>JAUMJK010000030.1:1912500-2372780 GCA_033558105.1 Coccyzus lansbergi | reverse complement strand
CGCCGCAGGACGGGCGGCGATTGGCCGGCGCCCGCAGAGACGGGCGGCGATTGGCCGCGGCCGCGGGGCCGGCGCGTCGCGGTCCCGCCCCTCGACGGGGGCGGGTGGGGTCGGTCCGCGCGTGCCGGCGCCCCCGCCCGCGCCGCCGCCGGGCGTTACTTTAGCGGCCGCAGCGGGCGCGCTTGGCGGCGCTGTCTCTGCCCGCGGGGATCCGCACGCAGCGCTCCTCGCCATGTCCAAGGAAGCTAAGAAGCCGATCCGCCAGAGCATGGCCGAATGGCGCCAGTTCGTGTACAATCCCGACAGCGGCGAGTTCCTGGGGCGCACGGCGAAGAGCTGGGGTAGGGACGCGGGGGGTTGCGGGGCCGGAGCGCCCCGGGCTGACTCAGCCGCCCCGGCGCGCAAATGCGGCTCCTCCTCGGCCCGCTCCGCTGCCAGCATGCGGGGATCCCTGCCTCCATCCCCTCCTTAGACCCCTTTGCTTTACCCCTCGCAGCCTGCGGCAGTCCCTGGCCTCTTCCCCCCCCCTTAGTCCCCTCTTCTTACCCCCCTTCTCTTCCCCCCTCCCAGCCTGTGGGGAGTCCCTTCCTACATCCACCACCCCTTAACCCCCGCTTCTTACCCTCCCCCCAACCTGTGGGGGATCCCTGCTTCCATCCCACCCTTGGCCTCCTCTTTTTACTCCCACCCCCACCCAGCCTTGGGGGATCCCTTCCACTACCCCCGTAGCCCACTATTCTTATCTTCTTACACCCCCTCTTTCTCTTGCCCCCCGCCCCCCCACCCCAAGCCTGTGGGGGATCCCTGCCTCCATCCTCCCCTTAGTCCTCTCTTACCCCTTCCCATTAGCCCTCTCTTCTTTTTCCCTTTCCCTTAACCCCCACCTCTAGCTTGTGGGGGATCCCTGCCTCCGTATTCCCCCTTAGCCTCCTCTTCTTACCCTCCCTCGCTTTCTCTTCTCCCCCGTCCCTGCAGCCTGTGGGAGATCCCTACCTCTCGTCCCCTTCTTACCTTCCTCTTCTTCATCCCCCGCAGCGTGCGAGGATCCCTGCCTCTGCCCCTCCTTATTCTCCTCTTCTTCCCCCCCCCTCCCCCGCAGTCTGCGGGAATCCGTGGCTCTGTCCCTTCACCTCCCCCCATGGCTCCCAAGCCTCCGTCCCCCCTTATTCCTCCTCCTACCGTATTCCTCTCCCCTTACCCCCCTATTTCTAACCATCCTGTGAGCAGATCCGTGCAGCCGTGCTGTTCCATCTCCTCCTTATCCCCCAGTTCTATCCCACCGTCTTAACCCCCACATCGCTCCCAGTCTGCGTGTGTGCCCATGCGGCTGTGCTGCTCCATCCTCTCCCTTAGCTCCCCGTCTTTACCCCTCAGTGCTCCTCATCCTGCAAGTGGTTCTGTGCAGCCACGCTGCTCTGTCTTCTCCTTAATCCCCTCTCCATACCTTTCCTAGTGCTCCCATCCTTCGAGGGGAACTGTGGTTCCATCTTCTTACTCCCCCGCTTCTTTCCCCCCTTCCCTGTCCTCATACTTCAAGTGTATCCGTGCAGCTACTCACTCCATCTCCTTACCTGCTATTGCTCCCCATTCTGCAAGAGGATCCCTGGCTCCATCCCCTTGGTACCCACCGTCGCCACCCATCCCGTATTGCGGATTCATGGCTCCATCCCTTTCTTACCCCTCTCCCCAGCTCAAGCATCGCAGGAAATGGGGAATGAATGTGTGCCAGGTGCTTTTGTACTTTGAGACAGTTGCTGTGGATCTGAGAGGAAAAGCAGGAACAAACCACCAGCCATAAAATTTGTGAACCCCAATTGCAGACAGTCTGTGAGATTATGTGTGCAACAGTGCTACATTTGTTCCAGCATAGGGATGCTGAGCCTTTTATTTTTCTTAAATGAAGCTTTTAAATTAAGGTTCTGCAGTGTTTGTTTTCCTACTTTCAGGTAATCTTCCCATTGCTTTCCTCTGAGCTGGAAAGCGTGTTTTCATAATCTTGCTGCCTCCAATAAAAATATTTGGGTTTTCTGAGTATGTTTTCTCATATTAAACAGTTGTATAAATGCTTAATATTAGGATGTTTCTTCAGCTCTCATGGGACATATTACTGACTTGAGAAAATGCTGCGTCTCCTCCCAAAGCTTGGATGTAGTTGGGATACTTAACAGTTATGCTTACAAAACCAACAAGGATCTCAGCGTGGTGCGAAGGAACAGGCCAGTACATCCTTGGCCTGGGCACAGCCTCAGTGAATGCTAATGCTGGAGCCTTGAGGAGGAGCCTGGAGCAGACTGGTGAGCTTCCCTGGCCTTGCCAGCGTCTCCTGGCTGTCAAGAGAGGTCCTAGCCCTGACAGGAGTTCTCCTCCATTCAGATGGAAATAAGAGCTTGTGAGCTGCTCTGTCCCTGGAATAGCAAAGGAGAGGAAATTTCCACTGTGTTGTTTTCTAGTGGTCTCTCTGAGCAGGTTTCCTGAGGTGGGTGGGCTGATGAATGGGTGTATGGTTTGCACAAGTTGTCTGCATCCTGAATCTGAGGAGCACAGAGGCTGGGGGTGCTTTAGAATAGCTTGTAACCTTTTAAAGAAATTGGAGTCCAAACACCCTTCTCTGTTTAAACTTGTCTGGTAGGAGAAGTCATAATGTTACAGCTCTGTCCTAGTCAGAGGCCTATAGCAATACTTGATAGGACTTGGTTGTTAATTGAGTTTCTATAGGCAGCTCCCTTGATGAAAGATGGGCTTCCATACTGAGAAAGCCTGTATAGGCCTAGACAGTAGTTTGAATAATTTTACTCCATTAATGAGTGGCTTAGGTGATTGGTATGTGGTTAGTGCTTATACACCTTTAGCCTGGGCATTAAGAGACAGTTATTTGGTAACGTATACATCATCAGGGTATCTTTTCACCAATATTTATTTGTCCTGACATTTTGTGATTAACATGATGTGCTTATTTAATTATATATTAACCAAATCATAATCTTAGAGTGTTTTGGGGGCGGTATTTTTTAATTGCAGAGCACTAACTGAGTGGTTCTGTTGGCACGGAAGAACATGCGGGGTTTGGTCTCACGTGTGCCCTTGCAGTACTGATATGAGCTTAGAGCAGTCTCACTATTATTTCTTTTCTGTTGCCTATCTCCCCTCTGAAAGGTGGAAGTGAGGAGCAGAGAGGTCTGGTTGCCGGTCCAGGGGGTTGTGGTGTCTCCAGGGGCAGCATGATAAGCATTCAGTTGGCTCTGATTCTTCCCGGTCCATATCTCATGAATCAAGACGGCTTCCTTGCAGTAATAAGACAAGCAGTAGAGAAGCTGTGAAATAATTATTCATAGCGTGTGCATGTTTTGCCCTGTCTGAGGCAGTCCTGGAGCCTTATGTAAATTGTAACTGCAAGGCTGTGATTGTCTGTGAACCCAAGTGCAGTGTTAGGGTACTTGTCTGTTGTTTCTACATTGGGATTTGTAAAAAGATCAAACACAAACAGCTCCTATACTAATTTATTGTGTAACAGGGGTTTCAGATTTGGGTAGAGTTGCCTTTTACAGTTTTGGTAAAACCCTTATACTCAGTCTTCTCTTGCTGTAAGAAATGAGATTTTTACTTTTTTTTTTTTTAGACTTGAGGAATAATTCAGTTGAATCTTTCAGAAATTGGTATCCAAATCTAGCAAAAAAAATCCCCACTAAACCCATTATATATTTAATTACCTGACATAATCCATTGTTGCTTGCATTAAAGAGGGAGAAAATATTGGAAAAAAAAAACTGTTGATGACTTGAGTTGGTGGTGTTCTCAGCCGCTGGGCATAAGGGACATTATCAGCCCTGCTAGAGGTGATGGGAACGAGGATTGGTCCTATGGTTCTGTGCAGAGAAAGGAGAGTTTGGGAGACTGCCCTGTGGGTCCTTTCTGGAAGGAAGATGAACATCTGGCTTTGCCTGCAGTGACAAGGTGCTGCGCCTGCCTAAAATCATAGCAAGACTAGGGTGAGAACGTTGGGAGAGTACTGTAGTGGGATGCTCACTGCACACTCATCTGTGTCGATAATCTTTTGACACAGACAGTAAGCTGCTTACACAAGGTTACAAAAAATAATTTGTGTCCAAAAAAAGGGCAGTATGGAGTCTAGCAGTACTTCACTTACGGTCATGCTAGGTGTCCTGTCAAACCTGTGAAAACCTTTCTGTAAAGCTGGTTGTATCAAGGTGTTCAGGGTGGAGGTGACATGGCTTAAAGTAGGTAGAAATTCAGACCTGCTGAATATTCTTTCAAATACTTAGCTGTATTTTTTTAGTACATAAATATGTGCTTAAAATTAAATAAAGAACAACAAAAGGCTGGTGAAGGGGCTGGAGAACAGGCCTTATGAGGAACAACTGAGAGAGCTGGGGTTGTTTAGCCTGGAGAAGAGGAGGCTGAGAGAAGACCTCATTACTCTCTACAAGTACCTGAAAGGAGGTTGTAGAGAGGAGGGAGCTGGCCTCTTCTCCCAAGTAACAGGGGACAGGACGAGAGGGAATGGCCTCAAGCTCCGCCAGGGTAGGCTTAGGCTGGAGATTAGGAGGAGGTTTTTCACGCAGAGGGTCATTGAGCATTGGAACAGGCTGCCCAGGGAGGTGGTTGAGTCACCTTCCCTGGAGGTGTTTAAGACACGGGTGGATGAGGTCTTGAGGGACTTGGTTTAGTGTTAGATAGGAATGGTTGGACTAGAAGATCTGATGGGTCCCTTCCAACCTGGTTGTTCTGTGATTCTGTGAAAAGCCCCCACCAACAAAACCCAAGATTATTATATTTAGCAGAACTTTTCCCCCATGTCAATTGATGTAAAGTCTTGTCAGTCACCAGAGCAAAAGACCTAGTTTTGCTTCTGTTTAGTCCTCACAGAGTTCTTGCTGGAACTATGAAAGTTTTAAGTGCTTTTCTCACTTGATCTTTCCATGTTCTTTATTGCTGTTTTGTGCAGGGGTTTGTTGTGATGTAGCTTTCCCTGCAGGTAATGTATTATTAACACTCTGGTGTTGCTGACTGCTGTTGCAGTAGAAGCACTTCCACATCCAGGCTGTGAATCGGACACACAGACAGTGTGTTTGTGTTTTTTGAGGTTTTTTTTTTTGTATAGTGGCCCATGGGCAGTTTATGCAAAAACTCCTGCACAGCCTGGAAGATGGCTGCCATCAGTCATTATAGTTTTGCATGATGGTGCCTATTGTGAGAAGTGAATATCTGAGAAATCAGTATTTTCTTTTGCATGGCACAGATCACTTTGAAGAAGGAAGGTCTATCTTCTGTTTTTGCAGATGTGGTAAGCTGATATGGTGAGGGTGCTTCAGGAGTTTGGGGGTTTTTCTGTTGTATATAAGCACTGGCTTTTGTGATTCTTTAAGTGTTGCAATCCACAATGTTTATTGTCTCTTAAAGTGTTTAGTCATGTGGTACATCATTCACTGCCTTTTTGTGAAATAAATTAATGTAGGACGGAGGTTTTATTTCTTCCTGAAGTCCTCCTTCCCAAGAGTGATGAGGTGGTGGCCCAGATTGCCCAGGGGAGTTGTGGCTTCCCCATTCTTGGAGGTATACAAGGCCAGGTTGGGTGGGGCTTTGAGCAGCCTCATCTGGTTAGAGGTGCCCCTGTCCATAGCAGGGGGCTTGGAAATGGATGGGCTTTAAAGTCCCTTCCAACTCAAACTATTCTATGATTCTATAATTCTTCTCCTTCCTCCAGTTTTGGAAAACGGTACATCTCAAGTGACTAGGAGATAAAGTTAAATTATAATTAGTGCTTATCTAGCATGTATAGTTATGTTAGTTTAAGGCAAGGAGATCCATCTGTGGGTGGACCAAAAGTCCTTCTTGACGTTGCTGGCATTGGTGGTAGTCACTGGTAACATCACTTAGGTACTGAAGTCCCACTAAAGATACCGTAGAACGATCAGTAGGATCGTAGTAGGTGGTAGGATCAATGCACCATGGAGTCCAACAAAACATAGAATCGTAGAATAACCAGGTTGGAAGAGACCCACCAGATGAGTCCAACCATTCCTATCAATCACTAAACCATGACCCTTAGCACCTCATCCACCTGTGCCTTAAACACCTCCAGGGAAGGGGAGTCAACCACCTCCATGGGCAGCCTCTTTTTCATGAAATTTTTTTTCCTAATGTCCAGCCTAAACCTCCCCTGGCAGAGCTTGAGGCCATTCCCTCTTGTCCTGTCCCCTGTCACTTGGGAGAAGAGGCCATCACCCTCCTTTCTATAACCTCCTTTCAGGTAGTTATAGAGAGCAGTGAGGTCTCCTCTCAGCCTTCTCTTCTGCAGGCCGGAGACAGTTTTTCATTTTCATTGTCGCAGGTAATGTTGAATAGTTTCTTCCATGCCTGTTGTGAGAATGTTTATATTGATACCTGTACGCATCTACCTATGTGTATGTAGGTAGATCTGCCAACCTGCCAGATTTACATATTTTGTCAAGTCTGGAAAGTCTTTATTGATCATGGAAGCGATGGCCGGGTATGTAATATCTTGCATTCACCAGTCCGAAATTCTAATTTTCACAGTGGAGAGAAATGCTTTGATTCTTGGAAATTAACTTCAGCTAACAATGAAATCAGCAAGTTGGTTCAGAAATAACAGTTTTCCAAATTTGACTGTTGCTTATCGATGTGATTAGGATATGAAGGGTTTCCGGTACTGTGATGCCCTCTTGAAAAAAAAAAAAGGAAAAAACCTGAACCAACCAAACAAAAAACACCTAACCCAAACCAGCTAGATTACTAGTAATGCAGGATTTTGGCTTTGACAGTTTTGCTTGTATGGTAGTTTTGGTGTCCAAGTCTATGAGACTTGGTGTTTGGTGTAGCAGGATGTTCTGCAGCTGAATTGAGCTACATGTTAGATGTGGTGGCTGTACTTTCCTTGGAGTATATGTGGAAGGAGGGTAGCTTTCCTCTGTTACTGGGGTACATCTTGTTTTCTGACAAGAAATCCAGTGTTAATGGGAGGTTATTTTGGCAGAGCTTCTTGACAGGTTATGGCTTGTTTGCTGTGATTAGCTTAGGATAATTAATAGTAACAGTCTCACAAAGAGCAGCTTGCTCGGTTTGGGGCCGTTGGAAGTTGCAGAGGAGTGTGGTGGGGGGTTTTTTTAGTTTTTTTTTCTCCGCCCTCTTTTTAATGTGGCATAGTAACAGAAATGCGGCAGTTCAGTCTCATGGTGTTCTGAAGAGCATTTACAAGCTATGTTAAAGTAATGATTAAAAATAATTTGTGCATGTCCACACTGTTTTTGCTGCACTGGAGGAGGTTAGTGGAGTTCCAAGGCTATAATAGAAACAGTCTTTCTGGCCTCATTGCTGCTGCAGGCCTGGTGGGTCTGACATGCTGGGAGGAACAAGGGCTCTGTTAGGGACTGTTCACACTTCACCACAGAGTCCATCGCTGGGTTTTAGACTGTGGTGGCTTGACCTTGTCTGGGCACTAGGTGCCCACCAAATCCTCTCTCACTTCTCTCTTCATATGGGCAGAGGAGAGAAAATGCAATGAAATGCTCGTGGGCTGAGGTAAGGACAAGGTGATATCACTCAATTACCATCATGGGCAAAACGGGCTCAGCTTGAGGAAATTGATTGTGTTGGCAATAAATTAAACCAGAGTAGGTCAATGAGAAAATTAAACCAAATTGTAAAATACCTTTCTCTTCTCTTGCCTTCTTTCTAGGCTTAACTTCACTCCTGATTTTTCTGCCTCCTTCCTCTAAGCAGTGCAGGGGGATGGGGCATGGGTGTTGCTGTCATTTCATCACGCATTGTCTCTGTCACTCCTTCCTTCTCAAAGGGACAAACCCTCACGCTCTGTCTGCTCCAGCATGGGGTCCCTCCGGCAGGAGACAGTTCTCCACAGAATTCTCCAATGTGGGTCCTTCCCACAGGGTACAGCACCCCAGACTGCTTCAGCATGGGGTGCAGTCCTTCAGGAACTGACTGTTCCAACGAGAGTCTCCCACGGGGGTCACAAGTTCCCCTGGCAAAACTGCCCAGTGTGTGCTGCTCTCTCCCTGGGTCCACAGGTCCTGCCAGGAGCCTGCTCCACTGTGGGCTTCCCACATGGTCACAGCCATCATTAGGCACTCACCTGCTCCAACAGGGGCTCCTCCATGGACTGCAGGGGACAGTGTAGTCCCATGGTCTGCACCACTGGTGCAGGGGAATCTTTGCTCCAGCCCTTGGAGCACCTTCTTCTTTCTTCTTCACTCACTTGGTGTCTGCAGGGCTGTTTCTCTCACATGTGTTCTCACTCCTCTCTCTAACTATGGTTGCTGTAGGTTCCCCCCACCCTTTCTTGAATAAGTTATCCCAAGGGCACTAAAGAGCTCAATGAAAAAAGACTTCCCTGACTTTTTTGCTTTCATACCAATTGCCACAGAAGTTGCTTGTCTTAAATATTAAACTGGTTTTATGTTCTATTGAAACTGATTGATGAAGGACTTTGTTACTTGATGGTAAGTGTGCTTTTTAGACAGCTTGATGAAAGTGTATTTAATAATTGATTAACCTGTAGAGATCAAAATAAGAGCTGACCAAAGGTTTTGTAAGGGAATTTTTCTGATTTATTTGGTTCTCTGGCACCCAAATTACATTGGGTATTAATGAGAAGGTCATTGCTACCTTTGTATCTGGTTAAAACAATTGTAGGCTTATAGGTAAAGCAAATGGCTGGTGTGCCAAATACAGATGGCTAATGGCTTTTGTTGGTTAGGATTTCTACCTTTTACTTCTACATGCTCTTTTCAGCTAATAAGTAGCCTTAGAAATAGCTTATAATAGATGCCTACCTGTATTGTTCATTACAGAATAAGCATGATCATATGTTCACTTACTGTACTACTTTACTTCCAGTCACTGCATTGTATCTTACATCTCAGTGATATGCAGATGTATCTAAATAGCTGATTGCTTTCAGATTGCTGCAGACTGGTGGGTAACTTGCTCAACATTTGAAATTCAGAACTAAAACCAAACCAAAATCCAGTAATATTCAACTGGTTGCTGTGGAGACTTCTGCTATGGTAAAGATAATTTACCATTATTTTACTGTATGTACACTGAATTCTTTCAAGAGGAGTCCTCCAGGTACTTGAATCTTTAGCAGTCATGGATTTGTGGGAGCTGTAGTGCACTAGAAAATGTCAGTGCAAAATGCAAGCATATTTTATGGGACAGGAGCTAGAGATTAGGCTTTCTTCTGTCATCGTCCAGTGCCCCGTACTCATCACATGGGTACAGTCATTTTTGCTTTTGACTTTTCATTTCTGTTGAAAGAGGGGAAAAATGCCGCACTTGATTCTCTCATATAAGTATCAGTGGTAGGATGTTGGACAATTTATTTGATGTGCTTTCCTTGACCTGAATTCTATGTGGCTTTCTGATAGCTAGAATGTTTTATAACAATTTAATCTGCATCGTTTATTTACGGTTTTGGATTAGAAAGGTTTCGAAGATGGCTTTCTGTGCAAGCATCTGAATTCCTCTGTACTTGTATAGCTGCCATTCTTTTTGATAGTGTCTATACATGTGTCCTTCAGTGTTAACTGTTCAGAATTCACATGCTGCAGCTGATCTCAGTCCCTGTCATCTCTAAAGTAAGATTTTAACGTTAGCTTGTCTGTTGCCTTGTTACCTTGTCCTTTCAGTAAAGAGCTGATCTGTGTACTCAGAGTGCCTGTCTGTACATAAAAAGTGAGAGTTAAAAAAATAAAAACACTTAATCCCAGTAAGTTTTCAAGCTGTTTTCCAAAGTAGCGTTCTCACATACTTGTTCCAGGTAGGTGATGAAGTACAATGTCATAACAGGGTGTTCCTTGAGGCTGTTTGCCTCAGGTTTAGAGGAGCTCTTCCTTAAGCTGCTGTCAGGTTGAAGCTTGTGACATCAGTGTTGTTGGTAAGTTCCAGGAATGTTGCTGGGTCCCAGAGGTAGATTGGTAAAGCAGGTGGATGTGTTAGGCAAAGGCTTTTGATGAGTCTGAACAGAACAGCTATGTTATTAAAACACCCATTACTTCCTACCTGTTCGGAATCCAGTGTAATTTATCTTTTCATTTAACTCTTTTGTCTCCCCTATGGCTTCTTCCTTTCCCTTAAAAAAGCAAAAATAAGTTGGTTGTTGGGTTTTCATTGTTGTTTTGTGGGGTTTTTTTTTTTTAATAGACTACTTGGTGATCTTTCCTGTGTTGCCCAAAGAGCAGATTTTGTGTTCCTCTCCTAAATTAAATAGATGCAAAAATGTCTGGTAAATTTTAAATATAAGGAAAAGGCTTCTGCACTCATTTTTTTGCAGTGCACAATACATAAGTATGCTAGAAACACATTGATTTCTAACTACAGCAGAGGTTTGGAGGAGGAAAGCAAAATCAAAACCAAAATCAAATGTGCTTCTTATTCTCCATTTTAATTTTCAGAATAGGTAATGAAATTTGCTGAAACAAAATTAGTAATGCTAGCTTTTTCTTTACAGGCTTGATCTTGCTATTCTATCTGGTATTTTATGGCTTCCTAGCAGCACTCTTCACGTTCACAATGTGGGTTATGCTTCAGACACTGAGCAGCGATATACCAAAATATCGTGACCGGATTTCTAGTCCAGGTAACAGTGTATTTATTTTTTCATAAACCTCTGTCTGGTTTAATAGCAGAGTTTTCTTTGGGAGCTTGTTTGAAGCATGCACTGCCTATGTGAAACTGTGATTGTTAATCAGTTACTTTACAGGTTTCAAAAGTAAAACTTGGTGTGAGGCAAGTTACATATGTTCGTAGCATAAATTCAGTCAGTACCTTTTTGTATGTTTGGGTTAACTTCCACTGTATTTTCTGTAGGAGATTCTTTTCAGTTGAATATTTTTATGCATGTAGGTTGCAATTTTACCTGCACATCAACAAAAATGCTGTTATAGAATTGGGATTATCACGTAGTGAAATTGCTTTAAGGATACTATGAATGAGCTCTCTTGGATGAGGTGGAAGGGCACCTATGATTTAGTACTCAGTACTTAGAAGAAAGTACGGGAAGGCTGTACCATGGGAGTGATCTCCCTCAAGAGCATGAAGACTATAGTGCAAAGGCTTTTCCAGAGTTCGCATTATAGTATGAGAGAGCTTTCAACAGAAGTGGAATGTCTCTGCATTCCAGAGCTGTTGACCTGTAATGTGGGGATCCACTAAAGAGAGAGGATCCCATTTTATGATGGAGCTAGGTCCATGGAACGTGTAGCTTTCGCTAGAAGTGGTGCCTTGCTTCCTGGAACTGCTGTTTCCTTTGTGTACACATCCAACAGCCCCACTGTTGAAAGAGTTGTATATGTAACAGGAAAAAACCCTGCACAGATAAAAATTAATAATAAGGCTGGTTTGGGGGTTTTTCTCTTTTTCCCCCTTTTGTACTTTTAATGTTTTTTAAATTAGTTTAAATATATCACAAAAATCAGTCATTATAAAATCTGTTTTGATTTATCTCCATAATTAGAAAAAAATAAGGAGTTTTCACTCTGAAACATCTAAAAGGTGCTTTTGCATACTTTAAGTAGTTACTGTTTCTGGAGTATGTATTTGATTTGTATATGCAAGTTAAATGATTGAGCCACCTGAATATTTGATAAGATATCTGATATTTTATAGTAACTTGTCTTAGAGAATAAATTTGTTTTAAATACAACAAAACTAAATGGCTCTGCAATGTTAATATTTTTGGTGGAAGTTAGGCAGCGGTGCCTTTCAAAATACTTTCCCCTTTTTGAAGTCCAGACTCTTAAAATTAACCAGCATCTTGCAGCTACATTGACGCTCACTAGGACGCAATCTTTGTGTGAGCAAGTTGCAGTTTCGCAATGTGATAAATATCTGTGGATTATGATCACATTTTGTTTTGAGGTGGTGTCCAAGCCTTCTCTAACGAGCATCCTCTTTTAAGGAATTCTTGAGTATTTGTGCTGGTTTTTAAAGCTAAGAATTAGCTAAATCCTGGAAATAAAAATATGGAATAAATGCTAGAAAGAATTTAAAAAAAAACCCAAAAACTGCTTAGATTGTTTAAAAAAAAAAAGCAGGTGGTTTGTTTGACCATTTCCCACCATTTTCTTTGTGGTGGGCAGAACCCCGGCCACGGCTGGAACTGTGGGTTGCTGTGACTTCATACTGGACTTAAGTAACATTTCTTTTTCTCTCATGCCTCGCTTAGTCCAGGGTATTAATTTTCCTTTGTTTTGATTTTTGTCTTAAAAAGTATGTATATTACAGTTAGTTTTTAAATTAAGGATTTGTGTAACATTTCTGAATTAGATTTTTTCGTTAACAATATCTTTACCTGTACGTAAAAGTTAATTAAAATGCTTATTTCTGTCTTAATGTTTCTCTTTAACTCTGTCATTTTTCACTTGCAGTGAAACATGTCACGTTCCTGGCTGTAAAACTTTAAATTATAAAAAAAAAATCTCCACACAAAACCTGGATGGCGTAGGTCAAAGGTTTTACTCTTGTGTTAAACATACTTGGGAATCTCTCAGTTGATTTAAAATTGATATTTGACTTGCATTGTACACTGGGATATAATGGTATCAATCAAATGCAGATGATTTAATAAACTTCTTTTAAACCCCCCTCCTGGAATTGTAGGATAATGTAATCTGTCGCAATCCTAGATGTGATCCTGTGTTGAGGCTGCTAATTCTGTTCCTCTAGAAGAGCCCAAGTCCTGCATCTCTTACAGTCTATGCATCGGTCCTTCAAATAGCTTTTCCTGTAGAATTTACATGACAGTCTCTAGGCAGACTGTGATCCACTTGAACTGGAGCAGTCCCTTCCTCTTAGGATGTTTTTGAAGTTCCCCTGAAGCAATAAATCTCTTCAAGTTATTGTTTCATTCATTGCTGACTAGTCTAGTTGCTTTGTCACATTCATTTTGAAAACCAGCATCTGAATCCTTCAATTACAATTCTATAGCTAGTAACAATCTCCTCTCCCCCTAAACCCCTTAGTGTGTAAAAACTCCTCAGTGATTTTTTTTCAGCCCTGTTACTAATTATCTTATATTTTGTTGAATCCCAATTCAGTGTTGAGGCCAGGTCATGACTGTAATGGTGCAAAGTAATTTGTAGTCAAAAGTGGTATTTGTAGCTTATGTGGACTGTCAGGAGTTAAGGCATTAGTTGTGGCTTGCCTGGTAATAATTTAACTGCTGCTAATGCAGAAAGGAAAATTTATAATTTATGAGAAATCCTACAAAAAAGGTAGAGTGAAAAAGCGTTAACTTATTTCTGGCTTTTTTTGGAATCTGAAAGGCATTTGTCTGTGATAAATTTCTAGTATATGCCTTCATTAGTTTCCTATTTAAAGTGTTTGTAATAAATTTTGCCCTTGGATGAGAAGCTTGGTCATTTCTATAGGTGAATTTTCAGTATACCTGGGCTGCTTCATTGCACTTTCTATATGCTTTCCAAAAGCTTACTGTGATTGATTAAATCATAGAATCATAGAAAAAACAGATTGGACTTACCGACTTTCTTTCACTGTATTCTTATCTTCTTAAATGAAGATATTAATTATTTTGTATAGAGAGGCCTAATTTTATTTCCTTTTTGTTTTCGGAGGTGAGTTTTGTTTTTTGCTTTAAACTTTATCATTTGGGAATCTAATTTTAATTGGTCTCACCAGAGGATGGGAAACCACTTGGCACCCTAAGCTGATACAGTGAATTGCTGCTGTAGTTGCAGCTTCTTCCCTTATGCCAAATTTTGTTGCTCAATTTAGAAAACCATTTAGAATATTCTAACTTAGAAGAAAACAAATTGATAAAAAATAGGGGTTTTTTTGTTTTGTCGAATCGCAGTGTCAGTTTTCAGCTATACTTGAAGAGACAGATGCACAGACACTCATCTGTTAATCACACCTGAGGGTTTTTATCCTTTATAATTATTTATATTAAATAAGAGTTACCCTAAGGTAGTGTGAATAAAGCAATCAATCATACAGTGCTTTTGGAACAGATTTAATCTCTTCTGCAATACGTGGTGGCGTAGTGCTGCTTCACCTGTTCCTGAAACTGTGATGAGTAGTAGCATTAGGTATCGATATTAGTACTTAATTGTACAGGGCTGTATGTGGTAGCAGAGAGTGTGCGCCTTTTGCTGTCACCTGCTACAAAAAAAATCCCTAAGATTTAACTCTGTACCTTTCCTTACCCTTGTTCTGGGAAGGACGGTTCTCTTCTATCAAGAGCCTAAAGTCCATACCAGTGTCTGCTGTTTTCATCCTTCAACACAAAGCTGGACTTGAGCATTTGTTAATCTCTGTCCTTGTTTCTCCTGCCGGTCCTGGCTCCCTGGCTGTAGATGTTCCTGTTCCAGTACCCCCAGCCAGCAGCCGAATGACGCCAACCGCAGGCCCCCGCTGCAGCCAGCGGGGAGCCCTGCCTGCTGCCGTGTCCAGTGCCAGCAGCCCGCGAGGCAGCTCGAGAGCCTTCGGAGCTACCGCCGCCTACGGCAAAACCCTCTCAAGTGATATGTGTGCAGTGGTTTAATAATCTTTCTTGTATCCTCCATAAAAGAGACGGCATCCAAACTGTCTGTTTGAGGAGAAGGAGAAAAAGACTAACAACTAACATGGCTTGTCTGTTTTGATTGGGAAATATTTCAAGCCATCCTTATGCCTTCTAAAGTTTCTAAAAAATACTTTTTCTTGTGTGTTTCTTTGAGATTAATGCAATCATAGCTTCACTCTCTATTACCTAAAGCTTTGAAGCATAGCTTTAACTGGAGGCTTTCTGAGTGTGGTTTTGGGGTATTTTTTCATCTACTTTAAGTTCAGTTTGCTGAATATAGAAAATGGGAAGTGAATCAGTAAAATTCTTTGATTGAAAGTGATTACTTTGCTGATTTTCCTCTTCCTGATCAATTTGGTTTGGTTAGCGGATTGCAGTTATACATTGGATTAAATTTAAGTATTAATTCATGTCATGTTGATTCTGACAACTGACTTCCAACACAATTTGTGTTCTGATACTATGGAATATAGAAGTAACATTGGTGTTTCTTTACCGATAGGTATTTTCGAGTTTATGGAAATGATTTTGAATTAAAGTGGGACAGGGAAGATAAGTTTAGTTCTTTACTTGTAGTCTTTCTTTTTAAGGACTTATGATCTCGCCAAAGCCAGACACTGCACTGGAATTTTACTTTAACAAGAGTGATCCCCAGTCATATGCAGAATATGTTTCTACGCTTAGAAAATTTCTTGAAGGTAAGTAAGTTACTTACAACTGTCCAATTAATTCAGGAGTCTAATGTTGAGCACGCAAGTCTCATTTTTTTGCTAGTAGTTACCAGTTGCTAATGAAAACTGATGCAAGTTCAGGCTTGTTTCAGATGATTGAGTTATTAAAACATATATTTAACAGAAAAAGTGAAGTATTAATACCTGTATCAGACAGGGTGCCTGAGTGTGAGGAGTAGTGGAGTAATTAATGGAGAATTTTGGGTCCTACTCCAGTGTCTTGAAATACTGCAAGATGTAGAAATTACATATGCTGAAAGAGTTAGAAATAAAATTACAGAGGTCATGTGTTTGAAGGCAAAGTTTATCAAGGCTTAGCTGTTTAAATGGTTTGATAACTGAATGAGATTTGTTTAATCTTAAGAACTTGAATGCTTGCCTGTTTAAAAATGACATGCACATGGATTAGATTAATTGCAATTTATTAATTTTAACCCTGATACACATTATTTATGGGCAGAAATATTGAAGCAGCGAATTTAGAACATGGAGAAAATGTAACGGAGGACAAGGCTAAAGGATGGTAAAATCACTAGTTTGTCGTACATTATTTTATAGATATACCTGTGTGTACACTTAGTCTAGAAGTACAGAAATCAGTTTAAAATATTACTAAGTTTAACCCCTCAAAAGGCATAAGTCAGAATTGAGGAGGTGCTGCAAAATCTCACCTGTGTGAGTTGCCTTATTAGCTACTTAAGCTATACTGGAACCTATCTGGTTTGTAGTTTTTTGCCTACTAAAAGGTTCCATGAGCAGACTTTTCTTTCAGAGCTCTCCAAGGGCTTCTGGGAGAGGAATGCTGCATTTCATGATTATCTGCCTCTCCTCCAGTTCAGTTTTTTCATTTACTCTGTTGATGGGTAGTTGAGGGCAGGGCTTAAGGGAGGGCAAAATCCCACAAAACATATGAAATATGAATAGATGAGTGCTTATGATGATGTCATCTGTGTACTTGTGAAACACAAGATCAGAAAACCTGGGGTGCAAGTATTACATCAGTTATGCTGCCTGATGTAAATGTAGAGATAATTTAATATTAGTCACTGAAATGCTTGAAGTTTTCCTCTGTATTTGTAAAAGAAAGATATGCAAAGGGAAAACTGGTTTAGTTTCCAGGTAAAAACTTGATTATGTTTTAATACATTATTAGTTTAGAATACATAATTACTTTGTGAACAGAAATTAATGAAACTGTGATTATGGATGTGATTAAAAGTCAGGACAACATTATTTCTTTTGTAATACTCTTATTCTTTCATTCAAGTACAATGTCACTTCATGATAGGCTTTGAAGTGGTTAAGAGACCTAGTGATCTGAAAATAGGCTTTTGAGAACACTCCTAGGCAAGTATCAACTATAAATTAGATGTTTATAAAGGCTTCTGCAGTTTTTGGCTACTCATGTGTTTTTACCATTGATTTACAAACTGTTCATGTTTTGTAGCATATGATGATTCAAAGCAATCCCAAAACATAAACTGCACACCAGGAAGGATTTTTGATCAGAATGATGTTGCTGTTAAAAAGGCATGTCGATTTAACCTCTCTGAGCTTGGGCAGTGCTCTGGAAAGGAGGATAAGACCTTTGGCTATTCTAAAGGAACTCCCTGTGTGCTTGTGAAAGTGAACAGAGTAAGTGACTACTGAGTTTTTATTTTGTAGAGTAAGTGCTCCCAGCTACTACTGTATGAAAAATGACTGTACAAAAGAACTGAAGTATGTACTCAGTTTGTTTCTCAAGTCATTCACATTTATGGAGCAGAGTAATTTACAGAAATATCTAGCAACTCATGTATCTCAGAGTAAAATGAAGTGTGATTTTTGAGCATGCTAATACTTAAAAGTATTGGCGTTGATTACTTACATCAAAGTATCTGAAACCCCTATTTTAAGGAAGACAGTGCTCTTTGGGGTTTTTTTGTGTTCTGTGTAACAGATTCTAAAACACAGTGCAGATAAAGTTTTGTACTGACTATCTGCATTCTAGAAATGTAAGTAAAATGTCAAGCATCTAAACTGTGTAAGGTGGCGAGAACTTTCACTGAGTGAATAAGTGTTTGACTTTTCAGTGATGTTATATGTCACTTGAACTGCTGACTGGTTTGAGGCATTAACATTGTGCTTGATGTACAATAAGAAAACAGTCCTTTCCGTGTTTACTGTAACTATTTGAGCTTTAACTTATCAGTGCTTTAAATCTTAGTCTTAATGTAAAATTATGCTTTATATAAAAATGACACTATTTAGATGTACTTCTTGTATGAACTGTCATGTGAGGGAGGGGAAGTTCAAATTCAGTCTGTAAAATTGGAAACGTGAAGAAAGCCTATAAATATTTTAATTTTCTCTCCTTTAGATAATTGGATTAAAACCTGAAGGAGAACCACACATACGGTGTACGTCTAAGGTGAGTTCTGAATGTAAGAAATAAGTGTGGAGTTAATTTTCCTTGTAATTAGGATGAAAAGTGATGTACTGTGTCATGTCCATTTCACTCTCTTCTGTTCATGTTAGATTTGTACTTTTTTTCCTTCTTTTCATCACTACTGTATGTCTACTTTATTTTTTTTCAGTGTACTTACAGAAATCCTTTTTTGTTATTCTTTAATCTTTAGATGTATTTGAGCTACGTGACTTGCTATAGAGTCAAGGAAAATGTATGTGTAATTTGTTGTCATGTTTATTTGTTTATTTATTGTGAGTTGTGTTTTTTTTCCTCATTTCATAACCTATATTTTTATTTTTTCTCCATGCTGCAAGTGCACCTTAGACACTTTTATTAATGATGGGTAAGACATGGTGTGGAAATAAATGCTATTGTCCAAGTAGAAGAGGCCTTCAAATAAAGTATGAAATACTTTATAATAATGGCTAATCTATGAGTATTTGTTGTGTACCGATGGATTTGCACAGAATGTTTTATGGTAACTGTAATGATTACTTTGACTTCTGCATGCTTTTCCTAGGCTGCCTGGGGAGTTAGTGAAAGCCTTGGTAAGCCAGTAGCTCCAGTAAGGGACGGAGTTGTGACTTTTAGCTTGAGACGACTGATGAAGATGTAGGCTGGGAAATTTCCATAATTAATAAGAATTCCTGCCTTCATTCTAGATACCTGTGGCAGGCATAAATGTTAATGCTTGATTTTTTTGAAAGTTTTGATCTCCCTATGATAGTCTATTGCAAGTAAAGGTGATTCCTTCTCTCATTTGATACTGATTTCTTTGTCCATCTGGAAAAAATGTTATTCTGTTGGAGGAATTATTTATTTCTTTAGAATAAAGAAATCAAGTTCCTTCTACTTTTACTAGTATTCTTTCTTTGACTTCTTGAGTTTATCTTTTTTGTAATGTGGTATCCCAAACTAGACAGAAGAAGTTTGCCTCTAGGTAGGAGTGTTAATGACAGATTTTTCCTTCTGTTACCACATTGGATACTGTCTTTCAAAGTGTATTTGCTTTTTGTAATATACTGAGTCTTTATTTTAATTGTTTTACTACTTAGGTCTTTCTTTTGGTCATTTACCAATCTTTTATTTTTATATGTGATTTTTTTGAACTTCAGAGCTTGTTGGTTTTGATCCCACCCCTCATCCCACTTCGTGATTTTTCATTGTTATTTGATGAGATTGAGTCTCTGTAGTATTTTGAACTACATATGACTTGTTGCCATGAATGAATGGACTTTCTTTTACATCTTGTGAATAGTGTCCAGGGCAGTCATCTTCACTTTCATCTGAAATTCTTTATGAGGTGTTGGGAACTAGTGTTCAAGTGACTGGGAAATTATTGATGGTAATCCTGTTTTATGATTGTATTTCTTCAACTTCATTATACGGATGCTCTATGCAAATCACAGATGGTGTTTTTTCTTATCCTGTTGGCTGTTTTCACTAGCAAAAGAGGAAGTTTAACTTGGTTGATCAGAGGGGCTTTTTGCTATTTTTGGGTTTTTTTTGCTCTTTGAGATACTTAAATTGTATTGTTATACACTTTCTAACATCCTCTTTCTTTAAATACTAAGTGCTCCTTTTTACCATATTGAAGTAGAATTTATCTGACCTACTGAAGTGTGGTGTTTTTAAAATTTAAGGTTATTAGTCTTATTAGTTCTTCAGTGTCTTCCGGGCAAATATTTGTCAGGCTTTGCTACTCTGAATGCATTTTTTTTTTTATATTATATCAGCCTATTCTTGCCTTAGCACATCATGATTTACCTGCTTAGGAAAGCTTAACTATTGATTACAATTCGTTCTTCTCCTTAGACAGCAAAGTAGCATCGACAACTTTAATTTTCTTCTTTTGTCTGTGCATAATTTTTTACAGGCATTCTCCTGTTTTTCTGTTATATCTCTGGCTTATTGAAGCTCTTACTTTAAGCTTAAAGGATTAGGCTGTTCTTGACATGAGGTTATGAGGCCTTGTTTCGCACTTCATTTTTTGTTTCTTTGACTCCTTAAGATATGAGTGCTGTGTAGTGATCCCTTCCCCTTGTAGCAGATAAGGTGAGTGCTTCCCTGGAAACAGTGTCTGGTGAACCTCTTTTGTGCACAGTGGGAAGGTAGGGAAGGGCAGCCCATGGACTGTTGTGCAGTTTGCAGTCTAATTAATAATCACATTGCGTCTGCCACTGTATTTGAATGTTCCCTAAATAATTGCTCATAACAGAAGTTGCAGTGTAGTGGTCATTTACTCTTTTCTATTGCTTCTCTTTTTCAGGGTGTTTACCTAGTATTTATGTAACTGACCTATTCTGTGGCAGTGGCTTAGCATTTTTTTTTCATTCTGTGTTGCTGTCAGAAAATGTGATTTAAAAGAATTCCAGGTGTGCTGCAAAGTTTAATCCAGGTGACTTGCATTTCTGAAAATAAACCCCATGCTGGAGTTACCAGCCTCATTGAGTATAGGAGCATGTTTTTGTGGCTTGTAGCACAAATGAGCTTACTATTAAGTTTAAATTTTACATCAGAAGTCTTTAACATCTGAGTGGCAACAATGGACTTTGCTTAAAAGGTGATTTAATTGAGCAGGGTGGAAATCCTACTGTTATGTTCTCTTTATTATAGAGCAGATTTTTTTTTTTAAACATGTAGACACAGTTTACCAATTCTGTTACACTTTTCCACTTCTCTGTGTTTTTAAATACTATTCTTTACAGTTAAGGTTTTATGTATATTGGGAGCACTTTGGAGGAGTGTCTGCCTGGAGACGACACAGTCTAACTGTTAAATGGATTTTTACACCTTTTTTTTTTTTTTAAATTAAGAGGACATGCCCCTCAAATATAAAATAAGGTTAATAGCTTCTTTTCACACATCCTGCTAGTTTCTGCCACCTAAAACATCGTCTAGGTTTTTCACTTTAAAATTTATGTTCTTCATTCATTCTCCTATGAAGTAATTTTTCATTCTTCTCCCTGTACTTTTCATATGGGATTTTATTAAAATAGCAAAATTTTAGCTAGGTGTGTGATTTCCAAGTCAGCGCATTTGATAGCTGGGCATGCTCCCCCTTGGCCCTCACATGGTGGTACCTGTCATCACTGATTTCTGTAGATTAGGGCAGGGAGGTTTTGCAGCGTCAGACACTGACTACAGCTGGTTCTCCCTCTTGTACCCTGGAGGGACTGACCTGTAGTCTTGAGGATCTCCACAAAGAGAAACAAGCCAAAGAAAAGGATTCTGTTTCTAAGAAGGTGGAAGATTAGGATTTTGTGTCTTTAGCTGGGGCTGGAGGTACGCAGTTCACATGCACTGAAACATCTTACAGCAGGATTCTTTCAGGCTAAAACTGCCTTTACTGAAAACTGCTAGGTTTGACACATGGTATTTTGGGAGATGCATGTATTTCAGTAGCATTTCCCTTTATCATGGTTATACATTCCCCTTACTACAGAAAGTCACGTTAGGTAGGGGCATTTCCTAGTAGTATGGACTAGTCTGACATCCCCCCAGGGTACAGTCCTGAGGAACACTGGCTGTGGGGAGGATGTCTGTGTCACTGTACCCATAGCCTGTGTCAGGGACGGCTCGCTCCATAGGTACATATGGTGTGTGTCTTACACACTGACTCCCTCATCAGAAACTAGGCAGCAGCTTTGTAGGTAATTGCTTCTTCTGCAAGGCTTGGGGTTACAAGGGAAGTTCTAGGGATAAAGCATACATGGGCGCATTGTTTCTGTAAGGTGGTGATGACACACAAACTCCAGTAGCGTCACCATTTTTAACTTTGGTTTCCTTTTAGGTAGTCTGGATTCCAAGGCTAGCTGAGCAAATGTTAGGAATAGTTCTCCATTGCAGAGAGCATCCTAGAGTTCTTTGTGAAGGGTTGTATTGTTCCACATTTGAGAGGCTTAAAAACATGGCTTTAAAATCATCTTTAACTTCCTCTTCGATACAGATGTGCTGTTGCTTCACCAAAACATACAGGCTTGCTTGTGGATACTTTGGATTTTAGCTTATGGGGTGGGTATTAGTGGTGGTTAAGTTTTTCCTTGCAATCAATAACCTCTCCCCTTCCCTCCACTTCTTTGAGTCAGAAGGGAACCATTAAGGCAAGCTGTTCTGATTTGATTACTATTTTAAATACTACTGTTAACCCCTAGTGTAGCAGATGCATGCTGCATGTAACCATTGGACAAAAATAGATTTATTTTGGAAGTTGTTCTAAGACTTTGGAGTTCAGTTGACTTTTCTTAGGGATCTTATGCTTTATCATTGGGTTATAATTCTAATTTTGTATTCATTTTTATGTAGGCAGATGTTAAATTTTAATTTTGTTGCTATCTCCAATCACAGGAAGAAGGCATGGTTGAGATGACTTATTTTCCTGCTGATGGCTTCATTGACTTAATGTACTTTCCATACTATGGGAAAAACTTGCACGTAAGTATGCCTTAATGATCATCTTCATTTTGTAAATGTTTTGCTCCTGTTTAGATTTACGATTACTAATAGCAGATTGATTCTGAAGTTTAAATTTTGTAATGAGCATTCGCAAGGAATATTGCATTTGCAGAACTTTCATTGTGCCTAAAGAGATTGGAGAGATGCGTTAGCAGACATGAGGAAATAAACTGCATATTGTACTAATGAAGAAGAGGCTGTATAGTAGTAGTACTGAGGGCATCTGATGCTTTCTGGTCACTGATCTTTTGGACCCTTTAAATGCAGGGGAAGGTAGGAATAGTGAACTGGTTCTTTGTATTACAACACAGTCTCTAATAATCCTTTGGGTTAATGTATAGGATATTACATTTATAATTCATTATTGTGTTATTGATTACTTGTGGTCATGTTTTCAATTTGCTTTGTTTTTATGAAGAAGTTTGAGGTAACAGGCGTCGTTTTTAATATATCTATATATTTTTTCTTATTTTTGTTTTTTCTGTGCTTGCTGCAGCTATCCTCACTGTATTATGGGATAAATTTTGTTTTTCTTACTGAAGAACACTAAGTTTTATAACCCACACCCCCCCAAGTTCACTACTTTATGGACAGAGATTATATAGTGCTAGAACCTCAATTTCTTTTCAAACTTGAATTTAGGTTTTTTTTTCTCTGCTCAGCTTGTAATAACTGCACACAGAAAATCCATTCCTTCCATCAAATACAAAATGATATTGCCTCTTATTGACATATTTATCTAGTCTAATAAACATCCTCACTGTTCACCATTAAAGATAAAAGTACTTTTTAAACATAAATCTCTTAGATTAATGATATACCACAGTGGCAGCTTGCGATTTCCCCAAACTGATTTTTGTACTTAATTATTCCATTACCAGTTATTTGTCCAGTGTACTCTATACTTGTAGCAGTTCACATAACCCTTTTTTTATCCTCATTTTTTTTTATTTCAACATTTGCTTTCATGTTAATTACAGCTCTGCTTTCCATTTTCTTACCAGACTTTTTGAGTTGGTAAACATCCATTTTCTTTCAGGTATGAGATTAGAGAAAGATTGTCAGTCAGGCTGTGTCCAAGCAGGCACAGTCAGTCTGTACCTCTTCTTGGAATGAAAGAGTAGGGGAGACCACTACTTCCCCAAGAGACGCAAAGTATAGCGTGAGATGTCAGAAAGTAGTTTGTACCAGAGATTGGATGAAGAAAGTCCCTGACAAAATTCCTGTCTTGCTGCTGTACTGATAGAGGAAAGATTATGAAAGGCAAAACCGACTTGCCTTGCTGATGAAGAGTTTTCAATTAAAAATTTTTAGTTTTTGTTTCAATGTCCTTTCAAATTGGCTTTGTCTTGTGGTGTAGGGGCTGTGGTTTGAAGGATGTAAGGCTCAGTTCTCATAGCATTAGTATATTGTGAGAAAGAATAGGAGGAGGGAGAGTGAAGTAATGACTAGGCCTCAAGAGGCTGTATCGATTTCTTGATTATACAACAGAATTTTTACATCAGTGTGGAATTGATGCATTACTTTATTCTGTAGTGTGATTAAGAAGACTCAACTAATCTTGCTGCTCTTGTGCTAAGGCAGAAGCTGTAAAAGTAAATACCTCCAGTTTCATGGTCCAGGGTGGTTATTGGCATCTGCTGCTCGGCACAATGGACCGAACTCACTGACGTTAGGAAATATTACCTTTTTCAGATGATCTATGGTGCTTAATGAGTATGCTGATTCTGTCCCTCTCTCCCCAAATCTTATACTGAGTAGAAGTCCATTCTGGTACCTTCTGTCTTCAAAACATCATAGAAATTCCTGTACAGGTTTAAAAAACCATGGTGATGAGAACTTCTCTGAGGATACACAGAAGTTTTATTTCTGATTTTTAGAAAACGAAGTACCTCAAATGTCAGCCTTACAGCCTGAGAATTTTGAGCATGCCTTCCATAGCTGCATTTCCCCCTCCTAGTCTGAAGTTTATAGGAACACATGAAAATTTCTGTAAAATCCACAAGGAAAGTAGTTATCACATTCTACTTCTTACCTTAGTACTTTACATTAAAGATTTTAGCACACTGGCTTCCATGCCATCGTTCTTTGTAAATGAGACTTTAAATATTCTGCAGTGCTTTCTGTGGTAGAGAAGAAAGCCTAAAAATAACAGTGCACTAGGGAGTCTCCTAAGTTAACAAGGGGAAAAAAACCATGCCAGACTAAATTTTTATGAATTAAAATTTAAAGCTTATACTTCTGTGTCATATGCAGTCCCCTGGCTTATATAAATTTTTACCAAGAAAAGAAATAATTTTGCTTAATCAGCTGTATTAACCTAAAAACTGTAAATAAATTATGGAAATACTGTATGAATATTGGATGAAATATGCCGCTTTAACAGTGTGTTAAAAAAAAGTCTTTTTAGAATTGTAGGTACTATATAAGGTAATTCAAATTGTCCTAATTGAATTGGACTTTAAAAATAATACTCGATTGACAGAAGAAAAATTAATTCTTCATTCATTCTTAAATTTTAATTTTTTAATAGGCAATAAAGAATTTTAGTTGTTCCACCAAATATGATTGACCAGGATACTGTCAGAATGTCCAAGGGAAGCTTTTGTGTAAAGCTGTCAAACAGATAGATAACACACTTTTGCTGGACAAGTAAATGAGATGTGTTGGAAGGGAAGCTAGTCTAACAGTATTTGTTGAATCATTCTTCAAAAAAACCCACTTAAAGTAGCAAATTAAAACAAAAAAATAACCAAACAGAAGAGACAATGGAGTAAATACGGAAGAAAATATAATTTCAGAGGCTGTTTCAAGCAGAGATTTCTAGGAAAAAAAACTAGACCCAGTGTAGTAGAAGCTTTTTGAAGGTACTTTCTATGACTTAAGGTACTGGAATGCTTTAGTTAAGAAATATGAAGAATGTATGCCTGACTGATGAACTTGGTGAAAGAGTCTTACCTGAGTTGGAATGGGCTTTCAAAGGTTCCTAATTTGCTTTTTTCTTAACTGTTCTGATGGATTAAATGTGAATTTAAGTGCTAACTTGTTCTGGTATCTCAAATATTTTTCTCGTTTTTCTGTTTACTAGGCTCACTATTTACAGCCTCTAGTGGCTGTTCAACTAGCAATTAACTCCAACAGTACCAAAGAAGAAATAGCAATTGAGTGTAAGATCCTGGGCTCACCTAATTTAAAAAATGAAGATGATCGTGACAAGTTTCTGGGACGAATTGCCTTCAAAGTTCAGATGACTGAATAGCAGGAATAGAAAATTCTCCACAAAGTAAAACCTTGTGTTGTCTGTTTTGTATCAGCTGGATGTGCCCTTCTAGGATATGAGACCACCTTGGAGAATGTTAAGGTGGTCTGTGGCGTTCAGGGTAGCATAACAATATGCTTCCAAACCGTAAGTTTAAAACCCCCCAAAATAAATCTGTCCTGCTTCTGCCTGCCCCATTGGAACAGTGTACAGACTATAGTTATGTCATAGGGACCTGTAAATAGCTGTTTTCAAACACATAATGGTGACCTTTGTCCTGATCTAAAATGTGGTTTTCTCTCCCAAGTGAGTGTCTCAAGCTTAATGTGCTGTGTTATGTAAATATTGTATTGATTTAACACTGGTTTAACTGTCATTTCTCAATGCTGACACAGTTATGGGGTAAATAATAAATGGTACCTGATTGACATAGTGATTTTTTTGTAAGAGTGAACACCTCCAGTGTAAATTGTGTGTATGGCAGTGGGTGGCTGGCTGCGTGGAGATGCCTTAAATTGTGACTGGGTGGCATGGGAAAATTGAAATGAGATTTAAGAGTCGTCCTGGATTTCTGAAAGTACATGCTCAACTAGTACTTCCTTGTGCTTGTCACCGTGCAGGTATTGTGTGTATGTAATACTTGGTAGAGATCTTGGTATCCTAGCTGAGGAATTGAATCTTTCTTCGTGTTATTAATTGCTTGCAGTATGTGGAGCACAAATAAAATCTATATAATATTTTAAAACTTTTTAGTTCAGAAATATCAATATACAAGAATTAAAATTGTTTAGGTTCCTGGTAAAAGTTATACAACTGAGCTGCTTGAAAGAACAGCATCAGTGTTGTGGGAATAGGCTGTCATTTTCCAATTAAAAAAATTCCTAAAGAACCTGTTTTAAAAAAGAAAAATAGTCTTGATTAAACATTCCTGTTTAATTTATATACTCTGTTTTGTTGCATCATTTTAACATGCTTCACATCTTTGTCTACTCTTTCATCTTGGATTTCCTGTGTATTTCCTTATCATCCACTTAGAAAATATGTGTCATCAGCCACTTCATAGAAGTATTTTATTGACTTGGAGTCGGTTACTTGCAGTTTAAGTGTTTTCATTAATCCAGTTGCTAAAATGACTGCAGATAGACTGGTTTGTTTGTGATTGCTCCTTGCATTAAACCAAGATCACCTATTATATTGGGTTATAGCTCCCACACTCTTGTTGACATTGATTTTCTATTACTTTTCCCCAGGGTTTTTGTTTGGTTTTTTGGTCTTTGTTTTTTTTGGTTTGGTTTTTTTTAGCACATGGCTCACATTCTTGTATCTTTTCAATATTAATGACTACAACAAATCAGCAGTTGTGTAAATACCCATAAATTCTGCTTGTTAGGTGTAAATTGGTTCCTTAACATGCTTTTATGCCTAATTCTCAAAGTGTTTTTTAACATTTTATTTAAACGCATTAGATGAATGATTACTAAAATTCAAGATCTAGTCTTAATGCTCTGCAAACCTTGAAAAGGTTTGAGGCCAGTCTAAGACACATTGTGCAAGCTTAAACTGGTGCACGGTTGCAAGAAGCTACTCTTAATGGGACTTGACCAGTGTGCTGAACCTCATTAAAAATAGGTTTATACTAATCTGATACCATTCAGCATGCTTCTTTTGTTGTTGTCTACAGAAGAAAAAATGTTGTTCCTTATAAATATGCAATGGGTACTTTTGTAATAATAGCATGCATCAGTACTGAGTAAGAATGTTCTTTCAAAATATTGCATTACTACTGTTTTAAATCTTGCACTTTCAGAGCTGGGATACCTGGGTTCTTCAAGATAACGACTAATTGCTTCTCTGTATAGTAATTCTTCTTGAAAATATTTTAATAGTCCTGAGAGAATTTAAAGTGTAGATGTTGCATCTGAAAATTAAAAGGACTAGCTTAATTTAAAAATAAAAAAAAAATGTTTGTGTTTGCTTAGGAATGGTAAGAAGTTCTGGAGAAAAACTCAGTTCTCCAATGAGCTGACTTTTGCAAGAATTTCTCTTTCAACTTATCTATATAGACAAAGCATGAAATAGCAACTCTTCACCAGCACTTTTCAGACAGGTAGAACTCAATAAACTCCTGTTCTCCTTAGAGTTTGTAGAAGTGGTTTTTTTTAATTTGATCACAAAGATCGACTGTTGGGGGAGGTGGGGAAGAAGAGTTTTGAAAGGGCTCCACTATTAAAATTAACTTGTGCAATGTATGTAGGCGATGAGCCTGGTGTTGAACTACTGAATTAAACTGGACCATTTCCTTGTGTTTATTTCTGTCTTAAAAATTTAGGTAAATGATTTAGCATTTTTTTGTTAAACAGATGTATTTACTGTTAAGACATGATAGAACTAGTACCTTCCTTCAAGTGACATTTATGCAAAGGTTCCTTGGACTTACTTTAAAATTATTGTTAACTTGTTACTAGAAACCTGAAATGTTTTATCCTTTATACTGATAATCATTTGTCTTACTATGTAACTTCTAGTGCCTTCAGGTCTGGAACAAAGACTTCTAACCATTGTGAGATTTCCAGTTGTTGCAGATGCCCTGAAAACCTACTTATCCAATTCTGCTGAGGTACCTTCTTCTCTTTGCCTTGCACCATACCCATGAACACACCCCACCATGGTTAAAAGGGAAGCTGAAGAGAAGATTGTTAGGAGACAATATTAGCTGAAGGCTTTATTTACAGTGATCATGCAGTAGATAAGATGATTCCTTGAAGACAGATGACATCTATCACTGAGTTACATTTAATTCCTGATGCTTCTAGGACAGTGGTGATGATAACAAAAGCACCCTTTGCTTTTGTGCAGAAATGTCTTCTTTATCAGCTCCCAAGATGTAGAGAGAAAAAGGAAGGAATCTGGATAGAAAGAAGAGTTGTGGCTTAAAGAAGTTGTGAATGTGTATAGAGACAAAAGCACAAGCTGGGGGTTGTTCTTTTGTTTTGATTTGGGTTTTTTTTAATCCCCTGCTTCTCAGTAGGAGGCTTGGAAAGGAAAGGTACGTTTTTGTGCACCAAGCCCTGTTGACTGGTTTCCTACAATGTTTTAAATGCTATGTTCTTAGGAAGCTGGCACTGAACCTGGACTTTACCTATTTCAGGATTATTTTTTTTTTTACCTCTCTGTGAAGCTTATTTATCATAACTTCTGGGTGATATGAGCGTGCTTAAAATGTTCCGAGTACACTTACTTAATTTAGTTCAGGCCACCTTCTACATCAACAGTTGTTTTTCTAGTTTGGTGTTTGTTTTTTTCTTTTAGGTAAGAATAAGAGAACATGCATTGGTTTTCTTTCCAGTTTACTTTTGCAGAATATTACTTCTGTATTGGAAACCTTATGGGTATTAGCTGTGCAGGGGGGATAAATAACTTGAAGTAACTTTTCATCTTCACTGTTTCACATCATGAATCTTTGTCCTGATGCTTGTTTGGTTGCAGGTGTTGGGCTGCACACCAAAAATGTGACTCCTCTTTTACTTTAGAATGTACCTATTAAGTCAGTGTTGCATTAGACAGGTTATGGCAGTTTGAAGTGTGTCAATTCGGTCACTGTGATTCTTAATATAAGATCAATGCAATATAAGGGTTATCAGAAGGTTGCACATGACTGTGTAGTTTGTTAGGATCAAATAGCTCTGATAATTCATGTCCCTTTTAAATCTCAGGCAAGCATCTGAAGAAGCCAATAAAGGAAGTGTCAAAAGTTACGTTTACTACCATGTATTTAAATCTTTGCAATGCAAATCTGAACAGTGAGTAATTTATGTAGCTGTGGAAGCAGTGCCCCATCTCGATTTTGCATTAATAGAACAGAATTGTTAAAACTTTACTCTGGATTTTTCTTTAAAAGGGCTGATAGTTTTCAATATGTCTGAAACAAAACAATCCCTCATTTTATTTTTGAAAATATACTTAGCTGTGTGTATTGTGTTAGAGAGGATTATAATCTTTTGAATTTGCTTTACAGTCATATGGAATAAAAAAGTGTCCGTCTAGTACCCAAGTATTTTGTGGCTTGTGAGCATATTAGTGCTATTTCTATTTTTCTGACACAGGAGAGCCCCCACAGTGATAACTCCTCCATGATTCATTCTCCCTGAGAAGGGCTCTCTTAAACCTGCTGTGGTTGTATATTCTAACTTCAGGAACTGCCACTTTACTCCTAGTTACAAATGGGACAGATGCACTTACTTAACACTTTAAATATTTTAACAGCTATTACTTATTACCAAATTGTCTGAACATTTTAAGTGCTCTTGTGAATGAGAAAAAGGAAAATGCATCAGAACTTTGAGTTTTACTGTAAGGGATGGTTTATGCTTAACTCCTAATTTTTTTTTTCTCCTTTTCACCTTTAAGTATAGGAAGAGATTAGCATAGAATTAGTACAGCATTGGTAATTCTGGAAGTTTTCCCTATGTTTGTTTAGGCTTGAACTTCTTAACTTTAAGATGACTTAGAAGTGGTAGTGAATTTCAGCTGGGTTGGTTTAAATGCTAGTTTAAAACAAATCCACAGATAAGGTTACAAATCAGATTCTGCTCTTAAAGAGAAATTGCATAGGTGGCTCTGCCTTCTTTTGAGATGGCTGGCATAGCTGCAGCTCATCACTTCATCTTCTGGTTTCCTACAAATCCTGAAGCAAACTTCTATAATTTATTGAGCTCTTCACTTCAGGCCAGCTTTACCACAGGGGGCAAGTTAGGAGTTTTCTGAGACTTTTTCCCTGGCCCCCACTCTCAGCATTTCTGGCAACTACCGGTGACTAAAGCCCAGCACAGTGAGCCAATAAAGTACAAAGAAGTTTAGCTGGTCTGAGAAGTGGAATGGGATTCTTATTCTGCATCTGATTCTTGACTTTGTAAGAAAATAAGAGAAAATAAATCCACCTCTGAAAAAATAAAGCTGAATTGAGAGATTTCTCTAGGTGGTCGTGAGCATTTCAGTTACCTCACTTGGTGGTTTATGTGTATGTCCTTTCAGTGGATGGTCTGTGGATGCCAAGATCGAGTACTTTCTCCCAAGGGCCAACCACACAGTTTGAACAGGAGGAGTTTGTGGTCGTGGTGACAAGATGTGCAGGTTCAATGTAGTGCAGTCTCATCTTCAGTCTTACAACCCTTGTGCTACAGAAGAGAAAGGAAGTTGTGTTGCAGGAGGATGTAAGTTTTGAAAGGGGGGAAATGTACCTATAGGGAGTTCCGTAGACTGATGGCTCTGTGTGTTTGTGGATTGAGGAGACCTTTTTTTCCCCCAAGGTAACACAATAGCTGTTAAGAAAAGGAGGATATGGACTGGTTGTGGGGAGTGTCAGGCACAGGACAGGGAGGGTTTGTAATGCTTCTGTGGGTATACAGTAACTTCCTTCTTGGGTACAAGGAAGCTTCTGGAAATTAAGAGATTGTTGGGAAGGTCTGAAGTGAATTGTATGTAAACCTACAGCATTATGGATAGGAGAAAGTTAAAGAGGTAAAATGTGATCGGGAGTTAGGGGGGGTGTGAGAGCAATACGATCAAATATTAGCTCCTTTTAGGAGCCTTTGTGAGAAATGTACCACATAGTTCAGAAAATAATATAGAAAAAAGAGGTTAAATTTAGGAAGAGTGGGACAACTTACACCACAAAAGGAATATATTTTCCCAGTGTAAATTCCAGCTGGAACAGAACAGTCCCAGACTTCTGTCAGTTACACAGTGTTCAAGTGAAAGATGAGTGTGAAGCTCATAGGTACAGAAAGTTTGCAGTGAGCTTTAGGGTGATGCCGTAACATACTAGTAAAGGGTTTCAGACTTTTCTTAATTTTATCAATTACCTTAAAGGATATAAAACCAAAACACAGTGATAAACAACCCTTACTACATAAAACTCCTTTAATATGACATAGAAGTAATGGACCCCAAATCAAGTGTATACCAAAATGCTTGTAGTTTTAAGGGTTTATATGTAGGAATATCCTCACTTAAAGCCAAGGCATTTTGGGAAAATAGTAATAGAGAGATCATTGGGGAACTGTAGCAGTAAGGTACAAATAACATGTGTGTTACGTTATAACTCCCAGGAGTTATACAGTCAGGAGTGACCAATGTGTTAAAGAAACAAGGTAAAATAGCTGTTGGTGAATAATACTAGAGGTTGTTTGGACTTTATTTTGTGTGGGGGGGGGAAAAATGCTGTTGGGTTAAATTAGTAATCAATTATCAAGATCATACAATATCAAGTACATGAGATTTTAATGTCAAAATCATATTTAAGTCTCTAGATTTTTAAGGTGAGAGCATTATTCTATTAATGCACTATACAGAAGATACAGAAGGCCACTAGATCAGAATAGGGTGAGTTGTGACCATAGACACAGAATGCACATGGCCTGGTATGTGAGTCAGTTAATGGTGTCTGTTGTGTTTGCTTCAGCCATGGTTAAAACATTCCTGATGTCTTTATAACAGAGCTGGGGGAGGAAAAACCCAAACCTTTCCAGGGTTGTTCTGAAAAAAGATCAGTGCTCTGTAGTGCTTGAACTTTGACAGTTTACAATGACAAGTGCCTGCAGGCCCACTCGAATAGCTGTGGTCAGACACCTTAATTGGATTGCAGATCTGAAATGTATGCACTGTGGAATGTCTTGTAACTTCTCAAATCCCTATATTGGAGCCCTCTTTCTCATGTGGGAGAAGGAAGACTAAGGGATAGTCATCCCATTTTTTTTCTTGCTATTAACTCTCATGTTCAAAGTTTAGTTCTGAATAATAGGGGAAATGCTTCTATTTACTCTTTCCTTTAGTAGCAGTGTTTAGCCCCTCTGCTGTTCACACTTGGTAATGAAATACATAATAGAAGAGTATCAAAGATCCTCTTTGAGAAGACCTGTAACTCCTCCAAGATCTAGAGAGTTTATCACTAGAGTATGAGTGGATGACTAGAAAATGACAGCTTTCTTCTCCAACATAGTTGTCTGGTGGGTCAAAAGAAAAGATCTAAGTATCACTGGCCCTTTAGTGTTTCATCATTAACTCGTACAAGCCCTGGTATTCAGGAAATAGCAGCCTAGAGAGATTGAGAAAGAGCACACATGATGGTGTATGTGTAACCACTTACTGATTTTTTGAGAGTTTGATCTTTGAAATAATTCCTGCACTTTCTAGCTGAAAGGATTAGGCATAATGATTGATCTGGATACTCCTAAAGGTTTGACAAATACCTTGAAAATTGAAGTCTATCGTTATATAGTCACCTATATTTTAGTGAATCAATGTATTTGTCTAAAGACTTGCTTCCTGCTGCAGTGTAACGCAGTCAAGCAGAAAGCTACTGCAGTGGATTTCATGTTTCCAGATGCCCATGTGTGTTAAAGTAGGTCAAAAATTGCATAAGATGCCATTACTGGAAACTGCTGTAGGCTGGCTTGCATATAGAAACTCAGCAGTGCAACTAGCAAATGCATCCTGACAAACAGAAATGCAGCCATGACTTTAAAATATGACAAGAGAGCTCTCCAAAATCTCCCTAGGACACGAATGGCTGCTGGAATTGTGAGATGTCTTTGCCCCTTGAGTTCATCTTGCTATCTGCTGTGCCAGAGCTGCCTGCCTGTGCTTGTCAGAGATTTCACGTTGTTCTTGTCTGCAGGGAGCTTGGGCACAAGTCTCCTTAACTCGTTCTGGATGGCAAAAGATGTCGTCTGTATTTCCTGCTTACCCAGCCCCTCTTATGAGTGAACATACATAGCACAGTGAAAATTAGGTGAAGTTAGGAATCTGTGATGGCTGTTCCACTGACTGAAGAACTGCTGCCCTTAGGGACTGAGGGGAGTTTGGAGGGGATAAATGCAAAAGGTTTTGCAGTTCCTATGCAGCCCATGTGCCCTGTGGGGCACTGAGCAGAGTACAGTGGTTGTATTTTCTGTCTTCGTTTCCCTCCATTATTACTGACATTTTCATCTTCTTCTAACAGAAGTTTGACTATTTAAGTAAAAACAAGGGGGAAAAATCTGAGTTGAAGGGATTATATTTATTAGCAATCAGAGAGGGGTGTATTTGGCTGTAATTAGCTTGTGGTGCAGTGTATTTAATTGTCAACAGCTTATTAGTAATATAATATACTGTTTAATGGATGTATTTTCCAAAGGATTGGAATAGGAGTATTCCTCTATGAAAGGAATTAATGAGACCTGTGTCTGATCCTGGCAAGAATTCTTTGGATGCTGCAGTCATTTATGAAAAATCTTCATCAACCAGTACTGTTTTATTTCCCAGAACTGCTGCGTCTGTGGAGATATAATCATTTGTTATCATGCCAATTGCACATTTCCTATATTTAAACAGATAAAGTTGGCTCAAGGGCCAACAAAATACTGAACTGAAAAGCTCTGATATAGTTGACTCAGTCATTTGGCGATGGACACTAGACAGAACAGACCTAATATCCAGTCTTAATATGTTGTGTGATGTCAGAAAACTGTAGGTAGGAACTTGACAGAACATGACAAAAGTTTGTAAGCCTAGAACAGTTCCAGACTGGCTTTAGTCATGCTAGTGAGATGATGAGAAAATATGGAAAGTTCAAAGGTTTGAAAGTCATAATAACAAAAATCTGTTTCCCTTGGAAGGGGTAGCCTGGCTGCAAACAGCCCACAGCCCTGTTCATTACAGCTCACACAGCATTATCTAATTAATAATAGGGTGTAGTAGCTGTTTCTGTAATTTGGTTAATTTGCTATTAGTAATGCTTAACTACTTCGTTATGATAATGTGAAAAAGTTATCTTAATGTTAAGATGGTGATAATTTAAAAAAAAAGTCTCCCTCAAAGGATGTTTTTCAAGCACTGGATCTTTCTCCATCTTGAGGTTTCTGTCTGTGAATTCTCCAGAGCAGTTTGTATTTTTTAACCCAGTTAAAAAAAATTTAACTCAGTTTGTATTTAACACAGTTAAGGCTTTTCACCTTGAGAATCCACTGCCCATTAGATCTGAGTATTAGGCTGAATCACTTGCTTTTCCCCCAGTTCATACCATATAGAAGTCACACACTTTATATTGCTGTATTCTCCCTGCCATGGTTATACTGTATTACTCTGCTTGTATTCTCAAAGAATCTGAAGTTAATCTTTCTTCCTCCTGATGAGAGGCCACTTTATGTGGGAGCAACTCCCTGAATTTCATAAATCCTGGCAGGGAGAAAATCCCAGGCTCGGACATGATGTGAGGGTATCATCTGTTGTGAGAATAGGATGGAAGAGTTGGGGTTGTTCAGCCTGGAGAAGAGAAAGCTCCAAGGAGGCCTTAGAGCAGCTTCCAGTACTGAAAGTGCCTCCAGGAAAGCTGGGGAGGAGCTTTTTACAAGGTCCTGGGGTGACAAGATGTGGGGGAACGGATTTAAATGGGAAGAGGGGAGATCTAGATTAGGCTTTAGGAAGAAATTCTTCATGATGAGGGTGGGGAGGCTGTGGCACAGGTTGACAAGGGAAGTCGTGGCTGGCTTTGAACACCTCCAGAGATGAGAGGGAGTGGATGGAGCTTTGAGCAGCCTGGGTCAGTGGGAGGTGTCCCTGCCCAGACAGGGAAGTGGAACTGGATGGGCCTTGGGGTCCCTTCCAAACCAAACCATTCTGTGATTCGATGCTGGACATTCTGGAATTCCCTGTGTAAGTCCTAAAGGAATTGTAAGGGTAGGGGGGTATGGGACGGGGCTCTGTTCCCCCCTGGGGGCACATGGGGATGTGATCCCCCATCCCTACCTGCTCCCTCGCACCAGGTGCTCCCCCAGAGCAGGAGCTGCACCTCCCAGAGAGCAAACTTGACTTGATGGGCTCTCATCACTGTCTCCATTTGCATTATAAGAAAAAAGAGGGGTTACGCCTCCGGGTTAGAAGCTTAAACAAAAACTCGGCGCTCTTCACTAAGCCACCTGCAAGGAGTAGAACACTCTCAAAGCCCCATCATGAGCACAGCAGCCAGCTGCTCGCAGCAGGACACCCACTGCCGCTGAGGTTGCACAGCCTCCAAATGAACAATATTTTCCTGTTTAGGCCACTCTTTCCTATTGAAGCATTCACTTTAATAAGATGTTCTTGACTTTTTGGTGAGGGTGTTAAATGAGCACATTTTTAAAGGTTGTGTCAATTTTCACAAGAATTCTTATAGTCAGTGATTTGAACTTTGATTTTATGGTGTTTCTTAATGTAGATGTGTGCTGAGATGATCAGTGACAGGCTGAAAGAACAACTCAAATTATAGTTGATGGACTTGGTGTTGCACAAATGCAGCTGCGTGGAGGCAGTTTTTACTTTATAAAAACCTGCCCTGGATGCAGGGAAGCTGTTGCCAGGGCAGCAGTGCTGGAACAGGGCACCTTTGCCTCCTGCGAAACATGTATGGAAAGAAGCATGGAAGCTCTCAGGTAGTGTGTCATGAGTGGGTCACAGCCCATGGTTGCAGTGTGATTCCCTACAGCCGGAGCGAGCCCTAAGCACTCTCCTCGCCCAAACCCCTGAACCATGAGGGGAGCAACAGTGCCTGCCCTCCCCGGGGCGCAGGAGCTCAGGCATCCTGCCCTCTGTAGGAGCAGACTGAGCATGGGAGCGTGTAGTCCTGTGGAACTGAGACATGGACAGACCAGGTAGGTAGAAGCAGATACAAGCATAATGAGAGATGATGTTTAGGAAAGGAGAAGACAGTCTGTTCCGATCATCACTTGCTATTCCACAACCGACTTAAAGCACAAGAACTGTCTTTTAACAATATATATGAACATGCAAACACTTTTTTCTGATGTTTAACAAGGGAGTAGCCTTAAAACCCACCAGCAGCTGTGGAAGCTCTGCTTCCCTCTACCTGTCCCTTAAAAAAAATAATCCCCTTTCCCCCAGATCCGCTCTCTGTGGGGCCCAGGGGGAGTCGCAGTGGTGAACTCACTGTGGTGAGTTCACACCCTTCCTCGCCTTGCAGTAACTTGTTCTTTTCTGTGCCCTCAACCCAGTCCTCTTACTGAGAGCTCTGCGTGCTCTTCAGTTTCACTCTGGAAAGCCAGAGGCTTTAACTACACAGGTAAATGCTAGGACATTCATTTTCCCATCATCCGTGTGGTTTACTCATTTGAAATGGTTTGGTTTTTTTGGTTTGTTTTTTTTTTTTTAAGCTCCTAAACATGCCAAGAAATTCATGTCTGCAGTACCTATTTATTAAAAAAATTTTGCCAGCAACTGCTGTAAAAATGTAGTCTGCTGCTTTTTATGTGATCTGGTATTAATCAGGACTTTAGTTATTTAGTATTTGAAAAAATAACATTAGTGATGATAGGTTAAATGTAAAATTTGTGTATTGCCGTTGCTGCATAACCTGGCTTTTAATGCTTTTTATGGGTTAGTACAGATCATTTGAACTAAAGGATAGAATTGGTTTCATGGCTTTGCTTATTCTAAAGCAATGGTGCTTTGAAAATGTTGCCATTTCCTATCTCTGTTTGCTGCCTTATCCTGGAAGAACATGAGCAGTTCTGTTCACCAGTTCTTCTTTTGAAGCCATCTCCTTGCTGCAGGCTTTTACCTCACAGCCTGCTCAGCTGTGCCTGGGATGATGGCTTTCAGATACTGTCTGTGGATCTGTGAGTTCTCAGAATGACTGGTGAGGGGTTCTGAAAACATAGAAAAGCCAACCCTGCAGCAGTGAACCGATAGGCGAGGATGTGCAGCCTTGAGCAGCCTGGGGCTTGTTTGCAGAGCAGCTTGTTTTGACACTTGTGACATGACAGACAGTATGACTTGTGACATGACATGACAGCAGCGTGCCCAGGTGGCCAAGAAGGCCAATGGCATCCTGGCTTGGATCAGAAATGGTGTGACCAGCAGGTCCAGGGAGGTGATTCTCTCTCTGTACTCTGTGCTGGTGAGGCTGCTCCTTGAGTACTGTGTTCAGTTCTGGGCCCCTCACCACAAGAAGGATGTTGAGGCTCTGGAGCAAGTCCAGAGAAAAGCCACGAAGCTGGTGAAGGGGCTGGAGAACAGGCCTTATGAGGAACAGCTGAGAGAGCTGGGGTTGTTCAGCCTGGAGAAGAGAAGGCTGAGAGGAGACCTCATTACTCTCTACAACTACCTGAAGGGAGGTTGTAGAGAGGAGGGAGCTGGCCTCTTCTCCCAAGTGACAGGGGACAGGACGAGAGGGAATGGACTCAAGCTCCGCCAGGGAAGATTTAGGCTGGAGATTAGGAGGAAGTTTTTCTCACAGAGGGTCATTGGGCATTGGAACAGGCTGCCCAGGGAGGTGGTTGATTCACCTTCCCTGGAGATGTTTAAGGCACGGGTGGACAAGGTCTTGAGGGACATGGTTTAGTGATTAATAGGAATGGTTGGACTCGATGATCCAATGGGTCCCTTCCAACCTGGTTGTTCTATGATTCTATGAGAAGTACAGTCAGTTCTAGGATAGTTTCTTGACGGTTACCCTTGAACAGGGGTTTGGGCAAAGAGAAGATCCCAGTAATGTTATAAGGCTTTGAGCTTTTAAATGATCTACAGTAGGAGCAGTGGAATAGGAATCCGAGGTGGAGCAGGAGCAAGGCAGACGAGGGGCAGGCCCACTGCAGGGAAGCTGAGCCGTGCTTAGGAGCAGCCCACGCGAAGCACACTCAGCCAGGGACGCTGCTCGTGACAGCGCCTTCCACAAGGAGGTATTGTTCAAACTTATCTTCTGTCCTACACTTGGGGTTGAGACAAAGTTTAATGAATAATAAACCTACACAAATTTGGTGCATTTCTTTTTCTATTTTCCCTGAATGTGCTGAGGTCTTTTTGCTTCCTAACAGAATGTGTGGAATTCAGCAACATACAAATTTAAAGACTTTTTTTTTTTCTTGGCATGATGTTTTTGTTGTTTGCATGGAGCACCTTCCTGTGGCAGCAGTTACCATGGCTCCATTCCATTTTTAGAAAACATGGATTTATGTAGAGAAAAAGAAGTTTGTATAATGCTGTCATATTGGACAGGCAAAGAAATACCAACCAAAAGCATTTGGAATTCCAGAACAAGCAGACTTCACCATTCTTAGAGAACCATGCCTAGTACTTCCTTACAAAAACAAAAGAGCTTTTATGCTTTAACATTTTCTCAGTGTCTGTGTTGGGTTCCTGAGGGGGAAGATCCCCAGGTGAAAACAGTGCAAAGAGGTTAAGTAGCTGCCAACACAATCCTTTTCTTAAAGATCCTCTACAGGAGGGAGGGTATTTATTCCACCCAGCATCAAGTGTTCCTGATTGTGTAGTAGAGCTGACACAAAAGGAGGTAGATTTTGATACTTTCTTTTTTTAAATCAGCAATATCTGTATTACTGTGATAAAGACTGTGCCCTCTCTTTTCCTCAGTTGTGTTTCTTGCCCATAAAAACTGTGTAACAGGAGTTTTTAGTTGGGTACTTGGGGCTGACTGGAGTCTGACAAACCTGTTCATGGAAATGCCTTCCCAGCTTGGCCAGCGCATCCCACATGAAAGGGGTCTGCATGAGAGCTTCTGATTATTGCACAAGAATGAATTTACAGGTTTGTGCCTTCTTTCCTATTGTCTTTCACCTTTACTTTCAGCTGATTTGTGTTAAAAAAAACTGAGTCATGGGTCTTCTGTGCACATGTAGAAAAATGAGCACTGTGAAATGACTTGTACTCTGTGGAGTCGGAAAACCAACACAAGTGATGAAGAGGGACTGTATTTTCTGCTACCTAAATTCTTCGCCTTTGGATTCTTGCCAACAAGATTCAGGGAGGTGGGTGGGTGGGTGATGTGTGCTCCAAGCCTGCTGACATCTGAAGGTGCCCCCAGGGTAGGGGCTGTAGCGTGAGACACGAGGGGAGCAGCACCCAGTGCACTGAGCTACAGCACCCAACACTCTGTGCTCCTTCCTCACGGGCTTGTCTGCTCAATAGAAAGAACTTCTAAGACAACAGAATGAAAAATCCTATGTGAAGTGTGGCAGTGGATCAGCTGTTTCTGAGCCCTGCTCTTAGGTACAGATGGGATGGGACAAGGGGCTGGAGGAGAGGGGGACAGGCACATTCCCACATTTGCTTAGTCAGAATGCAAGAATCTCTTTAGACTCTTTCCCTGGATAACTACATGTTAAGTGTCTCGGTGGTGAACCAACCAATGGGGCAGCAACTGCTAGATTTCTGTATATATTTTCCAGATACCAAAGAATGGGGTAGGTCCTAGAGATTTAATTGAAATTAAATTAATTTAATTGGTGTTTTTTTGGTTTTTTGGGTTTTTTTGGTTTTTTTTTTTGTTTTTTTTGTTCCACAATGTTTTTCAAAAAAAAAAAAAGCCAAATCCCATTGCCTTCAAATTCTTTTATTCAGTTCTTCTACAGTTCAGCTTTTACCTTCCCATTCACAGACATTGAGGTGATTTTCTCCAAAACGTCTGGTTTCTATGTCAGTTGGACTCGGCTGCTCCCCACACCCATTTTGCAGCAAACACCCCCACCTGCAGCACTTTCAGTAAATGTGGGATCGACGGTGTGTACAGAAATAGCTTCTATAAAATTTCCATTAAAAAAAATATCAAGTTTTTATTTACAAAGTGTTTGCTACTGCAATGTAATATTTCCTATTGGTTCAAATAGACTAATGCCAGTGTTCCTATTAGGAAAGTAAAACTTTGTATATGCATTTCTTCTTTATATTTTTGTCAGCATTTAAAGCACAAGTACTACTCCCACATTCTTTTCACACTGCTCCTAGCCCCCCACTGTGTGGTAGTAGAAATTAACACTATTTCATCAGGACAAAAAAAAAAAAAAAAAAAAAAAAATCAGCATAGTTTCATAGCAGTCTCTGCAAAAATCAAGTTTTAGTTTATAATTTAAAGGTATTTGGAAAGAAAGAAATCAGTGTAGAATTCAAAAATACGCAGCAAATTCTTTAAAAGATGAATGGACAACCTCGACTTTCCTGAAGACTCAAGAGTTTTCAGCACAAGGAAAGGGAGACACAGCTCTGCCCATGAGTTAGGGTGATGCTTTGTGCTGATGCAGGTCTAGGGTGAGGGAGAAGATTGAGATGGGGGGATCAAAAATTAATTAGAATTTCAAATCCTGTATCATTAGCATCCTCATAAATTGGATTTATCAGTGTGTCTGTTCTTTCTCCTCCCCCCATGTTTGCCAACCCTTTGAGGTCAGCACGGAAAGAGGTCAGAGAAGTGCTTTGTCCACATGGGTTTCCTCCTTAAACAAAAATAGAGATGTTAGAAAGGAGTTTTATTTCATGTAAACACTAATGGATTTTTCAAGTGTTTTCTGCATTTTAAACATAAAAAGGAAATGTCTCTACAACTTAATTCCACATGGAACATAGTAGGTGTTAAAAAGTGCCTCTGTAGCAGGGGGGTGGATGGTGCAGTGTTTTCTCACGCAGTGCCTGTTGCAGTTGGCTCTGCAACGCCAGCTTCTGTCTGCAGCCGCGCAGCAACCTGGGTAGGGACTGACCTGCCAGGTCTCTCCAAGGTGCCAGCAGACATTCTGGGGCAAAAACTGTGCCCAGACGTGCTGGCTCGTTGCTCCTGGCGCAGGGCAGGGTGTGCGGGAAGAGAGGCTGGTGCCTTGGCTACATGGTGCTATGTGTACCCAGAACCCAAAAAACAAGGACAAGCTCCATACCCCTGTTCTTTCCAGTTTGCTCAGAGGACTCATATTTTTGCAGTACATTCCTGTGAGATACAGTGTCATAACACAGGCAGAAGTTGATCTCGGTGTTTATCTGCACAGCCTGGCTCTAGAGACAAGGGAAGATGCCAGGCGTGTGGTGGGTTCCAATTCAGCTGGTTCTGAGGGAAGGGCTGGGAGATCAACACAATCTCCCTGCTTTAGCACAACCGAGTACTTAGTGACTGATTTTTTGGTTACATTATGGGTCTAACAAACCTGCTGAATTAACTGGGGACCGATTCTGTGTGCTTAACCTTTTCTGCTCAGCGATTTAACTTCTGTGGCCATTGGGCATTGGAATAGGCTGCCCAGGGAGGTGGTTGAGTCACTTTCCCTGGAGGTGTTTAAGGCACGGGTGGATGAGGTATTGAGGGACTTGGTTTAGTGTTAGATAGGAATGGTTGGACTAGAAGATCTGATGGGTCCCTTCCAACCTGGTTGTTCTGTGATTCTGTGAAACCTTTCCAGGGGAAGGGCCATGGATACATGGGGTTCTCTTTCTCCTCTGGACCCGCCTTGCCCTGGTCCTGCCATTTCATGTGAGGCCCAAAAACCAGGCAGAGTTGGGGGTTAATGTCTCTGTTTCACTCAGCCTGGAGAATAAGACTGGGCTAAAGACAAGTTACTATTAAGGACTTGTTCTCTCTTGGGCAAAGCTCCTGGTCTGCAGCAGAGATGGGTTTGATTTACATCTACAGCTGGATATAAATTCTATGTAGCTGTATCCTGCTGTCCCAGGGCGTTTGTGGATCTGCATGCTGAGCGCAGAACACTTAAGAGTGTGGCATTTAGAGAAGAGAGATTTAAGTGGGTGCCACATGTTCCAGCCAGGACAGAATATGAAGAGCAGCTGCCAGTCTGGGCTACTGGGGTGGTTCCTGTATCTGCTTGGAATCATCACTGCTCTGATTCAGGTCAGCCTGCTTTTCTTGGCAGGTAAAGGAAAAATGAAGCTTATCCTTTGCTCCATATTGTTCTGAAGTGGGAGGCTTTCTCCTGGGATTTGGACGGTTAGATCTCAGATGTTTCATCTGAGCAAGGATTTTTGGTGTCCTACAGCTTGGGTGGGTATCCTAACTGTTGGATTCTTGGGGACTGTCAAAGACATGCAAGCAAAAAGAAAGCATTTTTTGGTTTGCGCTGATTTTTGGGGTGGGCCAGAAAAGGGAGATGTATTGAAGTTGTAGAATGGAGATGTGCTCTCTGAACAGCTGTATGAAGGAGCTTTTTCAGAATCCCCTCATGTAAGAGTCCCTACCAGACGGGTTAGGTATCCAGGGACTGACTCAGGGAATCGGATTGCAGGGGATGAGCAGATGCTGAGCAGGGAGCAACCAACCAGCAGCAGTGCTAGTTGTCACGGTTTTGGCAGTAAACCTGGGGACAAGGGTTGCTTGCAGCCTCTTAAAAACACTCTCACCAGACTGAATTCTAACACCTAAATAGAAAAGAGAGACTGTGGTGTGAGAACTTGGTTAAGGGTAAGGAATGTGTATTTCCAGAAGCTTCGTGGTATCAGGATTTAGTTACATCAACACCTAAGCAGAAAATTAAGTCTTTAATGCTGTTAACATGCTTACAGGGGCATCAATGTGATAACTGTATTACAGATGATTGGTATATTGCTTCTAGAGGGCAGAATTCAAGAAGGGGCATATTTTGAAAACCAAAAGCCTTGTCCTTGTTCCTCGGGAGCACTGCCCCAGGTTCTGCTGCCCAGCGCCTTCAGCTGCAGAACAGATCAGGCCTTGGAGGAATCCAGCTGTGGTGTTTCTTTCAACCAGGTGCACCCATAGAAAGCAGAAGGTCAGCACCACAGAGTAGGGCTTTGGGTAGAATTTTTAAAATCAAAACTTTATAAAAGCTGGTTTAGTCTTTTCCCAGCACCATTCTATCTCATTATTTAAAACCCTGCTGGTCCTGAGGGACTCTGGGAATGAAATCTGTAAGTTTGGGGGTCAGATAGAAGATAACCAAGTTGGTTTTTTTGCTGTGTCCCTACACCCAGTGGTTACCCGTTTTGTTTTTCAATGAATCCCAATTGTCTTTAACTCACTCAAAGCAGTCTCCTCGCTAGGCTGCCTGGATGGCTTTTGGCTGAAAAGCGCCAGTTAATTATAAAAAGGAGTATTGCCCAGTGTTCAAATGTGGTTAAGTTTCAGCCACGCTCTTGAGTTAAAATGGCAGAAACAGAATAGTTGATGTTTAAAACCTTAACTATGGTATTCTAAGTTCAAGCATGATTTAATGCATGAACAAAGGGCTGGTTTTCCTTAGAAAAAAGAAATTAAAATGTGGTTGTGAGGTCTTTTTACAGCTCAGGATTAGGAATATTGTCAAGATATAGTTTTAAAAACTAAGCAAAAAAAACCTTCACCAAAATGGAAATACTTGCAGTGGGGCAGGTAGGATGTTCAATGAAGTGAGTTAAAATCTATCGTGCCTTCAAAAAATTGGTGTAATTTGCTTCAGCCTTTTCCTAAATACAGACACTTTGTTTGATGAGGGATTTCTGCCACTAATCCCGGTATGGAAAGAGGAAGACTGGCACCTTCATATAATTTTAAAAAACAAAATCCACAAACATTATGCCAGATTTCCATATAATAGAAAAATGCTGCTTCCCACTCGTACTTTTTGGTCTGTTTGTGGTGTTGACAAGTTTTTCCAAGTCAAATTTAGATTTGTTCCCAACACCACAGAGTAAGTCCAGCACTAAAGCTATTTACCACAATAGCTAGAAAAGCATTTACACACAGCCCCATGTTGCTTGCAGCCAAGTGCTCTCTGAATGTCTAACCAAGAAAGTGTTCCAGGACACAAACGTGGCCCCGCATGGAAATGCAATTGTTAACTTTGTCTTACGAGAGATGCCACCTGGCACCCATGGCTGCTGGTTCCAGAGCAGTGAATGCCAGGGGTCTTGCATGAGACAGGAGAGGATGATGGTAACTGGATACAAAAGGAAAACCAGTGTTGCTAATGCCCAGCGGAGCCTGGCAAGGGCCGGCGCTCAGGGGAAGTAGAGGCCTGTGCGCCGCATCAATGAGCACAGCTCTGCCAGTCACTTTGCAGCAGCTCTGTGGTTGCTTAATAGTCTCCATCCCCGCGTTACTCTGGGTGGCTCAGAGCTCAGTGCAGATGCAGGGGCTGCCTTCTGAGGTCCTGCTCTACGCACTTTGCTTGAGGGGGGGCCAGGTTTGTATTGTTTTTGGTTTTTTTTTTTTAAAATACATCAGCTAAGATCAACCGGAATGATGGCAAAGCTCGCCCACAATCATAGAGAAGTGACTATGGCTGGATAAGGCCCAAAATCCTCCTAGCTGCCAGTCTGCAGTGTAACCACATGAAAACAGTGCTTTGCTTGAACTTCGTTCTCAACTAGAACTTGGCAGAAAGGATCCCAAGGAAAGAATTTCCTTTTCAAACCTCTTCTAACTGTTCTAACTTGTTTTGTCCTTTGCATTCAACGAGTTCAGGGAAAAATCACTTTTAAAATCTTGGTTCAATGGTCTAAATAATTGTTGTGGGCCCCTCACCACATGATGTTGAGGCTCTGGAGAGTGTCCAGAGAAGAGCAACGAAGTTGGTGAAGGGGCTGGAGAACAGGCCTTATGAGGAACAGCTGAGAGAGCTGGAGGTGTTTAGCCTGGAGAAGAGGAGGCTGAGAGGAGACCTCATTACTCTCTACAACTACCTGAAAGGAGGTTGTAGAGAGGAGGGAGCTGGCCTCTTCTCCCAAGTGACAGGGGACAGGATGAGAGGGAATGGCCTCAAGCTCCGCCAGGGGAGATTTAGGCTGGAGATTAGGAGGAGGTTTTTCAAGGAAAGGGTCATTGGGCATTGGAATAGGCTGCCCAGGGAGGTGGTTGATTCACCTTCCCTGGAGGTGTTTAAGGCACGGGTGGATGAGGTCCTGAGGGACATGGTTTAGTGATTAATAGGAATGGTTGGACTCGATGATCCGATGGGTCTCTTCCAACCTGGTTGTTCTATGATTCTGTGATTCTAAGTGTGCCTGCAAGTCCAGAGCCATGTGCTCGGCAGCACTGAAGGAAACAGGCATGGATGGAAAGGAAAGATAGTGCTGTTCTCCCTCCTGTAAAGCAGAGAGCACAGCAGCTGCTCATCTAACACATTCCATCTCTGGGCAGGAAGCCTTTTTTTGCCAGGTTCTTATAGTTCAAAGGAATTGTTTATAGTGTTCTGCTGTTTTTCCTTTTTACACATCTCTTGAGTGGTAAATGTAAAGAAAAAGAGTCCAAAGGGAACCGTGCCCCCAGGTACTGGGTGGGGCAGGAAGAATAACTTCTTGGGCTCTTGCATAGATCAAGTATCTTTTGATCTGCCCTCTCCCGTGTGAGGGCCACTGACAGGAGAGGTCTTGAAAACACAATGGCTTAAGACTAAAGACAATTAACTGTTTAAATGAAATGTCACTCATGAAGCTGACAATTCTATAGTTGGTGCCTGGAGTGTGTTACTCTCTCCATCCCTTATTTCCAGAGGGAGCCACCTCAGTCCAGGGCACCAACTTTCTCAGCAGGAATATTACTTTGTATTTGTAAAGCTCTTCTTCCTCTAGAGGTAGTGTTACAGATTACTTTGAGGTGAGGGGGCAAAGCCCTCAGCCTGCTGCTTGAGCCAGGAGCACAGGACAGACTGAACAGTCTTGCCCAGAGACACAGTAGGCATAGAATTCCTTAAACTTTTGCATTTGCAACTCATTTGTGTCAGCTAAGCTAGATGGCTCCACTTGCTCCCCCAGGAGCTGTGCCTAGATAACTAGGGGCCCCAAGTGCAGGAGGCTGAATTCCCTGCAAAGTTTTCTATCTGTATGCTTCTATTTTCTAATGCAAACGTGTAGGTGCTTTTGCCTGTTCCTCACCATTTCCCTGTCCTCTGCACAGCCAGTCGTGTGCCACCTCCTGCACTGCACCAGGTCACCTTTCAGCCAGAGCTGCTGTTGATCTCCCTGGCTTTTGGCTCTCAGGGGCTGAGTGCAGGTTTGTCTGTGAAGGATCCAGTGGCCGTTCCCCAATCCGGAATAAGGGCCACAGCCATCAGGGACGCTTTGCTGCCACAGGCAAGAGCAGTATCACACGCTGCCTCTGGAGCCATGGGGGTGAACTCGGAGAGCCCACACATCGGTTCTTAGAAAACAAGTTGATTATTCACATACAGCATAAAATCCCAAAAGAAGTAATGCTATTATAACCTGGATTTGCCTAATTAAAAACAGTTAACGTCAAGCCTAATTAAAATATTGTGTCTTGGAAGGGTCCATCTGCAATGTCCTCTGCTCTGGTATTCAAGGGGTTTTTAACCTGTCTCTATTGTTGGATGCCTGTTTATTGAGCAAGGAGCCTCCTGTGCCAGGCTGATTTAACAGCTTGGTAGGGTCTGTGTGACTTTAGCCACCGATAACTTTAAGAAGTGGTTTGATGCTGCTTTCAAAGCACACCAAGGTGAGCACAGAATTCATTTTAAGAAAGCCAATCTGCCTCAACCCGAGGTGACCAAAATGCAAACCATGAGATGAGGTATTGGTGACATTTAATTGTTTTCCAAAGAACCTCAGCCTGTGACTTTAAAGTTCCGCACAATGAATGTGTCTGGAACATGCGCTGCCCCAGGGCCTGGGCATAGAGGCCGTTGTTTTTAAAAACCCAACACGTGCTATAAAATCCCAGGGATTATAAAGTCAGAGCAGTAGGGGAGAAGCTGCACTGGATACACCATAACCTAGAAATACAATTTTAAAACTCTTTTTTTTTGAAAAAGCTGGTGCAGAGAATACTGCTGGTTTTATCCTGACAGACTGCTTAATAATGGTTAAGAATAATCACTTATTTATAATAAATTAGGTCTGCAGTATAAATGAAAATAAGAACCTTTCAAGAGAGATGTACTATTGTTACTTTTAAAGTAGCTAAAATGGATTTAAACTATTTCAAGATTCATTTAATCACTTGCAATTTATATTAAGAATCTTCTATACAGCAAGTTGGACAGAAAAAGCAAACATTCTAACAGCACCTTTTCACTAGAACAGTTTTCATATGAGAGAGTTTTAAATAGCTATTTCAGCGCCTTCGTGCGTGCTCTCTCCCCCTTCTTCTAAAGGTAGCCCAGCCAACAGACAATGCGGGAACTGGCATCCACTGACTGTTTCCCGCTCCATCTGGTAAAGATAAGGGGAAGATGGAGACTTGATACAGAATGTCCCAAAATATAAATGTGAACTTGGTGTTTATTTTGCCAAATCTTCAGGGAGTTTGTTCTTTTCCTTGGTTATAGCTGACATAACCCCACTTTGCTCCGTGTCTGTGTCACCCTGTGTTCAGTTATAAAAAGTGTTCCATTTTGGCTGCAGAGGAATTATTTTGAAGCTTCCATTTTGCTTCACTGAACACAGTGCAAATCAAGGCAAGAAACTTCTGTAACAGGAGCTCCCATTAAGAACATTTGTGAGCAGCATTTTGTGTATTCTATTTTCTACTGTCCTTATTCTGGGGAGGAAGAATCCTCATCTTCGTCCTCTTCATCTTCATCGTTGAATGAGCATGGAGTTTCTCCCCGTGATTCAGAGTAGTGGGAAGTTGCGCTGCTGGACTGTTGACTGCTAGGGGCAAGAAACTGCCCAGTTGCTAAGGCCACTTCAGCATCCAAACAGAACCCTGGGTTCTCGCTAGCAAAACAACAGAAATGTCCAAGTTTAGAGGAGTTCTCATGGAGTTTTAAGCTTCCTTTTTTGGCTTCTGGCTTTTCCTTTAATTAAAGAAACGCTACTAATAAGGAAAAAACCCAAAGCTTTACGTTTAACACAGCTAATGGTTATGACAATTGCCAAGATACTGAAAAGCCACAGAAAAAAGATTATTGGGTGGCGCTTTCCTTCCTAATGAGAATTGCTCAAGGCAGAGAAAGCTTACAGAATAAAACCATCACAGTTTTGTCAGTTACAGAAATGTTTGCAGTATGAAATTGAGCAATTAAATTCCATGAGGAAGAACCTGTTCAGAATAATGCCTCCTTCCGTTTCTGAAGGTGCAGGCAACCTCCAAGCAACATACGGTTGCTGAGGTGGTTTTTAGAGTGGGGTTTTGTTGTGGGTAGTTGTTTTTTGGTCGATTTGTTTGGTTTTTAATTTAAAATTATGATGAGACTGTGTGCACTAAACTTCTTTCATGAAAACTTAAACGCCTTTATAGTGCATTTAGACACCATACATTCTTCTGAATTGTTCAGAAGTATTACCAGGCTTTTTTCCCATATGTAATTACCTCTTTGTAGTCCACACCCAGGCAGGAATTTAAGGTTAATCAGGAAAACTGTCCTTATAATTAAGGGCTTGGAAGCGATTCCATTCTTTTGAAACACAGATACATAACAGCCTGTATGTTCAAAATTCAAAGCACGATGATTTGACCTTTCAAGTATAATTATCAAGGAAGACAAAATAAGAGGCTTTTTCACAAATCAAAAATCAACCACAATGGAAAACATCTCACTCCCTGCATGTCAATATGTACAGAATAGTGAGGGCACTGGAAGTACCACAAGGATAGATCACTATCCTCAAATATAAAATCATGTTCTTTACCTTGATTTAGCATCAGAAGTGCCTCCTGCTGCCTCTAAATGTGAAACCGCTTGTGCTGAACTTGAAAGTAACCCTTGGTTTATCCATGAAAATCCTGCAGACATATCTAGAAAAAGGCACAATTGTATTGATATTTACTTAATCTTTTATTACTTTTACAGTCTTAAATTTTGCATTGTCCTCACAGTTAGGATTCCTAGGTTAAAAGAGAAGGTACCACCAGCTTGAGTTAATTTTCTACTGTAGATGCACATTGTTTAATCAAGACTAAATAAGATACAGATACACCTTGGTGTTTGTGGATGCCCCCAAGCCTTGCACTCCCTCACACTCAGAACTGTGTCTACTTCTGTGGAGCTTTTCCTGAAAGAGTTCTGGACTTCTTGGTGGGAAAGTAGTGCTATGGCCTGACTCTACTAAATGCCCTGGCAGCTCCAAGAGCCCTGCTGAAGGTATCAATGGATCCACACTTGTCAGGACGGGCGATGCTGCAGCGACGCCACAGTGTGTGTTTCAGCTGTGTCTGTCCTGATGGCCAAAGGCTGCTTCACCTTGGTGGTCTCCCAGCTGGTTGTAATGTAGCCTCCTAATCCCTCCTGACACTGAACGGAGATGGCAGTCAGCTGTGGACAAGAACCGACCATGCAAACCTCTGGTGCCAAGAGTGTGAACAAGAGAGCCTGTTGTATGCTGCATGTGTGATGTGTAAGCCTCTGCCCTAGGGATGAGAGATTCTAGGATTAGAATGGTCTTGCAATAATGCCCAGTTCCTTGAGGTAATTAAAGACCCTCTGAGGAATGCAAATGGGTTACTTATACCCTTTACAGTACTTTGTTTTAAATTCCCTAATAAGTAATGCCTGTCAGTTGTTTGCAATTATGCACATTTCTGCCGAGAGCATCAGCAAACAAAACCCATGGCCCCAGTTACATGTATGGGATTGCTTAGTGGGTGGGGAGCATTTTTAATTTGTTTCTTTGATGAGGTGTTTCTATTCCTACCCAAATACCACCTCAACACAAAATGAAAATCAAAGTGAAGTAAGCAGGACTGTCCAGTTCTTTTTCATGGTGCCTGCATGTGGTTCCAGCTGCATGAATGTAGCCAGGAGTTACAGTCCTTATATTTTCTCTACCTAACACCAAAACTCTCTTCTGTAGGACACAATAGCAGTGAAATGGGACTGTACAGCTTGCATTTCATCTAGAATTGATCTATAAAAGTAGTTAAGAGGAATAGCTGAATGTATGCGTTACGTGTGCTTTCTCACTTGCCCTACTGTGTTCTTTGGTTCATTGAGATTTGGCCGTACTGCCTCGCACAGGGGCTGCTGGAAGAGGCTGGCACAGCCACGGGAACTGGCTCACCATCCACCAGGATTCACAGGCTGCCTTGCTTTGTGCTGTGGAGACTTGTTAGCACCTAGTACTTAAATGACATTACAAAGCAAGACTAGGAAGGCTGTGGTTCCTGCTAGTGAACTCTGAGAAGGGATAGAAAGCTTTAGTAAGTGGCAGCTTCAGGATGAGCTGTGAGGACAGAAGAGGTGAGAATAGCTGAACATGGACATAACTGGATGGTTTTCACTAAGGCTGCCCCAAGTGCAGGTTTGTTTTTACAGAGAACGTGTTCTGAATCTCAGTGTGAGACACAGGCTTAGTGTAAGCGTGATGTTTTCCCACAGCATGAGGAGGGGAGGCAAAAGCCTCTGCATGGGACACCTCTCCTGGAACCCTCTGGAGCCTCTGGCTCAGTTCTTGTTGGCACATGGTGGCCTGTGGGTGACACATGGATTATGCTCAACCAGTTCAAAATGCTCTCCTTTCCTCCTCACCCTGGAAAGAGCTGCCTTCTTCCAGTTTGCTGCTGTACATTCAGTTATTCAAAATTAATACTAACCCATGAAAATCTCTTCTAGGTGTCAATTTTGTAATTTAAGAAACAATTTCTTCATAATGCAGCTCATTCAGCAGTTTGCTGTAGTAAGTCAGTACTAATTAAGTTTACAGGACAAGTGTAACCTTAAAACTTCCATATAAACTGCCCATAAAACTTCAAACATGACATACCTGCCATGTAGGTGAGTATCATTCAATTAGTTGCAGTTAACTAATGTTGCGAGTGTGATCAAGAACAATAACTCAAAGTCTCATCTCACTTACCCGTGATGTAGCCTTCCAAAGCTTTTGGCACCAGCGATTTTGCAGTTCGCAGGTCCTCCGCTGAGCACTTGCCTTCCTCAAGCCCAAAGGACATTCCCATTCTCTTCAGCACCTCACTGTCATCGTGAATCTCAAAAGTGTTATCGAAATTAAAGAGGTATTCAAATCTGCACAGAGAAAGTCAGAGCGAGATGGGTTGGCAAAGAACACAGCTGTGCTTTTTTTGCCTACGCCTTTTTTTTTTTCTTCAGTAGGCCCTAAGGTAAGTCTGGATTCTTCAGTATCTGTACAAAGCCCTGAAGGAAAATAAAGTGCCACAAATGCCTTTTCTCTTCTATGCCCATGACTGGCATGCTACAGGGCTTAACGTGGCACTTTCTCAATTGAAGTAACTTCACCACTGCAGGAAGAAAGTCTAAAATTTTCTACCTCATTAAAAAGATTCAAAGGGGAAGAGAGAGGCTTTACTAAACATGAACCTTCACTTGTACTAAATCCAATACTTGTGCAGGTCACCCACAGCCCTGTCACCAAAATCACTATTTTGGTTTGCTTCTTTTATGTTTCCCTTGCTGTTCTAACGTGCAGTGCTCCTCCTGTGAGCTGACCTATTTACCTGGCTATAATTTCACTCGTCTGGATGCAGCTTGCAAAGCAGTCTGTTCAGAGCCCTGTGTTGCTGCAGGACTCTTGCAATGTCAATTGTTATCATCACCTCTAGGATGTTGCTTTTGCGTTACGTGGATTACCTTGTGTTTCTGACTAAGTGAGTTCAAGAATTCAGCCCTGCCGCATGGCTTCATTACAGCCCAGTGCTGTCCCGCTCTACAATCTCACTCAGCTTTTCCCCGGGCAGCGAATCTCTTGGATGTGTCGCTCTGAAGGGCCCTTTAGAGCACCAAAAGCTGGCCTGTGTTAACTACTGGTTCCTGTTACTACTGCACTTGCCTTCAATAGTTAAAAACACCCCAAATAACACCCTGAAGGGACAGCAGCAAACTTAAACACGTAATTACTGCTAAGAAACTAGAAACATTTCTCTCATTAGCTCAAAGAACAACTCCAGTCCACAAAGAGAACAGAACTCTGCAAATGGATGCTCTGGACACTCACTTGTCACTCGATATGCTGCAGTCTATAACTGTTCTTTTGCTGGTGTTGACTATTAGGAAAGGCAGCTGTATCGTTGAGTTCAAAGCTGGAGGGCCTTGATTTTGTTGTTCATTTTGCTGATTTCTTTGTACCAAGTTTTTGAATGCGATTTGCTGTAGAAAGAAAGAAGAGCTGATTACTGATAATAAAAGAGCAAACATCAGTGTTTCCAGGAGGTAGAACTTCATAGCTCTTATTTAACAGTAACCGTCTGTCACAAAGTAAGTTGTGGCCTGACTGCCTCATTGCACTAGGGAAGCTCACCAGAAACAGAGTTAAACACCATGTCCCCTCACAATCGCTAGAGCAGAAACAAGGACGGAGCAATGAAGCTGGATAAAGAAAGGTTCCTCTTCCCTTCTGAAAAGGCACTGGAGTCAGAGGTCTTCCCTGTTGTTTTATACTCAGCCTAGGAGCTAGTTACACTGAAACCAGGGTGAACAGAAATTACAGCATTCCCCCACTGCTTGTGGTTCTTCTCTTTATCACTATCGCCCTGTCTTCTCTCTCAAAAAGATGGAATTCTCCTCTGGAAGTTTTTAACTGGATGTCCATCATCCCACCGCCTGCTCCCTACTGAACTCCTCTCTCTGACTGTGGATGTATGGAGAAGCACAGTTTTAGGCAACATTATTTGAGGCACTGGGAGGCAGAGTACTTGCCTGCTTCAGGACACTGCTGACCTCACACGAGGGGAAGAACAACATACAGAACCACAGAGAAGGGGAATTCACTGGACAAGGAGCAGACTTGGGAACAGCAAGGGAAGGCTACTATGCCATTTACAGACTAATAGTTTAGAGGGCCGGAGCTGTTTTATTTTCATGTTACTGACAATTTATCAGGTCAGACAATCAGAATTGTGCTGTAAGCAGAGAAACAGTTTTGGTGATGAACACAAAGAAGCATCAGGTCTTTAGAAGTTTCACTGTGTATCTAATCTAAAACGTGTACTTGCACCAGGAAAAAAAAAAAAAAGCCTTATTACCAAGAACCTAATTTAAAAAGGTTGATTGCATTTAAATTACTGCAAGTCTAAACCACTTCAGAATGCCCATAACTGTGTTTATGAAGTGTTACTTTATAAGCAAAGATGCATTTGAAATTGCTTTCTGCAATCAAAGCCAAACCTTGAGTCATCTCAAAGGTGCACACTGGGATGTAAAAGAGCAGGATGTGTCAGTCTTTCACTCTTAGGATCCTAGAAATGTCCATCACCACCACCTCCCGACCCCCCTGAAAACAATTCTGTAGTTACACAAAGACAGTTGCAGATCACATCGCTTTGAATCAAAACAATTTTACAGTGAGAATTACTTAGAGAAGGAAAGCCTGGGGGACCTGGAGCCTGCAGAGGGCCCTCGGGAATTGCTCCTGTTCTCACTGACAAAGCATTAACAGAACACTTACAAAAGCCTGTGGCTTTGAGACCGAAAGTGAGGGTAATAGGTGCCCCTCCTAGAATCCAGACAGGTCACAAGTGTGAAGCTTCTGTCTCCACTACATCAGGGCTGCTAAATAAATCTAGACAGAACTCCAGAAATTCACAGAATCACTAGGTTGGAAAAGACCCACAGGATCATCAAGTCCAACCATTCCTATCAATCACTAAATCACGTCCTTCAGCACCTCATCCACCCATCTTCTAAACACCTCCAGGGATGGTGATTCCACCACCTCCCTGGGCAGCCTGTTCCAGTGCCCTATGACACTTTCTGTGAATTTTTTTTCTGACGTCCAGCCTAAACCTCCCCAGCAGAGCTTGAGGCCATTCCCTCTTGTCCTGTCCTCTGTCACTTGAGAGAAGAGGCCAGCTCCCTCCTCTCTACAACTTCCTTTCGGGTAGTTATAGAGAGCAAAAAAGTCTACCCTCAGCCTCCTCTTCTCCTCTTACAACATGTCTGATTTGCACTTGGTAATTTCATTTATTAAAAAAATAAATAAAGTTAAATCTACCTGCAACAGTAGTTCCTGTAGTTGGGCTCGCTTCTGTTTTATCCTTTCAATCCGCTTCTGTTTTTCTATCTTAAAATACAAATGTAAATACATCAAGATATTTCCTTAGTTACCTTGTTTGTTCCACTGCACCAAACCCAAACAGGCTTAGGAGCTCCTTCAGGGTGTCAGCATCATCACAGAAATGCACTCTTGCTCTGTAAATGCTGATGAATTCCACGGCACAGTAAGCAAAATGCAGTTGTCCTTTCAGCCCTAGTCACTTGCCACATATTTCCTTCCTTTTCAAGCAGGCTCAGTGCAGTTGCATGAGTTTCTCCACATAACAGGGCTGACAAACTGTAACATCTTTGTTTGTCAACAATTTTAACTCCAGTAAAGACTCACTTATTCCAACAGACTGGATCATTTCTCCACCCAACCCTCCTCGTTCCTGTTGTGCACTGAGTATTCATGGGCACAAAATGAAATGCTTGAGGGGGTGCTTTGGGGCTTGGTTTGCTTGCCCTCCTGCCCTACCCTCTTGTGGATTGTGTGTGCCCCTTCCACCGCTCTCCTGCCAGCCATGAGTATGTGAAGACTCAGCTCAGGATCACCAGCATCTACCCAGTGCCCCCCCTTTCTGTCTGGACTACTCCTTTGAGACTTGATCAAACTAACAGGATTTCAGCAACAAAAAGACTGTAGAGGTAACATTTTCTACATGAGCAAAACTAGTGAGTTTTAAAATTCCCTTTTCATTCAGCTACTGAAACTGAATGATGCTGTCTTGTAAAACTCAGCTGCTCTGACCGCCACAATTTTATTTGCGATGTTGCTTTGTGATGGCTCCCACACACATTTTTAACTTTAATGTTAAAAATGCTACTTTCAGAGCCCATTACGTTACATTCTTTGCTGGACAAATGGCTAACTCTTAAACCAAATAAACAGTACAGATATAGTTTAGACATGGTTTCTATATAACAAGCTTTTTTGTACTGATTTCTCATTTTTGTGCTAGCAATCTCATTAAGGAATTACTCTGTAAGAAGAGCTGGCACTGTACACAGCTTCAAAAGGAACATTAATTCCAATTTTCACACCATGAAAGTGCAGCTTTCTTTTTTTCTATTATTTTCTATTCTATTTTCTATGTCACAGGAAGCCATATTTTAGTAGAATAAGCCTGGCTTCCATTTTTGGCCTACGGAACTGGAGCCTCAAGCAGTTAGTAGTGTATGATCACTGTAGGTGACACGATACAATTCCAGTTCCCAATCTGTAACAATAATCTACTGAAGATGCCACATTCACATGAATCATGTAAAATGTAGGTTTATCAGTAAGGTTTTTAAAAGAGAACCCTATAGTGACTGAGCACATGCACACTCCCTGGGTGGATGTATTTTCCAAGCTGCTCTATTGCACAAGGATAGCGAAAGCTTTTTTCTTGACACACTGAAAGACAATTGATGTAAATGCACCTGCACCCACCCTCACCCCCCCCACCCCGGTTCTGTACTGAAGAGGCACCTCATCCACCTTTTAAGATATTTAATGTCACAAGTACCACAAATATAGCACACATTAAGATGTATTTACAGTCATTACAGCACCCTGCAGTAAACACAGTGACTTGTGCTGTTTATTTATAGAGCATTTGGCCTGAAGGACAAGCAGCATTTGTGCACATAAATTCTGGCATTCCTGCAAAACCACGGTAACTCTTAGCCTGCTGGAAAAATAATGGAAATAACCAATAAGTAAAACTTAATTTCTTTCCCTGCCAGCTCATAATTAATATTTGACATTCTAGCAGGAATTGTTTTCCTATTTCATTTCCTTTGACTGGCCTTTCCAAGTACAGCCATCAATAGAAAATCAGTCTCCCTTTAAATGTCCACCATTTGTAAATATAGCTGCTTTTGAACTTTCTTCTGGTTAATTCAAGCTGCTACAGGCGTTAACCTTAAAAGTAATCCCTGATTTAATTGATGTCCATTTTTGTAAAGTAAGCAGAGTTTTTTAAGTTTCATGTAATGTATACTAAATAAAACTGAAGGAACCCAACATATCCTCTCAGTGTATTCAAATATGGAAAGATGCATTTTAATTGTGTGCAAGAATCAAAACCAGTCAGGCCCAAGTGGAGAAAAAACCCACTTCTAAAATATAGCAGCTCTGTTATCACAGCCTGTGAACTATACAGAATTTCCCCCACTGTCTCACTTTACCTCTAGATTCTGACATTCCTGAGCTGAGTTTGTAGGAAGGCCGATCCATCGGATTTCCTTCTTCTCCTTTGAAATTATGTTCATTGCCATCAGGACGTTAAGGGCATCATAAACTCTCCGTCTGATGTTTTTCTGATCATAAGCCTGCTAAAAGAACAAGGCGGTATTGATTACAACTGAAGAATTCACAAGGGAAAAGAAGACAGAACACATCCCTCAGACAACAGCACAAGAGGACACACTTCCATGACAATTTGGTAACAGTCTAACAAACTTCAACACTGTATTTGCTTACCGAATCTGCAGCCAGGTGGCTGTTAGAATTTGTGAATTCTGATACCAGTTCATCAGCAACTTCATTGTATGAAGTCGTTCCTTTACGTTGAACTTTTTCACATACTTTCATTGAAAAATGTCTCAAACCCTTCCCGTTTTTATCTCCTTTTTTGCTTCTCTTGCTGGAAGGAGAGAAGTAATTACTTTAATACATTGAATATTAATGAGCCACTTTGTTACACAGCAAAACCTCTACTTTTTGCAACAAGAATCAGGACTTACAACATTAGGTACTACCTAAATAAAACTGCTCTGCTTTTTTGAATTAGTGTTTTACTCCTTATAAACTGGCAAAAAAAGTTACACTGGAGCCCTTTCCCTCTTCTCTGCACTGATAGTATTTGCACACACGTTGCTGCACAGATGCTTAAAAATCTGCATTTGTAATTCACCTCCAGGCAGTTTCACAAAACAGCCAAGAAAGGGTAGGGAAGGAGATCCTCAGAGGGTGCTTATGTGCCTGGAAGCCAGATTTACAGAGAAGTCTCATGTTTACGCTTAAAATAGGAAGGCTCAGACGTTCCTATTTACAGTGCAGCAGAAGATACCTTAATTGTCCCAACGACCACGTTTAATATCGGTGCCATCACAGTTAAGACTGAGACACAGGAATCTTTTTTGTAGACAGTAAGTGCATATTCAGTGGGGTTTATCGCAAGTGCCAGGGTTATTTTCCTTTCCCTTTCTTCCTCTTGGAAACCAAGAGCTTAGGTAACAGTCATGGGGAAAAAAAACAGGAGCAATAGGTTTTATCACCCTGCTAGATTTGGTTAAGTATTTTGACAGAAGCTTTTGAAAAGCTTAGCTGTCTTGGTGTGGTTTTGTTTTTAATTCCAATTTTACCAGGTGGTTTGATATGATGTTTCAGGGATTTCCTTTTACAGAAAAAAGGCCTGTTCCATCAACAGCAGCAAACTAAGGAAAAAACTAAAATACAAGAATGCTTTTCAAAATTCTGAATGTACTTCAGAAAACAGAACATTGGGAGGAAAGGAGGATGGAAGAAAAGGAAGAATGGAAAGGAACAGAAAATTTAAAAACCCAACATTCCTAATCCCTACACAGACATTCAATGTGAGTAACCCCTGCTCCGTGACCAAATCGAACCACTCCAGACGCATTCAAAGAACTTCTAGAAGTGAAGGTAAAGATTATCTGTTCACAAGTATTTGTCACATTGAAAACAAGAACAATTCTGTTCCTGAAGACGCGGTGTTGTTTTTCACGACTCCCATAATCATCTGTAACAGCAAATCCATCTATTAGGAAATGATAAACCAGAGAGGAATGAATTAGAACTACAAGAAAAGACACCCAGCACAGCTTTTACATGGAGGCATGAACACTGCTGGAAGACAGAGATGAAGAAGTGAAAAACAGATACAACTGCATACAGAAAATCTATGTGCAATAACACTCACCTTTCTGAAAAATCTGATTCTATAAATTCTCGAGTCCGCTTTCTGTCCCTAAGAAAAGACAATCCAAACTTAGATGAAAATAACATTATATATTTAGACTGATCAAATCACTATATTTGGGGTCTAGCTGGGTACTAGTATTTGCTGTTACATATTCACTGAAAAGGGAAAACAGCACACACAGCATTTGACAAAATATGAAAGGAGGTGGTTGGGACTTTGAGGTTGTCTGACTTCACTGTCAGGCAAGTTCTAGTTGCAATTTTACCGTGCGTTACCACAGCATTTCTTTGGACAACAGGGCCCTGGAACTGTGGCAAAGACAGAGCTTCCCCTGGCCTGTAAGCCAAGCTGCCAGAGACCCTGAGAATGAGTATGCTCTTAGCTCATTTGATTTGGAAAACCCATTTGTGTTCTGTGGAGAGGAGTAAATAACAGGTAAAGGGAGGAGTCTGGAGTTGCAGTTCTGTGGTGGAGCTGCCTTCAGCAGTGGCTCACCACTTAGGTTCAGCAACACAACTGACCTCCCTCACCTCTGCTCTTCAGATGAAAATGTGTATGGGCTTCTGCGGACATCAATATTGATCTTGGTCATTTTTATGGGTGAAACATTAGCCAAGCTCACTGGAATTACCATGTCTATGTAGTTTGACAGTACACAAACAGAATGGTGTTGCAAACAGAATGGTGGTGGCAGTTGATTACATTAACAATTTTCCATCACAGTTTATTCTTCAGTGCCTCTTGAAGTGTTTTTGACAGTCTCTCCCCAACCAGCACCTGCTGATATGCTCATCAGCAAAGCTCCTTGGATAAACTATGAATTTATGAAAAGAAATAAAGGCTTGTTGTAACAGGACTCATGGATTTGTGACTCTCCATTTTCACAAAGAAATAGACACTGCCTTAAATCGAAACTCAAATGGGCAGTGAAGTGACCAGAGCTTGTACTTCGTGTACGCTCCAGGCATCCAAAGTGCCCAGGAGGCTGAAGAGCACGTACCTTTCATTTGTGTAAGAACTAGAAGCTGTAAGCTAGTGTATAGATACAACAGTATAAATGAAGAAAAAGGTCAGAACAGATGCTCAAACACCTTCGAATAAAACTCAGATCTTACCCTGGGACCCAGCCTGAAGCTTCCATTACATGTGTCTGTGTGACCATGGTCGGAGCTGGGTTATATGGACTCCCAATCAGAACACTCCCTGAATTGCTCAGTCTTTGTGATGTGCTTATGATCTATGAAATTTAAAAATAAAAACACAGGTTTCTCAAGAAAACAGTGATTACCACAGCCTCAAATTCATGCTAAACATGGTACTAGGGGAAAAAGCAATAATTTTGTACCAGGTGCAAGCCGCACTCAAAATGTCCAGCAGAGCTGTCCCAAGGAGATCGTCACACACCAGAGTAATGACAATGCTGTTCAGGTTTCTAACTGCACCACGTTACTGTATTACTTACACAGACAAGTACTAGACAGATAGAAACAATTCCCAGGTATGGCAGAGCTGCACTCCAATAAATCTATCATCGCATTGTTCCTCCCATATATCTAGGTAATTTCTCGATCGCTGTAACCAATAAAGCCTCCTTGCCCCAGTGGGTTTGTAACTTTTTATTGTCTGTCTTTGGTACTAAAGATGGTTTGAGCTGCAGGCAAAGCAGTTGCAGTTTCTAGCATTTACGAGTTTGAAGGTGTGCCGGCAAGCTAGTAACTCAATGTACTATAGAACGAACATAAATTCCGTCCAGTACTGACAGAATTGACATTTACTCAAACCTGGGGAAACTGTGTAGAATGGTCGTTAACACTAAGACACTTGGTCTCAATTTTTAAATAGTTATCTACATTCATTCTTTGAAGTAAATCACCAGAAGAATTTATATAGTATTTATAAATTAAACAGTAATCATTTGTTATGCTTGAAAATAAAGCATATATTAAATTATTTTGATTCCAGTATGTCAAGATTAAAACAAAAGCTTCTTGGACAATGCCTTTACTGACATACCTCATTTTACTTTTTCAAACTCGATTTTCATTTACTCCATCTGTCAGTGACATTTTGAGCAAGGACAGCAAAAAACTATGTAGTTTCCTTTACTACTTACCTGATACAACACCCACATGAATGTATATCAGACACTTTGTTTGGTACTGTTTAAATAAGTAGAAAAACTGGTGCCTGAAGGATTTCCCATTTCCTTAGCACACTGATCACTCCTTCATATCCCTCCTGACACCACATTGTGATGATGTGTCTGCATTTTTTTGTCTTAAAGATATAAACTGAGGTTATTTATTTTTGCAAGCAGGCAGCTTGACAGAAACAAGTGCAAACTGAACACAAGGTGGTTATTTATTTACCGGTTGACACTGGAGAACCAAAGCTCCCTGGATGGTTGCTCTACAGGCTGTATGCACACACAGGATAGGTACTGCCTTTCCTCACCAGCACAAAGTGAGAAACACTTTGTGATAGAATGATCAGTTTTTAAAAGTGTGCGAGAGTCCAGGCCTGCTGTAACAGCAGCGTGTGAGAATCAGCTACGCAGCATTTCAATCAAACATCAATCCAATCCAGTGACATCTCTTATCCATGTCTTCTAACACTGTAAATACCCTTTATGTGCATAAAGCACATAAACACACCAAAGACACACCAAAGAGAACAGATCTCAAATATTTTGCATGCTGAAATGAATTTCCCTGCATTCCAAGCACACAAATCAGTATTAGTTCAGTGTCACTTTTAAATTCGCTACTGAATGTTTGCCTTCTCCAAAAACGCTACTCTGAGTATTTTCAGAGGACTAATCCCATCTTCTCTTAAAAGCAAACATTTTCCCAGTGTGCCTGAAGTACTCATCTAAGTTCACTGCACAGTATAAAACAGAAAACCTCACTCTAATTTAGAAAACAGAGCATCTGTCGGGTGCATTAAATCCTGTAATTAAGCACTAACATTTTATCAATAATGCTTACACTGCTGAATCTACGACTACAGACTGAATCTAAAGAAACCATGACAAGGTTTGTACACAAGAAGCCAATCTGCAAACTGTTTGGATCTCACCATTCACACAGACCTGCTCCAAGCACTCAGCCCAGTGGTTCCGGTTCAGCTGCAATCCTGCTCTGCTGACCCTCGGAAGTAGCCACAAGGGCTGTGACCTACAGTGGTTGCAGAAACCCCAAAACCTTTCACAGCATCAGGGTGGTGCTAATGCAGATGCAATGCCAAAGGACTGTTAACATCTTCACTGTTAAGGACTTGCAAACATTATCTTTTACACAGAATCACAGGATAACCAGGTTGGAAGAGACCCACCAGATCATCGAGTCCAACCATTCCCACCAATCTCTAAACCATGCCCCTCAGTACCTCATCCACCCGCACCTTAAACACCTCCAGGGAAGGCAAGTCAATCACCTTCCTGGGCATATTGTACCACTGCCTAATGACCCTTTCAGTGAAGAATTTTTTCCTTATGTCAAGCCTGAACCTCCCCTGGCAGAGCTTGAGGCCATTCCCTCTTGTCCTGTCCCTTGTCACTTGGGAGAAGAGCCCAGATCCCTCCTCTCCACAACCTCCCATCAGGTAGTTGTAGAGAGCAATATGGTCTCCCTTCAGCCTCCTCTTCTCTTGGCTAAACAACCCCAGCTCTCTCAGTTGCTCCTCGTAAGACTTGTTCTCCAGGCCCTTCGCTAGCTCTGTCGCTCTTCTCTGGACTCACTCCAGAGCCTCAACATCCTTGTTGTGGTGAGGGGCCCAGAACTAAACACAGTACTCAAGGAGCGGTCTCACCAGTGCTGAGTACAGAGGGAGAATAACCACCCTGGACCTGCTGGTCACACCGTTTCTGATCCAAGCCAGGATGCCACTGGCCTTCTTGGCCACCTGGGCACACTGCTGGCTCATGTTCAGTTGTGGTCAACCAATACCTGCAGGTCTTTCTCCTGGCAGCTTTCCAGTCAGGCTTCTCCCAGTCTGTAGCTCTGCATAGGGTTGTTGTGCCCTAGGTGCAGGACCCAGCATTTGGCCTTGTTAAACCTCATGCCACTGGACTCTGCCCAGCAGTCCAGCCTGTTCAGATCCCTTTGCAGAGCCTCCCTACCCTCCAGTAGATCGACACTTCCATCCAGCTTAGTGTCATCTGCAAACTTGCTAAGGGTGCACTCGATGCCTTCATCCAGGTCATTGATGAAGACACTGAACAGTGCTGGACCCAGCACTGAGCCCTGGGGAACTCCACTTGTAACCAGCCTCCAGCTGGAGTTAACTCCAATTACCACCACTCTCTGGGCCCAACACACAACACAGCTGTGCATTGCATCTCTTAGGAGGCTGGTGTTAATGGTGACTGAACAAGAAGATGGTTTCTGAATAGAGATCTGTCTTTGCAAAGTCATTGAATAAAATAACAACAATTTAATTTAAAATTAAAATAGGAATTAAAAAAATACAGGAAAATGTGTCTCAAACCATGCAGTAGCTTTTTGCAACTTCTACCTGCAATAGAACCTAAACCATAACTTGGTTTCAGTTAAACCCAAAGCAGGGCCTTCAACAGCCACTCGTAAGAGCAGGAACTGTACTGCCTGACTGCTCTCCCCTGTTCATGGCTGTTATTTCTTGGACTCACAAAACACATTTTTTGTAGTAGAGGTATTCCAGAGAAATGCTACCAGGCACTCGCTCTAGAAATACTCGCCGCAGTCAGGAACAGTGCAGAGGAACAGTGTTCTCCAGAGGACAGCCTGGGGCTGGTACTGCAGATGGAGAGCTCTGCACAGTGGAGAATGCCGCTCGGGGGGCCTGGCAGTACCGCTTGTGCCCATCTGTCCAACCAGGATAAAAGCCACTGAAGAACAGCCATAACTGCTGACACAAAACGACCCACCACAATTATTTATAAAATGCACAAAGTGGTTCATGTACTCAGGCAAAGTGATTGGCCAGCAGACATCAGGTTACATGAAACAGTTCCCCGATGACCTCTTTAGTTCTCCAACCACCAGAAAACCAAAAAACATTCTCAGAATGAGATCCAAAATCCCTGAAAGAGCCAGACACGCTCATACACAGATATCACTGACAGGAAAAGACAGCTTTAAGAAGAGTTCTTCAAGCAGCTTAAATCTCTAGCAACACATCTGAGACATCTACTCTCTGGCAATGCTGGAGATTTACTGGTGAGAACACGACTCAAAATGTTCAGAGAGCACCAATAACATTCTTAATGAGATTTTCTTAATAGACTTTTGAGTAATAGTTCAACTGTCAGCTGGCAAAGCTGCTTCAATTTCCGTTCAAAGCCACAGGTATCTCCTAAGGTCATGTACACGATCACTGCTGGGAGGGGCAGTCCTGGTGTGCCAAGCTTGCTGCACCCACATCTCTCCATCCAGGTGGGGCCCTTCAGCAGCCCTGGCTGTGGCAGAGGCAGTGAGTTCCTAGCACTGTTCACAGTTTTGTTTGTCATGTTTCTATATCACATCAACAAGAAGCCACGCACCGAGTTACATGAGCCAGCATCACCCGAGTTGCGAAACTTACCATTTGGGGTCCAACATTCACATTGATTGGTCCTAAGGTTTTTGGCAAGATCTTAGTTGGGGAGTTGGTGCTGGAAACTGGTAATGTGATTATTGAAATATTACCTGAAAAGAGCAGTAAAAAGAGAGTTATAAATTACTTCCTTAGTAACCTGTGAATATCACTTTGGCAAATGCTCACACCATTTAATGTTCTGGAATCATCATCTTTTTTGTCTCATACTCTGCAAACACCCCCTCACAGAAAGACTTCAGACCCTTCGGATATTACAAAGGCACCTCACAAAACTACACCTTCGCTATTTCAACTTTAAAATCACATGTTAGGATTTTATTTCCAGAAACAACAACTTCTTGCCTAAGAAGAGCATTCAGCCTGCCATTCCTCAGCATGTCCTGTTTGTAAACATAAGCATACATACAAAACATGTATCCATGCATCTCCACAGCCCTAATCACACACTTACTTATCTATGGAGCTCCTGCCTCTATAACAGTTTCAGAGAGCTGGGAATGGATCCATCAAATACCACCCACCATTCTTAAGCACAGCCTTATTCAAAATGGGCGATGACAGCAGCGGGTCAGGAGGCAGAATCAAATAAAAGGAAGAGCTGCTGCTACCTCATAATCCAGAGTGAGCTTGGGTCTAGCTGGGGTCTCAAGCCCTACTGACAAGGACTGGCTCCTGGAATGCTCCTTACACTCTCTGGCACTTGCAGACAGGAACTGACTGAACCTGGGGTGAAAGGTTCCATCAGAACAGCACCGACACCAGCTCTCACCAACACTCAGCTTAGCCTGGAGGGTCCCAAGCTGACCCAGTGGTGTCAGACATCTCTGTTCCCTGGTCTTCTCTCATACAACATGTTCTGTGATGCACACTTTCTCTTCTCATTTGGTCCTGAACGATGCACTGTGAACCAGTTCTGTATTATTTAACACCTATGTCTTGCCATGAGGTAAACAGAAAACCAGAAATTCAACAGTGTAACTATCATGTAATACAGAGCAGAAGCTACGCAATTAAGAGAAAAAGGTTAAAAAAGGATCTTCTGTAGCTACAGCACAGAAACAGAAAAAGTGTAGCTATATGCAAAATCTTGCTTTTATAAAAAATGAACATAGATTTCAGAAATATTTACAATCTGAGAGAAGGATGTTCTAAAATTCTCTGTAAATCCTTTGGCTTCTGAAGGAACACTACTATTTTCCAGAAGGCAGATCTGATTCTGACAACACCTCCTGAAGAAGCTTGCTGCTTCTCTAGTCAATAAATCAAATAATTTATTCATCCACCTAACTCACCTAGAAAAAAACTTCTAAAATCCACACATTCACAACACCACCCCCAACAGTAAATCCGTGCTCTATTATGAAGCATCTTTTTTGAGGCAATGCCAGAGTGCAGAAGACAACAGTAATTCATGATTTACATATACAGTGGGCCCATTTTGAACTCAAAAAGGTCCTCAAAACCGGCCACTTATTTGTCTGTTTTATTTTTCAATAGGATTTTGCCCAGGATTCACTCAGCCATGCTGGTGTATTTTCATCAAAACCTAGTCTCATCCCTCACTGCAGGCTGCTGTCATCAGTGATGTGCCTGCTGCTAAAACTTCTGACTCTCTTTTCTTCAACATCAGCTCTCATGCCATTCGTCCTTGTCCTTTTTCTTACCAAGGAGAAGAAATACATTCCTTTCCCTGGTGCTGACAACATAAGCCACCTGGTAAAAAACAATGCAATCCTGGAACGGTAGCATTTGGCTCACAGTTCTCTTGCCATTGGGCTAGATCAGAGTTGGCTCCAGCAATGCTCCTGCAATAGGCACTGTAATGCCACGTTTCACAATGCAAAAGTGAGCTGTGTCAGGCGGACCGTGCCACACAATCAGTATAGCCAAATGCACTGCCTGCTGCCCCATGTCAGTCGCTGTACACACTGCTGCAAATATTTAATGGTGGCAACACCACCTTCCTATCTCTCCTCACAGTAAACACAACAGCTGGTTCAGCCAGCTGCTGCAGAGAACTAATGCATTTCCGAATAGATGGCATCAGCACACCCACCTAAAGAGCCAGATTCTGCAGTCAGTATTGCCAGCATCACTACTCTACTCTACACAAAGACAAATCCACCTTCCAAGAGCCTCCCATCCTACACGTGGCCCTTGTGCTGCAGCCACCCAGGTCCATGGGACACAGCTCCCGCTGAAAGGCCTGGAGCTAGCCAGGACCAGTCCCAGCACCCTTAGAGCTTCCCCACAAGCTGGACGCTGCTGACACAAGCACACTCAGCTCAGAGAGCAGGCCCTTGGTTGCTAAGATAACTGGCTGTAATTTACACCACACTCATGAGGTCTCTGTTTGCTGAAGAGCATCTTATTTCTGAAGTTCCAAAGGCAACGTAGCCTTACAAAACAGCAGGCATCAACAGGAACATCTCTTCAAGTCTTATTTATAAAATAGCATAGAAAAAGTAGGAGGAAGTCGATGTCATGCTGTAGATAATCTAAAAATATTGAACAGACTTCTAACAAACGTTCAAGAGATTTCTGTATTCAACTTAAAGCAGAAATATCACCAAATGCATTATATACACTTTATCATGCAGCAACTGCAAAAGCTTTAAACATGATCAAATTCCAAAGAAATGGCAAATTTTAATAGTATCTATTATTTGGGGACAAATAAGTATTGTAGTAATTTATGTCCCACTGAAAAACAGTAGTGGGCACAGTGATAAGCTGAGCACAATGAGATCCATCAGCCTCTTGGCCGTGGTAATCTTACTGCGTGGATGAAAAAGGTCAGCAGAGATGGATCAAACCAGAATGATTTGTATAATAATGCTCAATTCTTACATAATGTTTCTAGGCTGTACTTTCAATGCACAAAGGAGGTCAGCGTCACTCCCATTTTACCTATGGAAAACAGAGCACGTGGGAAAGAAAACCACTTGCAGCTCTCAGAGAGTCTTTAGCTGCACTATATATAAACCCACCACAAACAGAGCATGTTCGTCATTGATGCAAATTCAAACCAAAAAGCTGTCAGCGGACGTATATATGTTTCCCTTAGAACAAAAGCACTCTGCTTCTACATAAATTATTTTTCCAGCCCTCAGTCACCACTGTTGTTTTTCATGCAGAAAAAATAGAAGTGCTATTCTTTCATATTTAGGAAAACACGATCACTACACATCTGGCATTTGTGAAATGTTTTCACTTGCATGCACCAAGAAAAATTCAATTTAAATGATCTTTAGTTCCAGCAGTCACAGAACAAAACTATTCCTGTTTATGCCCATGTATGCTCACACACACTTGCTAACTAACCACCTAACTTGAAATCGCTGTGTGGCATCCTAAACAGCTTCTCTTCACACAAACATCATGGACTCCAATGCAAATATGAAGCTAAAGAGGTTTCAGTCATTTTTTTCCCATATAACTAACTCTGTTAGGGCTCCAGCTCAGTTGCAAAGAAAATCAGACAATGTCAACCAGAGAATCTATAGAACCTGTCACAGCCAGTTTGAAGGAAACCATGGCTGATGGGCAGCCCAGCCAGCTGGGGTCACACACAATGCGTACGCCCACAAAAAAAGGCTTTGAATTTTTATACAAAACACCAGGGAAATGTTGGTAATTTGGATTTCATATCTGGAGCTCTGTTCCAGGAACAAACGCCCCCGTTTCTGAAAGCATATGAATGAATGGCCATTTTAACTCACACAGCTGACGGTCTGGCAATAACAGCAAAAAAACAGTTCAGAGTTGTGAAATATCAGCAGTCCCTCAGGGTATTCTGCACTAACGTGATGAGTCCTCAGGCTTCTCTGTTATACTAAAACATAAACTGATCTCCAAGATCAAGGTGCAGTATTATAAAAGCATATAGAAAGCCTGAATTATTAACATGCTATTAGTACACACAGATTTTTCTCAGTACATTTCCTCATATGTTCACTGCACAAACTTTGTAGGTCACAAACATCACTTTAGAAATTCCATGGTCTGTAGAAGCACATACCTGTCTAGAAATACATGAAATTGGAGATCTGTAGGAAAGAAAAAACAAAATGGGGCAGACAATATCTCAGTGTATTAAGGCTTACACTGGCCAGTATATTTTCAGTCTTTTACTACTCAATTTGAGACAAACGTATTGGAGTTCACAGCTGTAAGAGTCTCAAAGTGCCAACTGTAGGTGGTCTATCAAGAATGGATTCTGTTGGCTTTAGTCACTTCAGCAGATCTCTTCAAGCACACAATGAACTCCCAGTGCCCTTCAAGAACCCCCTGAGGCCCTGCTCATAGATACTGCACGCACTGCCACTGAAATTCGTTTATGGAGATCTCATCACCAATGTTCACTGCTGCCTGCAGGCCAGCGCAGCCATGGCTATGGCTAAGCAGTGGATTTGCCCGCTTTTCCCATGGTGGGGGAGAACAATGGGTATTTTTCTGGCTGACTCTGTTCCTGATCCAGTGAAGCTCAGCCACCTGCACAGGTATGCAGATGCTGTGCAGAGGAAAATGTTTAAAAGCAGTGCTGAAGTAAGCAGAGCCAACTTCACTGGCACTGTTGCCAGAGGTGATGTCTGTCAAAGCAAGCAAAAGATTGCATCACAAGGAAAGGCAGAAAATGGTAAAGACGTTAATTTAAAAAAAAAAGGGAAAAAAAGAGACAGATGCCTGCCTCAGTGGTGCCATTACAGCAGCATGCGTGTGTGGCAGGCTGATGCACTGAGAAGGTTATGAAATATCAGCTCTATCAGGACTCAGTAAAAATAAGGTACTGCAGGGAGAAATATGTGTTGAAACAAATTCAGTATGAAGTTGTATTGAAAGTTAAGATTCCCACTGAAAGCATTCAGGATTGCAATTGATTTTAATAAAGGATATTCTCTCCTGGAGCCTGGCAGCCTAGAGCTGGGGACATTCTCCTGCCACAGCAACTGAGACCACCTTGTATACTCATAGAATAGTAAAAGAGAGTAACACAAAAGTATCAACTAAAGACAGCAGGGGCCACCAACACTACTGTCTTAGTCTATGGGGTAGTTTAAGACAAGAATCAAATGTCATTCATAGTCAACCAGTTGAAAGTTGCTGTTTCTGTCCTCCACACCCAATGAACCCACAGGCATCAACTCGCTGTGCATGGACAGAAGTGGATCAGTATCCGGTATCTTCATTTGGATTACAGACATCTTGTCAGCCAACAGATCTTGTTTAGGAGCCAAACAGAAGAGTTAACCTGGGAAATAAATTCTTTTTAAAATGCAAGCACACTACCCATGGAAGATAATAAAATTCAGTTCCAGTAACTTTTATTTTACAGGCACCTAAAAATTCAGAGTAATTTAAATTTTCAGGTCATTATCTACTGAAAAGGCCTGAATTAGGCTTATGCACCAGGTGATTGTCTATTTAATTGATCAAATTTACTTTTGGGAATATTGCTTACTTTTATAAGCTAAAAGCATGCCAAAAAAAGGGCCTTGAAAACATCATTAAAAATGCAACCTATCCCATACAAGTAACTCCTTCCTAGACTTTGTTCCACTGCTGTCAGATGTTATCACCTCTTTATCTCACCAGCAGTTGAGTTTTGGACAAAACAACCTTCTTCAGGAGACATTGTGGTTTTCTTCACAAACAAATTCTCACTGGGAGTTTTTCCAGCTCAAAGTCTAGCAAGATTTTTCTTCCCTGAAACCAAGCCTTCCTGACCATTCCCACTGATTTTTATGTTGCTTTTGTTTTAACTGCAATAATTCTGATCAAACACCAACTTGTCAAGTTTATGGAAAACATTAACTCATACTAAAATGACTCCCCCGCCCCAAACCTAAACTATTCCTAGTTAAATACGTTCTTAACAAGGACCTGCAGTCAGAATCACAGAACAGTAGGAGCAGGACCACTGAAGGCCACCTTGTCCAGTGCCCTGGCTCAAGCAGGGTCACTGAGGTCACCTCTGGAGGCAGCCCGAGCTGGCTGCTCAGGACCCTGTCCAGGTGACTTGTGAGCATCTACAAGGATGAAAACTCCCCAACCTCTCTTGGCACCCGGTGCCAGAGATTGGTCACCCTCACACTGACTGCGGACGCTCAGAGAGCGGCTCCTGCGCTTGGGCTGCGCCTACGCCCCTGCCCTCACCGGGCACCACGTAGGAAGACCCCAGTTCCACCCTCTGTGCACCCTTCGGTCAGGTATTTATAGACACGGGTGAGCTCCCCCAGGGCCTCCTCCCCTCCCAGCTGGGGGGGTGTCGGCGGAGTGGGGCAGGGGAGCAGGGCCTGGGACCCAGCTGAGCGGGGCAGGCCCGGGGGACAAACCCGGGGGCGGAGCGGGGACAGGCGAGGGGCAGGCCGGGCGGCCATGACGCTTTTCCTCCCCGCGCCGGGCCCAGACGGCAGCAATCGCGCGCCGAGCGGATGCGGGGGTCGCAGCGGCCCAGGCAGTAGCAATCGCTCGCCGAGAGGGGTCAGGGATTGAGCCCTGCGGTGCAGCCAGTGGGGAAGCCGCTTTTTCCCGTTTTGTGACACGCGGACCCGGACCGGGAACGCCTCCCAAAACCCGTGAAACATTCGGTTACACCCGCAGCTGTCCGACGCGACCTCTACGTCATCGCTGATTTAATTCGCGGCTTGAACACGTTTCCCAAACCCACCCACAGGCACAGCTGACCTGCTGAGGAACTCGACCCATCTCAGCGGAACGAGGGCCAGCCCCAGTTTGCCTGCACCTCACCCAGGGCTCTCTAAAGGAGAACCGGGGCCGCTGATCGCTTCTGGGCACCGCAGTCCTGCCCACACCCACGGGTGTGCCCGCCTGCTTGGCCTGGAGCACACCAGGGGTTTCTCCCAGCGGGCACAATCCACACTCAAACCCTAGAGGAACAGCTAACACCTGCGTACGGCCTGTCCCAAGCCAAGAACAGCAACAATCGCCTCTGTTCTCCCAAAAGAGGAGAAGGGAGCATCTCTTTGGCACTCAGTAACCCGAGTGGCCGAGAATGAGAAGCAGGGCCAATTTTCTGTGTGCAAGAGAAACAAAAATGTAGGTGTCCTACAGGAACAATTCTAATAACTTGTGTACTTCTAAGTAGGAAGCATCATCAGCTCAGCTTGCCAGAGCCGAACCGTTCTGGCTGTAGCAATAAGAATCTACTACATCAAAGAGTAAAAACACAATTGAAAGTGATTTTCAGAAAGGAGATAGCTGAACTGTGCTGTGCCGAGTTCCTAACAGCTTTTATCCAGTGACCGTCCTTGCAACGAGCAGGCCCTGTTGTTAAGTGATTATCCTGGCCATTTGTCAAGAGCCACCCACACGTGGCATTGCCTCATGGATCCAGTGAGCATTCATCTGAAACCAGATCCAAATGGAAATCCTTTAGCCAAGAGCCCTTTGCCTATGAGTTAAAGGCAACAAATGTAGGAAAGTAAAGCAGCATTTACTCAGAAAGGCTGATGGCAGCAGATCCTGAACTTTAAATCCTCAAGTTTTCTAATATTGGTACGGAGCTGCAGTTTTCTTGTACTGGAATCCTGGTGCTGTGCTGGCTGCCAACACACTGGTTTAGAGTCAAAAGCAATTACACTCAAAATGCTAAGATGAAACAGGGCAGGACAAAACATAATTATTACTGCAAGTCATCCAAAGCGCTTATAAAAGTACCACAAGATAGCACTGACCATGAAGTCACGCTTAGCCTTCTCTCGCATTCAGACTACAACAGAGTCTGGGAACTTTAAGGGTGGCATGGAAATGAGGAAATTCAGCACATTATTACCCATCAAGGAAAGGAAAATAATAACCAGGGCTTATTTTACATTTTAGTTATTTTTACTGCACTCTTTTTTTCCCACTCTGAAAATCTGAAGATCTTCTACCCTTAGTTACCAACAACTGCATGTCAGTAATGAAACATCTACCAGTGTGGATGTATGAAATACATTTTGAACACTTAAACGCTGAGTCCCCCAGACTGAACCAACCATATGCAGTGAAATCAGCACTACTGATTTAGTAAACATGAGAAGCAGGTCTTGATGTACACTTCTTTTCTATGTATACAAATAGAATTCTCTTACCTTTTGTTGGACTCTGGTTCTGATCTATAAATCCTTTCAAGTCTCCATTTGTGGAAGTCACACCAACCTGAACAAAACATTTTTCAAGTCTTAAAATGTGATAAACCTTTCTGTTTTCTAGTATGCAACCAACAGTATTACAAGTGTTCTGCATTTCTGAAACATCATTATTTTATAGACAGTAGAGTCTAACCAGAACATGAGATTCAACGCAAAGGATCCAAGACATTTATTGTGTATATAAAGGCAAACTCTAATTTTAACTAAGTTCTTACCTAACAAAAGCCCTAAATAGTCTGATGCTGCACTACACGTGAGCCAGGCAGCACATCTGGGTTGTTATAGTGTAAGTCCCTGTCCTCTCCAAGCCAAACAGTGCAGCTGTCACCAGTGACACAGCCAAAACAGGCCTGATGTCCAGTGGCCTCAGCACTAAGCTGCACTGTCTACAGGTCTTAGGAGATGTGACTATTTCATAGAATCACAGAATCATAGAAATACCAGGTTGGAAGAGACCCATCGGATCATCGAGTCCAACCATTCCTATCAAACACTAAACCACGTCCCTCAGGACCTCATCCACCCATGCCTTAAACACCTCCAGGGAAGGTAAATCAGCCACCTCCATGGGTAGCCTGTTCCAGTGCCCAATGACCCTCTGTGTGAAAAACTTCCTCCTAATCTCCAGCCTAAATCTCCCCTGGTGGAGCTTGAGGCCATTCCCTCTTGTCCTGTCCCCTGTCACCTGGGAGAGGAGGCCAGCTCCCTCCTCTCTACAACCTCCTTTCAGGTAATGCATTTTCTAGGCTTCAGAGATGAACGGAGGGATAATTACAAGAGACATGGAGAATACCAATCACACAGAATGGTGCATCTCAGATTTTAGCAAAGAATAGAGAGGTGGAATTTGTATTGAAAAATGCAAGATCCTTGTTCCTGGATGAGGGATTGAAGAGATGGAAAGTCTCTCAGATCCCAGCTACAATAATGGGCCCAGCAACAGCAAGTAACAGTAGGGCAGTTTCAGAGCATTATGCTTGCACCATCGATGTTCACCTAAGCATTTTGTTTTGCTTCCAAAACAGAAGTTGTGCTAAGCACTGAGGGTCTGAGCTCTGTTGGAGCAGTAGGCAATTAAACTAAATGCTACAAAATCTCTTTTTAAAATATTGTAAAGTTTGAATACTTCTGCCAATAATTGGCACAAAGAGTTCAGGTATCCAAGTTGAGAAAAAACAATCATACAATTAAGGGTCAAATACTTGCTTTATTTTACAGATGTACGTAGGAATAATGGAACATACGCTAGGGCCGCTCAGAGAATTATTATCATAGCAAATTAGAGAATCATTAAACAGTAGCAACATGACACTAAAATAAACAACACAAGAACAAAACCCACCTACTACAAGCACTCAATTGCTCCATTTCATGAAAAAAACTTTTATTCAGCAAGTAATTTTTGGAGGGGAAAATCTGCACACAGCATTGTAACAGGCTCTTCTGAAACAACTCCTATTAAATTTTTTTTTGCCATCAGGAGCAACATACAGCCATTAATTGTTGCTGCACCGCCCTGATAATAAAATACTGCCTAAATGGGCTCAGTTCTGTGGTTTTGTAAGCAAGCCCTTAAAGATGCTCTATAGCTCACTAGTTTATCTTAAATGTTGTATCAGAATCTCTCTTTCCTGTCACCCCCAGCCTGAGCTGTTTCCAACGGGCAGCCCAGAGCTGCTGTGGGCTGTGGGATCACCAGTTGTCTTTTTGGAACAGAGCGAGTCTGTCGCGTTTCCCTTTGCGCTGTGCCTTTTGTCCCCCAGCAGGTGGCAGCGGCGCAGAGGCAAAGCAGCCCAGCTGGGGAGCGGCAGGAACGCCTGGATTGGAGCAGGGCGAAGAGAAGGAAGGCAAGAAGACAAACGCGGAACGTTTCCTATCGCGTTTCGGTAGCAGGTCCATAAGCAAAGCAGCAGCGTTCTAAAAGTCCGCCCCCCGGGTGCTTGGATGGCAAGAGAAGCTCCCGTGGCGAGAGGCCACTGGGATTCTTACACTGAAAATGTGTTCTTGAGGAGATCTTTTAAAAGAGAGGTTGGAAAGGTTAGGAACTCGCATAGCACGTAGTATTGAAAGGGCATTGCGACTGCAAAGCCAAGATGAAGAACCAGCACCCTGGATCATGCTACTGCTGCCTCTCCACAAAGAGTAACAGCATCGGCTTCTCCCCAGGAGCCCTGCAGAAGCACAAATAGAAGAACACAAACAGGAGAACGTTGTGATTCAGAGAAGGAAGAGGGGAGCCACAGGGATAAATTCCAGATGTTGGCTACAGGAGCCTTGAAGCATTCCAAGGAAAGGATGAGGATTATGATTCTCACAAACATCTTCAAAGACATAACTGCAACTTGCTCACAACGGAACCTTCAGCTCTAGACTTACACCTATTTGTTTCCCTATTGATTCATATCGGTGCTTCATTTAAATGCAGGAGATGCTGCACACAGGCACTGCCAGCCCCAGGTAACTCTCCAGCCATTAGGAAATTTTAAATATTTACATTTAATACTCTGAAATATTTAGATTATTGAAATGATTTCATATTTAAATAAATGTAACAAAATGCTTGAGTTCTTTTTTTAATGTATCTTGTATTTCAGTGATTCACATGATACAAAATTACAGCAGAATTTTAGTTTCCATAGAAATATGTATTTTCACAATGATGGTCCTAGTAACACATTTATAAAGAGCATCCAGTGGAAAGGAAAACTTCTCAATTTTTAAATCTTTGTATCCAAGTTTAGAAGAGCTTAAAAAGACTTGAATTTCATGAGCACTTAAATGAGAAGTGTGGCAGATCTAAAGGATTTTGTTTCTCTTACAGAAGAATCATAACCAAGTCCTCAGATGAAGCTAAGCGGGACAGGATATTACACAACTGCAGCAGAATGAGAACTTTATAGTATTTCATTTTGATGTCAGAGAGGTCCCAGGTCGTGGTGTTATCCGGAGATTGCACCCCCCACTGCTTTTGGGAATCATGTCATTTAACCACTTCTAAGATGAAACAAGCAAAGATTCAAACACATAGGTATCTTTTATTACCCTTTGTACAGCTTGTCTAATATTTCTGGTTTATAACACTGACTCAGAGTACCTTGATTACTGGTTATGGCAGGAGCTGGCCTCCTGCTTCCACACCTCTGCAGTGAGATGAATCCAGCCATGAAGACAAAGCAAGCACTTGGCTGGCCACTGCATCCTATGAAATGTTTTCAATTTCTGTCCCCCCCTCCTAGCAGGTGACTAAGAAGTTTCCAAATAGGGCAGGGGGTAATAAAAATAGAAGCACAACCAGAGTCTTGGAAGAGGCAACCTTATCACAAGCTGGTCTATGGCTTATCAGCCTTCTGTGCGGCTTGACACACTTGTTGAGGTATCAAGTCTCCACCTGCAATCCTTCCCTTTCCTTATAGGAATTAACTTTCCCATTCACTTAAAGTTTCTCTCTCTGCGCTAGAATTAACCCAGATTAGAGCATGCAGAAATTGTAAATGGGTAGGGAATCCATTAACTGGCTGTTTTCTTATACCTAAAAAGCATGCTGTCATCATAAATAAAAAGCAACTTGCATGGACTATCAGTACAGAATAGCTACTGTCCTCTATATTGTTTTTAGAGAGTCTCTCGTGTAAGACAAGTGTTAAGGCTTGTTTAAAGCCCTCTTGACCAACTTTAGCCGTTGAATTTTTTCTTCTGTATTGACAAGTGAAAGGACATTATAACCATTTAACTGATCTCATCTATGACAAGAAAGCCATCCTCTGAGAAGCAGTGATAAATCACTTTACAAACATATGTACATAAATTCAAATAATCTTCCTTTCTTATTCAAATAATCTGCCTGAGTCATATTACTTATTTTATCCTAGAAGTAAGTTTACCATGAGTATTTGCTCATTTTTTATCTCATTTCTCAATACTGTTTTGGTGCTTCTTACCTGAAGGACAGATGAGAATGGAAGTAAAAAACAGGCAAGAAAAAAGCCTTTTATGATATAAGCAAATAATTAAATAACCCATTATGACAGGGCAATTTAAATTATGGGTATTAAATCTTGGTATAATTGCCATATACATATAAACATTTAATCTCCAAAAGGATCCATAACTTTTACTTGACATTTTTTTATTCATAGCTGTATTGGTTGGACTTGTTTTCTAAGGAAGGTCAAATTACCCACAAGCAGTGTTCCATAAGCAGATGCTAGGCAGTGTCCCACATTTAGAGGAAGTGTGCAGTAAAGCCCAGTCTTGCTAATTGTCCCATCACGTACTCAAAAAGTGAGCTAAGAAAACAGTTATCCACCTTACACACACATTTAATCAATGGAAACATTTTGCCATGTGCTTGAAGCACGAGCTTCCTTAGAGAAAAGGTTGCTCAACACAGCTTGTTACAAATAAGGACAGGAAAACTTATGACCCCACTTGCTTTTATAGTATTATTTATTTTGCCAATCCTTTGCATAAGTATACTTAACAAACATGAAAATTGAGTTCTACTTTCATCTGCACCACAGGAACTTATTTTTTCACAATAAACATAGCTAAATGATTAGGTCTGCATAGTTTAATATGCAAAATTTCAAAGCACACATACAAATAAAATATTTATTCTATAAAATAACTATAGCCATACATTAATCACAGAATAATAGAATAACCAGGTTGGAAGAGATCCACTGATCATCGAGGCCAACCATTCCTATCAAACACTAAACCATGTGCCTTAGCACCTCGTCCATCCGTGCCTTAAGCACCTGCAGGAAAGGTGAATCAACCACCTCCCTGGGCAGCCTGTTCCAGTGCCCAATGACCCTTTCTGTGAAAATTTTTTTCCTAATGTCCAGCCTAAATCTCCCCTGGCAGACCTTGAGGCCATTCCCTCTTGTCCTGTCCCCTGTCACTTGGGAGAAGAGGCCAGCTCCCTCCTCTCCACAATCTCCTTTCAGGTAGTTGTAGAGAGCAATGAGGTCTCCTCTCAGCCTCCTCTTCTCCAGGCTAAACAACCCCAGCTCTCTCAGCCGCTCCTCATAGGGTCTGTTCTCCAGCCCCTTCACTAGCTTCGTTGCTTTTCTCTGGAATCGCTCAACACCCTTCTTGTGGTGAGGGGCCCAGAACTGAACACAGGATTCAAGAAGCAGTCTCACCAGTGCCGAGTACAGAGGGAGAATAACCTCCCTGGACCTGCTGGTCACACGATTTCTGATCCAAGCCAGGATGCCATTGGCCTTCTTGGCCAATCATGTTGGCCCCTAAACCTGTTCAGATTTTATCAGACTGCAGGATGCCCTACAAAGGCAGTCAGCAGGTGAACTGCCCAGGGCCCAAAGTCATACTGAACTCATCGACCACCAAGCTTAATCAGAACAGTTCTCTATACAAATTGTGTCCCTCAGGACGTGTAGTTCATTAAGCAGAAAACTTAAGGTCAGAATGTTTGACATTTCATAAACTTCCTCAGAACTCAAGATAGAAGGATCAAATATAGTCTCTAGACACCATACTAGAGGCTTGTTAATATGGCAGGTGATGAAATGGGAATGCTCTCAGTCTTCTAGAAATGAAGAGCATACCAACATTAGCAAATAAATATGCTGTGTTTCTGTTCTTTCTTGAGTTCCAAGACTTGGACTCAGTGGAAGGATTTTACTCTGGTGCAAAGGTGAGATGCTTCAACAAAAAGAGAAATGCTCTGGTAAGTTTGAAGCAATGTTAGAGGAATCATATCTTAAGCTGAAAAGGACCTGCAAGGATCAGTAATGAAACAGTACAAAGCACTGCCCCAGTTATCAACTTGACCTATAGCTGAGTAAATGGACATCCTTAAAGAACCTCTAATCAGCTTACCAAAATAGTGCAGATGGGAGCAGGGTACACATTTGTTGTATACAAAAACGAGACAAGATTCTTTAATTTGAAGGCCTTTGTGTTTGATTTCTTGTATGGATAAATACTAGAAATCAAACACAAAGACCTTCAAATTTTGAAAGCCAGAAGTGACTGGCAGCATGACAATAGAAAAAGTAATACATGTGATAGAATTATACTTACATTTTTTGCCGTCATGTCAGACAATATTGCTTTAAATTCCGTAAAACCATAAGATATTCTTTTTCATCTTCACTGAATCTTTAAAATGAACATCCTGTAAGAAAGTTTAACAAAATACCTTAGTTAAAGTATAGTTTCAGTTACCTCTCCACCTGAAACTCTGCATCTCCGGAAGATAGCTTTTTCTTTTATTTTTTACTTTTTTGATAAAATCAATCACCATGATAATCAGGTTTTGCATGGATCCTAGAAATGTACATTTCTTGGAATAGGCAGAGATGTAATCTTATATATAAAGGCCCAGCTTACACAGAGGCCTAAGTATATTAACATTCTGGCAACACACTATTACTGAGGTCTTGCCATTAAAACCATCCAGTCATTTGCATCTAACACAGACTGACTTTAAAAACTGGAAGTGAATTTTCTCCATCCTATCTGTAGACTCCAAAACCAGAGAAAGCTCCTAGTTCCATCACTGCAGACATCCAAAGATCTTGACTAAAAGTAAGAAATATCCTGAGATGTATAGCTACAGGAAGCATACGGTATTTTTAGGAAACAACCAAGAAAAAAACATTCCCATTCAAACTCATCTTTTTAATATTTTCAGGGCTTTATTAATTAAACCTATGTAATCAGAATTATAATTTTAGAATTCCAGGGAAAGACAAACATTTTGGTATACCGAAAAATACTTAAATTGACTTCTTTTTTTTAAATGAAAGCTCTTAGAAGTCTTGCAGGAAGCAGAATTAAAAAAGTTACAAATGAATGTTGGCAGCACAAACCACTTTATGGATAGAACTAACTTGAAAAAGCACTTAAGTATTTTGAAAGTACTTTATAAGCACAACTTGCTGTTAAAAATTGTACTACAGAAGACATACGAATTGCACTCAGATGTATAAGAGAGAGAGAACTCTTCACACTTTCAAGTGTGGAATCAATTCAGCAAAATCTGTTGGAAGATGCCTAAACTAGTTACCAGATAGGAGTCACAACTGTTTACAATGGAATTCACCAGCCACAAAAGCAGGTCACAATTCATGTTATTTCCTCTGTATTTTAACCTATGCAAAGTTTGAGAGTGGCCAGTGTCTTCACCTGCCTCCCAGAGAAATGCCAGAATTGGCTGCAGCAGCGTGTGTGACTAAGGGGAAACTCTAGCCTCACTGCAGTGGTGCTTCTGGACAACACAGAAGAATTTTAAATTCTCAAATATTTCTATAGAGTTAATGGAAAAACATTTTATTCAACTTAGAGATGGTCTTCATTTCCTGTTGAACAAGTTTTATTTCTCTTCCTTAGTGCCTCCATTCATTGCAGTGGTGATTAAGCAGTTACTCCAGAACAAGAACACCGCATGATTCCATCGACCAAGACATTCTCCAATGAAAACTTACAAGTTGTAGTTTCTCAACAAAATATCCAAGAAGATAAGACGCATTCTTCTCTGCCTTCAGAGAGGACACTACAGAGAGGTATTTATTCACACCCTGGGAAGAAGAGGGGCTCTGGATCTGTGCAGCCATCTTGAAACCTGAAGAGCCACATAAAAACCCATAAAGCTACAAGTGGTCATGACAAAGAGTAAACACTGATTCCTTGTACTGCATCCGAAAATTACAATCTTTGTCTTTTCTATTTCCACCTTCCTCCTTCTTCCACATAAATTCTCCAAATAGATCACCTGGAGCTCTGGCAAAAACTCATGAAGCATCCTGGCCTCCCTTTCCTGCTTTAAGAGGCTTTACAAGTAATTTACTCAAATAAAACAGTTTAGAACACATTTGCTAAGCAGTTTTAACCCATTTACAGATAAACAAACTAGTTTCATCTTTGACAAGTTATTTGCTGTCCAAGTTATTAGCGATCCAGAAGGCATTGTCCATAAGCTATTCTAGGCCTTTTGCCACAATGCTTCAGCCAGTACGAACAGTTGGTATTCTTCCAGCTTTATGAACACATTTTGTCAAGCTCAAGAAGCCAGACTTTGTGACCCCACCATCTGCCATGACCTCTTGTCAGGTTCAGACAAAAGAACCTACACAGATGGCCTCAAAATGGAGATTCCCTTCATTCCCAGTTGCTGTTTGACAGCTTGTACCACACAGATAGAGAAACTTAAAACTCAACCTTTTAGTTCTTTTCTTTCTTCTCTAGCTGTTTCTACAGAAATGGCGCTGCAAAAGGACAGGTTCAGAGCCCAAAGCACAAGATACAAAGATTGCTTTATTTGAATTTGGTTGTTCCTTTAAAATCTAAGCTTTGGTTTATAACCCACTCCCATAATTCTGCCTTTTGGTTAAATACCATACAGGACAGCGAGCCAACCGAACTAGCTGACTCGGTAAACTTGGAGTTGGCATTTCTGCTAGAACATATGTTGCCTCACCACTTATGCCAATGCCATTAAAAAGCCAGTTTGGGCACTGCATTTACAAAAGCCCAGATAATCAAGCTCTGGTTACAACAGAACAGTACAAGAGTGTTTATCTGTACCTATTTTCTTTACAAGTTAAAAGCCAGATCTGTTGTGAAGTTTCAGTGATACTGAAGCTGAATCCCAGTACAAGAAACAACCAGAAAAGTTATCTGCAGGCAAATATGATATTCCTTCCTAGGTTTCTTTTCTGTGGTCCAAAGTTTATTTTGAAATTATCCCTTTAAGATACACATACCAGCTAAAACCTAACAGCAGAAAAGAATAAAGCCTTGTACAATAACAATTTTCTGCCCCTGACAATGAAGCTTTACCAAACTTATTCTGTTTTCCTTTAGTTTTCTCTAATTCCTATCAGTATCCCAGGTATTGGACCTTCACGTAGACGAGCACCACAGATTCTCCCCAGACTAAGAAGCTGCTCTCACTTCACAACAGAAAGTGTCATTTATGTAACTATGACATCAGTATTAAACACCTAAAATTAGGACAACTACTAGACAGTTGCCTAAACTGTTATAATGAAAAGTCTTCATGGAACACAAAAAATGCTACTTCCATGTACTAGAATGATTTTTATTATCACCAAGGAGTGTTTTTTTCATTTACTTGATCAAGAGTACTGCAAAGAGAAAATTATTCCAAATAACTGGGTCAGCCAAGAGGACAGAAGGTGCCATCCGTTTTGAGAAAAAGAAACCCATATAACACCAGCCTTTCCACTAGAAATTATTTTAGATTCCTCAGCCCCTCTCCGCAGGACTCACTTCTGAGCTACGGTTCTACAAGGCTGATTTCAGAAGACAGCAGTAACAAAAGGATTTCTTATGAATCAATACAAGCTCAGTTCTAAACCACTAATTTATGCACAGCATCTGCATGCATCAGACCACCTGTTATGCATATGTTGCTCCCTTGTGTCTCAGTTTTCAGACCAGTAAAATTTCAAAATTACAAAGCGGTTTATCAGAAATACACCTGCTCACAGGAAGCACTTCTGCCTCTTGTTCCTAACAAACATTTCAATATCCAACTCTTCTCTGAAGCAACTGAGCTGAAAAAGGGCCAATTTTAGTGAAAATTTCCATGTGTACCAGTCAGATTAATTTTGTGACACCCCATGAAATAGAACTACAACTTTGTTACAACATTTCTGAAATTTAAATTACAGATTTTGAATCTCATTAACATGATTCCATTGATTTGTCAACTTTTTTCCCTGAGTCCTCTTCAAATGACTTAGTACCAGTTTTATCCTTTGTTTATGTACAAGGGAAATAAACTTGGCCTACAAACTACAAGAGACAGGAATACCCATGTCAATGTAACATCCAGTTTATCACTTAATAAACTGCAAAAAGCTAACCAAGGGCTGCATTCAACAAATCACACATATAGAATGGCAAATAAGTCACCATCTTCAGTTATCAGGCATCAATTTTTATTTTTAAAATATATTAGAAAGTAGCTTTTAGGAAACATTTGAAACAAACTCCCAGCATGACATGTGCAGTGAAAGCCTTGCAGGTACTACAATTTACTTTTTCCAGCTTTCACTGTGAGCAACTGTACACCTTCAAAAAAGCTCTAGCAGATAACACAAGGTGATTAGAGAGACTGAACAAAGGAAATTTAAAGGACTCGATTGCTAAATGGTATCTGGAGTTTTTAGCAACATAACCTGACTAATGAGTTTAAAAGCTTTTATGTGGCTTAAAAGCCTGGAACCTATGAATGCAAAGTAGAGAAGGTTTCATTACTACATGACACAAACCTGAAGCAAGCATGACTGCTTTAAACCAGATGCAAATGGAAGACATAACTGCCTGAACCTAATTTGAAAGTGAAGACCTCATCTGACACATAAGAAATTGAACGGAATAAAACCAAGTGCCTACAATTGACCAGGTTCTCCTAAGTCGATGTGACTGAGGAAAATGCCAATGTATCATCAGAACAAATTAACCAACAACTCCTCAAACAGTCTCCTAACTATGACCCTGGTTTACACAGTGCGAAGAACCTGGAAAAACAGACAAGATCTACATGCAAGTTCAATTAGTATAAATGGTAGCACTCAAGCTACATAACAAACAACAAATATATAGCGTGGTTTGCCAAAAAGTATGTCAGGGGAAATGTCCCTTTAATAACCTCATGTAGCATGTATTCAGAAAAGAAATTAATCAGATCCGTTTCAATGCTTTCAGACTTGATCCCAAATACTACATCCCCATTACTCCCACTACTCCCTATATTTACTCTCAACATTGTACATAACATGGCCAGAAAAAGCACCGTTGCCAGGGGCTACTGAATATCTTATGTCCCACGGATGAAAACAGGTCTGAGTGGATGAAGAGCACAAACCAGAAGATTAAAATACAAAGCTGTAATCAAACTCTCCCCTGGATTAAAGTGTTTAAAGTCTCCATACACTTAACTGCACTGCTGAGCCTCAAGTTCTGCTGCTTGTCCAGACCCGACAGTGCTGAGACTCACATCCCATCAACCTGGAACTAGATATTCCTTCCCTCAAGTGACTTAGTTTCTTAAGCATGCTCTTAGACATGTCCGATGTCATAGAAATACTAGTGGTAAACCACACATCTAAGAATAGGAGCAGCACTCATGGCTTATTTCAGAATCAATGAGGTGAAGCATGTCCCCTGTTGCTCAGATAAGGAGGACATTACATTAAACATGTGGAATAACTCCCATTACTTGAACCTTTAAAGGCTCTTTTAATTCCCAAACCAGCTTACTGTCATTCATGATAAAGTACTCAGGGCTTGACATCAGAACAGCAGAGAATATTCATGCAGCACTGGAAAAATTAAGATTATCTAAAATTTCTGTTTGAGTTTCACAGACAACTCCACTCAGCACAGATGTGCACAGATGCACTTGGAATTACCAGAAAGTTAGCTTCTGTTCTTTGAAGAAGACAATCTCATCTTTTGTTCTCTAACTAGGTTTCTAGCTCAGGGATTTTCCCATAGATGACTACTAAACAGGGCACAACATTTGGGAGTCTGCCGCCTCAGTGGAAAGAGGCACGTACAACTGCCTTTCAGAGTAACAAGCACACTGTATTTTCACAGACATATTTTTGCCTTAAGAAATTTCATTTTAGCAACAGATTGACATTTGAAAGAAGTCTGGTGATCTATATGAATGCCTGTGAAATATCTTGGTAAGAAAGCCTGATGCATCGCCAGAAACACATCAACTCATTTTGCAATTAAGCTCAGTGGAAAAGAGCATCTTTTTGTTTACCTAGAGTTCAAATGAGCTTCTTGCTACCACCAGCTCCTGTGCCACATGATAAGTCAGAGATGCTCTAGAATCTAATCCAGTCTTGTAATGGGGTTTAATTTTGAGATTTTAAAGTTTCTACAGTTATAAGTACATTGACAAACACACAGAATGATTTACCCATCCTGCTGAGATACACTTTTCTCTAAACCCTGCAGCTGGAAGGATGTTAACATCCAATGAGCTGAAGATAATTTTACATTTGCACTTAATTAAAGATCCCCAAGTTACACAGGGATAAAGAACCTGATGATGGAGAGAGATTTAGTAACCATTCCCTACATTTTCCTTATAATTCACTAGAAGCTTTGTTCTTGTTTAAAGCTTTCATTTATCCTTCTGTGAACACTGGTATAAAGATTACAAAAAAAAAAGTAAATTGCACTTCTTTAGTTATAATTCAGTACAATGTCAAAATTGGATTTTTCTAGTGATGCACAAGCCCATGAAACAAGGTGCACTGATCCACAATCCTACCTCTGCTATCGTTGCTAGAAGGGACATTCCACTTTTCTCCACCTCTTCCACTTTCTGTTCCCCATGTACTTGCTCTCAATAATTCTCACTCCTACCTGACCCCCTCAGTGAGCAAATTTGTCTCCCGTGCTGTCAAAACAGTAACAAAAGGACTGAGATGGGGAACAATAAAGTTTTCCTTGTACTGCCACTGAATGATAGCCAAGATGACCATCTAGACCTGTGCACGGGACAGAACTAAACCAACAGATGGAGCGAGCAGCATGAGCAGAACCACATCATGACTTTGTTTCTGAAAAAAATAATTTCTCATCTCTTGAAAATTTACTTATGCGTTGAAATGTGACAAAAAGAGTTAGTTATGGTTTGGTTGTACGAAGACTACTTCATGCTTTTGAAGAGTTAACTGGAGTGCATGCATACTTCAAAGCCCATTATGAAGAAGTTGGATCTTTGGTCTTCAGATCACAGTTTCCCCAGTTTCTCATACAAGAATCAGAATCAATAATTTGCCTTTGACAGACCACAGAAGCCTGTTGTTATACAGAATCAATAAACAGCTTGAAATTCTGTCAGTTGTATGTACGAAGTTATTGATTTTAAAAAAACTGTTTAAATGTATTTGCCATTGGAAGCTAAATTTTAAGTAAACTGCAGCTTAGGACAATTCCATTGCACATTTAAGAGAACAGAAATATATCTGTCAAGCTTCTCAGGTTTCAAGGTCAAGCATATAATGAAGGGAGAAGTTACTTAACTCTTTCCTTACAATAAATGTCCATGCACACAAAGGTTTTTGATTTCCCTCTGGGGACATAAACTCACTCTCACTTGTATATCCTGATCTCATTCATAATTATTAGTCAAGTTATAACCACAATTTCTGTTACAGGTCAATTACACTTATTCTGGTAATTATAACTATGAGAAAAATTTAATATTTGAATGACTGTTACGGTTCATTAGTAACACTTAATATGTTAAAGCATTGGCATTCACAGGCCTTAATAAGCAAATAATTATTCGTTTGCTTTAAGACTTTAATTCCCGCATATATCCTCATAATAGCTGGTACCAAAGTGAAGAATTCATCCATGCGACTCCACTAAAATGTCACAGCCTTACAGACAGTGTGTACTTGCAGCAGCATCTTGGGCTGAAATTCTCAATAATAACACCATTAACAAAAACGGTCACTTGCTCACACAGAACATTTCTTCTACCACAGGGAAATGGATTATGAGTTCCAATTAAAGCAACCTTTTCATGTATCCGGCTAGATGATATGATCACCTGATAGAGGTTAGTACAGACGAAAGAACTGAAGAGGTTTTAAGACAGAACTGAAGCAGTTGCTTCAAACTGAGACAAAGTTGGCAGCAACAGCAACCTGATGAAACAGGAGAAACCTGACTTGCCAAATGGAGAAGCATAGTCTAACTTCCACAGGAAAAAAAAGAAATTAAGCTGCAAGACCAGAATTACATTCACAAATGGATTTTGGTCTGTAGAAGTTAACAAAAATCCCATGTTTGGGACACAGGCACTCCATTCACTGCGAGGAAGGAATCAGCTATGTACAAACAGGAGAAACATAATCACAGCTATCATCGCTGTTTCCTCTTACCACAGTTCACATAAAACCTGATGGCTAGGGCACATCTCACCAATTGAAATAATGTAAAACCAGTCAAAAGAAAAGGAACATCACCTTTATAAAATGGATTATTTCTCGAAGCTATGTTAAGCAGCAGTGGGTCTAGAAGTTTTGTGAAAAACTTGGCTGTTTGTGTCTATCAAATACCTGAAGGACTGTAAACCAGGAGGATCACAGTGTCATGAGGATTCTGTATGGTGCCTTCAAAGATCCTTCTAAAAGAGACCCTTCTGCAATTCATGCTTAAGTGATTTGGGAAGTTAACAATATCCAGTTGTCTTTTACCTCTCTTATCACTATAGAAGGAATGAAAATGATGTATCAACACCTGAACTGCTGCAGTTCTCAACCAAGCCTCATAACAAAACCAAATACTAATCTCTTTCCAGCTTAGTTTCAGTCTGTTGTAACAGACAAAACTAAATGTGAGCTGGCCAAAGCGTTATTTATCACCAATTTGGCACTACAAAAATCAGAGAATTTCTATAGGCTTCAGCAAAGACAAATCTTCTCACAGGTGGTTTCAGTGGTCTGTAGATTTTGGAAACTGTGTTCCAAAAGATGAACGCCAGGCACAGTAGTATGTGAATAGCTACATCTAGTAGAAGTTATTTCTAAATATCATCCCTTTTCATTTAAAAAGTACATCACTATATCCATAAGTCTCTAGAAACAGGATATTCTAGAGAGCTGTGCTTTTGTTACAGGTTCTACTAATATATATCTTAGTATATGCATTATTAGAATATAATATAGTATCCCAAACTGAACTGTGATAGGTGTGCACTTTGATTTGCTTAGACTGATTTTTATGCTATTAACATCAGAAAGTATAAAAGCAAACTTGAGCAGCCTGTAGAAACCTTTACTGGAACTATCTCTGCACACAGGAAAGCAGACAAAGCAGCAAAGAAATTCTTTTAATGAAACCATAAGAATAAGATCACTTAATTCTCCTGCACCTTCTTGCAAAAGAGCGATAGTCTGTGAATCAAATAATGGGTGAAAAAAAAAATTAATTCCATTCTAATACTACATGTTACCAAAAAGCCACCAAGAACTAATCCCAGAAGCTGCTACAGAGCGGTCAGTCCCTGACACATCTGCACCTTTCTGCACTATTTCTGGCACATACCTAGTTTTCAGATCTCACAATAGGCATTTACGCTATCAGCTCTGACACAGTAAATGTACTATTACCACACTAAGACATTTGGATTGTGTTCCGCTAAATAGCTAAAATTTTATAATAGACCTGTCTGATTACACAGAAGAATTTGTGGCATATTTCCTTGTGCCAGGCAAGTTTATTGTCCCTCTTTTGAGAGTCACTGTTGATTCATTAGTGTCCAGTGAATGTAACTGGAAAGGTAGAGGAGAAATTCTTAATCGTTACACCAAACATTACGTAGAAGAAGTAAACTATTTAGGAAATTTTCACTTTATATTAAAGACAACCCTAAGAAGGCTATTGTAAGGTAGCATATCAGCAGAACTGCAATTCCAAGAATGAAATTATTATACTAGCTGTAACTAGAGAACTCATTCTGCTCCACATCTGGATACAAAAATTTAAACATTATTATCTACACAGTATGGGTTGCAGCTTTCCTCCTGTGACCATATCAGGTCACCTTTCTGTTGCTTTTAGAGATCTGCTCTAAACTTTCCTGTAAGCATGTGAAGAGGTCTGCACACTTAAACCAAATAACATTATAAATTCTTGGAAGGGACAAAAAACTGACATTTTTTCCCACAAGACCTACAATAATGCCTTTAGCCAAACCTACTGAAACATCTTCACCATGAGGGTGCTCACAATTGCAGAGAAAGTATGTCCAGATGCCCAAGAGACTTATAGAGTCATGTACGACATATACAAGAGCAGATGAAGCTAAAGAATCCTCCAGCAGTATTGACAGCTTTTGCAGCACCATGCCTTTAGCCAGCTGAATTGTTTGGCCTACCCCTTTCCCAGCGGATGGTTGCTGTCACGGTGCTGCATTGAAAACCACACCTTATTGCTCTGTAAAGCTCGGTTGCCAGTCAGAACCCTCTGTGGCAATAAAGAGCATTCCTTGCAGCGGCATGTGCTCTCTGTAAAGTTAAGTACATCAAGATAGTACAAATCAAACGGTTGCGTTACAGTAGTGATTTCTGCACAAACAGGAAGGGGCTAAAAGGAAGCCAAATAATTTGACAGTTAAGTGAGGTAACTCCTCAGCTCACCCATGAGACAAGCTTAATGGTATTTAATAGTTCCTTTTTTTTCCCTCTTAATATAGAACCAAGTCATGTAACTTATGCTTTCCTCTTCTAGGGGCACTAGGCTCACTTCACAAGGAAGTTTACAAAAGAGAAAAAATTACCCCTTTTTAACTCTCATGACCACCTCTCCTGTCAAGTCTCTCCTTTAAAGCAATTTTTTCCTTGCTCTTTCATCTTACTTCAAAGTACTGTAGATAGCACCCTATACACTGTTCTGAAGAAGAGTTCCTGAAATTTAGCATTTCCCTACCTAAAAAACATTTCCAAGTACACACAGCACTGGCACAAATACAGGCCGTGAAATACAGGCCTGCATTTCTTCTGTAATATCGTTCATCTGTTGTGAGTCTTTGCCCCATGTACACAAACCAGACATATTTTGTATAAGACAGGATATAACACAGTGAGACGAACTACAGTTAGTTTGGGAAGGGTGAAGAAATGGTGCAAAAATTATCCATTTCTCTTACTAGCACAAAATTATTTTTCTAATCGGATTATATCGAGTAGCTACAACATCACGCAAGCTTCAACGTCTGGCTTTGTCTTTTGTCAGCACAATTAAGCTACATCAGTGATAGTAGCTGGGAATAAAAAAAAATCTATCAGGTGGTAAAATAATTAATGAAAAGTCACATAAAGAAGTGACTTCCAAATTACGAAAACTGAGCAAGAAATATTTTTAAGATTTTTGCGCAATGTGTTAAATCACATAAACCATTCATTTTCTACGTCAATTCAAAATTGAGCGAGAAAATAAGAATCAAGGCCCTTTTGGGGAGGAAACCCCACCCCGAGCCCCACTCGCACCTCCCCTTTACCGGGTGCGGGAGCGCCTCCGATGCGGTTTTCTCCCACGCCGCAAGGAAGTTTGGTTATTCCCTATTTTGCTCCCATTGTTTGCGTTGCCGGCTGGGAGAGCCCCGCGGCCGGGGGCGGCTCCGGGACGCTCTGGCCCCCCCCCCCCCCCCCCCGGGCCCCGCCCGCCCGCACCGTCTGCCTCCTCCCCCCCCCCCCATCCCCACCTTTTTCTACCTGCTCCCCCTTTCCCTTTCTCTGACCCCCCCCTTCCCTTGTCCCCCATCTCTTCCTGATTTCCCCTTTTTCCTAACCTCCCCTCCCCCTGTCCCCTATCTTTCCCTGATTCTCCCCTTTTTCTGACCCCCTTCCCCCTGCTCCCCCCATTTTTCTGCGCTCCCCTTGACTCTCTTTTCCTGACCCCCGTCCACCCGCATCCCTATCCCCCCCCGTTTTTTGCCCCCACTCCTTGCCCACCCTTTTCCTGACCCCGCGGCCCCCCCATCTCCTCCCTTTTCCTTTTTTCCTTCCCCTCGTCTCCCTGACCCCCCGTTTTCCATGACCTCCCACCTTTTCCCTGAACATCCCCCTTCTCCCTAAACATTTCCCCTTTTTCCTGACCTCTCTTTTCCCTGACCGCCTCCCTCTCTTCCTCACCCCCTTTTTTCCTTAACTACCCTCCTCTTTTCCTGACCCCTTCTTTTCCTGACCCCGTCTTTTCTCCAACCCCCCTTTTTCCCTAACCCTCTCCCACTTCTCCTGATCCCCCCTTTTTCCCTGATCCTCCTCTTTTCCTAACTCCCTTTTCCCTTACCCCCCTCTTTTCCTGACCTCCCCTTCTCCCTAGCCCTCCCCCTTTTCCCTGACCTCTCCTTTTCCCAACCCTCCCCCTTTTCCCTGACCTCCCCTTTTCCCAACCCTCCCCTTCTTTTCCTGACACCCCCTTTTCCCTGGCCCTCCCCTTTCCCTGACCTCCCCTTTCCCCTAGCCCTCCCCGTCTTTCCCTGACCCCCCCACCTCCTTCTCCTCCCCCGTCGCCTCCCTCCCCGCTCACCCGCGGCCCCGGCGAGGCAGGCGCGGGCGCAGGGTGCCCGGTGGGAGGCAGGTCGGCTAGGGCCGCCCGTGGGCCGGGGCGGCTGTCCCCGGGATCGCCGGGGCGGCTGTGGGAGCGCCCCGGCCCCGCTGCCCGCGCTCGGCCCCGGCTCCGGCTCCCCCGCACAAGCTTGGCGGCGCCTGCCAGCCGCGCGCGCCCATTGGCCGGCGCGCCGCGTGACGTCAGCGGCCCGCGCGGCGCCATTGGACGCGGCGCGTGTGTGTACACAGGGCGCGCGCCAACCCGCGCCCCCACCGCGGCCCCGCCCCCCCCGGCCCCGCTCCAAGGGGCCGCCCGGCAGCCCCTCCCACACCTCCCGCCGGCACCTTCCCCGGGCAGGGGCCTCCCCGCCCGCAGCGGAAAGATCGGCTTCCTCGTGTTAACCGAATCTTCCCTCTTCTGATTTAAAGCCATTTCCCCCATGTCCTATCGCTCCCTGCCCTTATAAACTCCCCTCCCTAGATTTCCTGGAGCCCCCGTCAGTCCTGGAGGCTGCACTAAGGTCTCCCCAAAACGTTCTCTTTTCCAGGCACTATACACTATGTTTTAGAGATATCTAGACCATGCAGTATAGACCAAAACCGATAAACTTGTGTTTTGTTTACTTCGCAGACAACATTAAATGCTCTAGGAAAATATTTGATCCTATCCCCTTCCCTGGAAAGGGAAGAAACATCAAAAAACAGACATTCACCTGTTAAGAATTATGAAAGGGAGGCCTAAGGAAAACCTTGGCAAGCAAGAACTGTGTGTTTACTTCAGTGGGATAATCCACAACTGAAAATCTAGCTTGTGCCCAGTAATGTGCTTTGTGGGTTTAGTTTCTTTTCATCCTCTATAAAATACTTTCATGACACACAAAAAAGACCTTTATCGGTACTGGCAGTGTTACACAAGGCACTGTCATGAAAGCACTTAAAAAATGCAAGCTATTGTGTGTTCTCTTGGAGACCCCTCGAGCCGGTACAATCACAATAGCTGACATAAAGGCAGCCCAAGCATGCCCTGACAGCGGCGCAGAAGGCATGCGCTGCCTTACCACAGTGAGCAAAACAGAAGCAAAACAGGTTGGCTGGTTTATCGCACTATTCAGTGCTTAGCTCAGGTAATTCAAATACTTGAACTCAAACCTGGCCTCAGTAAAGACAGCTGTGCTTGTTTCCATTACCTTTTTAGTTCATTAGACTATTTACTTTTCTGCAAGGAGTGCTGATGAATTCAAGCCGTGTACTGTAACTGATGGTGAACATGAGAAGACAGGCATTCCGGCCATCAGGGATAGAAACAGCGGAGATGTCACTGCTGCAGTTTGTGTTTGCTTTCAGCAGCAGGCTGAAGAGGAGAGGACTACAAATATACACTGCTCAGCTTGAAGTGGCTGACACAGTGATCCGTTTGCTCAAGGGCGAATATGGTATTCCTGTAACATTCTAAACTAACACCTAGACTTTCAGAACTTACAGGAATCCTCGGTTTTATCCCAGAATGATTGCTGCATTGAAAAACATCTTGGAAATGGTTTTTTAGACATGCTATGGTGTGTGTTTAGTGGCTACTTACAGTAAAGCCGGCACTGCAGGAAGATGTTGCCCTCCAGAAACAGACAGTGGTCTCCCAGTCTTGGAACCCCACCTTGTTCCCTCTGGCTGGTCACATCCCTTTCAGATCCCCCACCCTTCCTCTTTCACAATGCATTGGTTTTCAATCATTGCTAGTAGCTTCATTGCTTTCTTGTTTGAAGAGGGGATCACGACCATGTCTATATTTTTGGTTTGGACCAGTAAGAGCACAACCCCTGCTCCATTCCCTGCCTCACTGACTGGCAATAAATGGCTGTCATCTTTTTCCACAAGGCTGCTATTTGACTGCTGAGCCTCTGTGCTGTGCTCTGACCCTGGAAACAGTGGGACTAGTTGAAGGATCTTACTACAGAGATTATACCGAACAGAAGCCAGCAGGCTGAAACAGCAGCTCAGTATTTTACTTCTTTACTTTCTTCTGAAAAAGCAAGAATGAAATGTTGTTGTCAAAAACAGATGAGAGCAACTGAATTAATTTCATATAAAACAATACTTAAGAGAAAACTGTACTCAAAAATCTTGGCAAAGTTCATTACAGTGAGATTTTAAAGATAGCTGACTTGATTCTTTTCTTAGGTATGTAAGAAGTCTAGTATGACATCTGCTCAGTATGTCTACTTTATCTGCCTTTTCTGTCGACAGGCAATAATTAATCCAGTAATATCGAGATCCCTCCCCAACATTAGAGGACTTTATCATGCCATATATATGAAAGGACTGTATGTTGTTATGAATGATGGGGTGAAATTATCTACCATCAGCACCACACGGACCCATGAAAGCAGGATGCCCAAATAATACATCTCTCAACTGAATCTCCCATCTTCATATGCCTGATGAGGGGCATCACTGTCTGGTCCTACGTAAAAGACTCAGTCTCAACATGGTACACCTCTTAAAAATGATAAAACTAGTTACAATTTTCATATTGTTATCTTCACTATCAAACTCTGCTGATAGCAAAAGTAAAATTGCACATACTTTTCAAACTGATGAAACCCACAGTGGCAAGTAGTTATCCAGGACACTACCTAGAGCATAATGCCTTGGATATCTTCTGTCTTTCTGTCAGGCCAGGACAAAACCCACTACCATGTAAAGGTGCAGTATAAAGCACATGCTCACTGGGTTACCTTTAGCGAAGTGCTTTGAACACAATCACATTCAGCTCCATCTGGGAACACTACTGGAACACTGAAGCCCAGCAAACCCATCAGGCTATTGAGTGAACCTGTCACAGAGCCTCCATGGAGAGGGCAGCAGGTGGACATAATCCCCAGGTAGACTTTGATGAAGCCAGACTCCTTCAGTAAGAGCAAAGTGTAGGATATTCATGGATGAGGCACAGTCTTCTGCTTGAAATGCCATACAAAATCTTTCTGTTTGGCTTGACAGAACCTTCATTCTTGCCACTGAGCATTTTCTTTACCTGTGAGGCTGAGATGATAAAGGAAACTACAAGCTGGAGATGGGTGTCGAAGCAGAGCCAGTGTTCTGCATATCCTATAACTACAGGTTCTTACCTTATGGCAGGAAGTGGAGTGGACAGAACCTCATTAATGGACTTTATCTTTTAGTCTGGGCACCTGAACAGCTATATTTTATGGTCCAAAATGTAAATAAATGAAGCATCTAGAGTATCAACCATATAGATCATATAGTCTGCCACATTACTAGAAATAAGCAAACCTGTTACTGGATTTCAGGTCAGGATTCCCATTAAATCAGGTTCAGGAGGAATGGTCTCTGCAGCTTGAAGGATACTCAGAGGAAAAAAAACATGCCAAGATGTAGCACAGGTTGAAGGACAGAAAGTAATAGAAGAAAAATGGTATGTTAACCTGAGGGCGACAGGTAAATGAGTTTGAAGAAGAGCACAGCCAGAGTATAAGCTCCAGCTCAAGGTAAATGACTGCAAAGGAAATTGAGGGAATGATTTATGACTTGACTTTCCATGTTTCAGCAAGAGAAAAAGTGAAGGACAGCTCTTTGGCCCTCTTCCATAATGTTAAATCTATAAACATTGTGTTAAACACTATCACCCACAACTTGAATTTTATATTATTCTGAAATGAGAACATTTAATGATCTTATATTTTTGAAACTGATTTACACATACTCTTGAGAAAATTAGCAATTTAAAGATTAGCAATAAACAAATACATAAGAATAATTAACAACATATTTCTTCAATTACATTTTTTAAAAAAACCAAACATGTAATTAATAGCTTCAGAAATAGTTTTTTACTCCCTTTTAGCTAATAAATGGGATTTAACAATGGGCTTGAAAATGCTTATGTTACAAATTTTTACAAGTAACTACTTTTAATGTCTTTGTGTTAGCCACGCCAAATAATACCACTTTTAATTTTTTTTTTTTTAAAAGTCAGCTACAAGCTACATAGGAGCCATCAGCCACAATAATCCTGGAGGTTTCTTTGTAATGCAGTATTGAAAGTCTTTCTTACTTCTGTATTTCATCTTAATTTAGTGCACAAAAATGTCATCACAGAGCTGGGTCAAATGCTTCCTTAGAAAGTCAACCAAAAGGTGGTAACAGGCTACTACTGCCTCTGTACACAATCAAGTTAATCACAACCACCTCTCAATAACCATTTTGTGATTCTTAGAAATGCCCAGGGAAGTGTAAGTATCTTTTACCCTTCCTTGATGGTGAACATACCAAGGATTTTAAAGATCCAAAGGGAGGCGAGTTTCTCAGTAGAAAACCCATCACAGGAAGAAACCCTCCCCATCTCTGCAAAATGGTGGGATTCAAGCAGCTGGGCCACCCAAAAGAGGTCACTGAAGGGACACAAATGCTGCAGCTGGACCACAGCTGTCACAGGGAGGACAGGAAGGTTCATTATAGTGCGGTAAGCAATCTCTCGGCAGGGAAGTTGCTAAAGTCCTGAATAACTCTAGATATAGACCATCACAAATTTCCGTTATGGTTTTTACTGTCCTGTTAATGTCAAGATTTTATAAATATTAATTAAAAATTTTTAATTCTTCTATAGTTAAAATGCCAATTTCTACCAGTTTGAGGAGGATTTCATTGCTTGTAGCCAGGTATCCATAGCAGGTCTGTATTCCTCAAAGTCCTTCTGGGGTTCAAAAACTGCTTCTATTTGCCTTAGCTTCTTCAGTTGTTCTTTGTCAGTCCAAAATCCTATAAACAGAAAGTTCATTCTCAAGCTCTACTGCAAATGTTATTTTTGAGTTGTTTTAATTTCTTTCCAAGAGATCCAAAGCAGAAACTCAGTAAGAAATCATGACAACTTTTCTTTACTCAACCAACTTTCTCAGAGGGAAGCATATTTTTAACATTGTGAAACTCCTTTCCACTAGCATCCACTTGTTTGGAATCCTGACAACAGCACATCTGCTCAGCTGGGATGGCTTCCAAGAACAGCTCTGGTACGCTGAAGGTCCCTGAGATTTCATCCACACTGTGCCCACGGCTGCAGGTCCCTCTTGTTGAAGAAGGGCCAGAGAAACCAAGACTTAGCACTAGTTGCTTTGCTGCTCTCTTAAAAATTGCATAAATGGCAGAAAACAGCTGGTGTCGCATATTCAGATTAATTTATGCTATTGAGTCATTCTTGTCTGTCAAGGGCTGTGGCTTTCTTTAAGGTTTAACTGCTGAATAAGTCTTACCTGAGCACAGAGTTTTTATCTGCCAGTTGTGTTATTTACATATCAAAGCAATGTAATGAAGTTAATGAAATATATTTTATAGGTGGATAGCAAGCAAACCATTGACAGTTTGTAGTTGTAAGTCTGGTTAATTACAGAAAACAATTTTGTGTGAGTAGAGTTGGGTTACTTTTCCTGTCCGTAACTTATTCCCTACTTCCATTGTGTTTATTTCTGTGAAAAGCTTAAAAACTAAGCACTTGATTCATAGAGGACAGAGAACAGCTTCAGCAGGAGTGGCATGGCTGCACATAAGCACAGCAGCATCCTCGTTGCGTGATCCGTCCCCACCCAGCACTGCTTCAGGGACTGCAAGTATAGGAAGGGATGCAGAGTGTGTGGAAAGAGGGAAGCAGCAAAGAGAGGGTTCACCTCTTCTCCAGCAGTATGTCCTTCTAAATGGAAATGAATCTTACAAATGTATATGCAGATATTTTTCACATGAAACTGTCATTATTCATTTACGTAAAACTAAGCAAGTCTACTTACTCAGCAAACTGGGAGCTTGTGTTAGAAACAAATAAGCCCTTGATTTGGCTTATGAATGACATTATCATCTGTTTCTTTGGTTCATCAAATACAAGTACATGGGTACAAAGCACTACAGAGAAACATAAACACTACTTACGCTTTTGATTCCCACAAAAATGGCTACAGTAATCCTTTGGGGAGTTTTTACCATTATTTGAAACTATATCCTGGTTTTCTGGTTTGTTTTAGTTTTGTTTTTGGTTTTTTTTTCTCCCTTTGTATTTACAAACATGCATTGTGAATGGAAAACCAAAATCCCTTTAACTGTATACATACCTGAAGCAAGACCTGCTAGAAAAGCTGCACCAAGACTGGACATGTCTGCGTTTGCAGGTTTCTCTATTTTCTTATTAATTAAATCTGAAGTCATCTGCATGACAAAGCTATTATTACTGACACCTCCATCAGCTCTGCAGGAAAAGAGGAAGAAAGAGTTAAAAAAATGCACTTAGTTCAAATGTTTACTGCCAGCATTTCAAAAACCAGCTTCTGGGGCTTCGCACCTAAGCATGAATCTTCCTGCCACTCATGCACAAATTCATTTCCAGATTTAGAGGCCAGCAGAAGGCATGTGGAAGAAAAAAAACCCAACCACCCACCTGCTTATAAACTGGGAGAGGAATGGTAGACAGAGACACAGGGTAGACATTATCAAAATGTCGGGACAAGAGGGAATGGCCTCAAGCTCTGCCATGGGAGGTTCAGACTTGACATCAGGGAAAAAATTTTCATGGAAAGGGTCATTGGGCACTGGAACAGGCTGCCCAGGGAGGTGGTTGAGTCACCTTCCCTGGTGGTGCTTAAGGCATGAGTGGACGAGGTGCTGAGGGATGTGGTTTAGTGATTGATAGGAATGGTTGGACTCAATGATCCAGTGGGTCTCTTCCAACCTGGTGATTCTATGATTCTATGATCCAGTGGGTCTTTTCCAGTCTAGTGATTCTGTGTGAAAAGCTTTGACAGCTTCTCTCTGCTAACGCTACACACCAGCCTGGTTGGAATGCCAGGGTTTGTAACTGAACTTCCACACAGTCATCACCACAACACAACAGTAGCGAAAGCCATTACATTAAACAACCCCCTGCAGGTCTTCTCAGATATTTCTTTGTACTAGTTGGCTAAAATGCCTTTACAGTTGCTTTTTTTGATAAGGACAATAAGAATGAGGCTTCTGTCTGTTTTCTTAACTGTACCACATGAGAGACCCTTCAATGGAGAAAACTAGATCATTGCTGATCTTTAATGAGGAGAGTGATTACTAGCGGGGCAAAGTAATCACTTTCACAAACAAGAAATAACTATAACAAAGAACAATCTTGGAACTGTCACAGATTGGTTTGTTATGCTGTTGGAATCCAACACCAGCCAGTATGGAGCTATTGTTCTACCACATGTGGAGCAGTAAAGACATCCACTGTTTATTACTATACAAAGTGTTGGGTACTAAAACTTAACAGCTAAGTAGAAATCTTCAAATTCACCATTGAAATTTCCTGTTCTACATGATGCCTCAGAAAACAAATGTTTTGGAGACTGTGCCTGATTGGTGAAACTAGAGGGTTTCACTTGTTTGCACATATAGTTCAGCAAAGTTACCACCTCTACACTATGGCACAAAACCCTTTAACTGGAAAAGTCACTTTCTTAATGCCAGTAACATGCTTGTTCCTCCTTCTGTAAAAGTAAGACATCCATTTCATTCAAGTTACAAAGGGAAAGAAGAAAGAAATTTTTCAAACATTCCATTTTACATTTAGCTCAATTTTGCTGTGAGATACTATGAAGATTCAATCTGTACAGGGCTGGGCAGTACTTCTACATTTCCCATTCTTCAGTTTGAACTCTTAATACAGCTTCACAAATTTTGGATGGAATTTTTTCATGTAAAAAAGCTTCCTAAGGAGTGAAAAAAAACCCCAATACTTTTGATATTTCCCTCTTCCTTAAAAGCCCAAGCCTGTCTGTTCCTACATTTTTGGCTACTCTTTTTGGCTACTCTTTTTGTATGTGAGAGAAGACGGAAACTTGTTCGTCCTCCCACCTTGCACTTTCACCTTTCTTCTGATTTCTCAACTGTCGACATGCCAGGCTGTCCACTTCTTCCTTTGCTGGGTATCACGGAAAAAGCCACAAGAGGTACAGGAATGCTTTCCTCTCTGTTCTTGACCATGGTATCACGATGACCCCTGGCTGCCAGAAGGAGAAACTCTGGAGAGATTTCTCAGTGTGAGGGGGTTTTAGGCTCTGAGGCAACTGCTGTGTCCAAACCAGGTACCAAAATGTTCAACACAGCTTTCCAACAATTCATAGTTCAGCTGAATTATTCAAACGTGGTGAAAAGCACATCTGAGGGATCACAGTTATCCCCCTGAATTTGATTTGCTTCTTCAAAGATTGAAGAAAAACCTAAGTCTGAACAATTGAGTTGCATTTTACTTCTTTCCCTCACAAATAAATCCAGTTTTAACCAACATCTTAATAAAATATTCAGCAACGAACCCAGTACAAAAAACTGAGTGTGAAAGAATGACAATAAAGCTTAGAAGAACCTTTGTGGTGGACATTGCTCTATGCACTCTAGTGCTACCCGAAAACAGGAATTGGCCTTTTTTTTTTTTTCTTTAAATAATTAGAGCAATTCACCTACTTGCAATCACCGATGCCAATAATTTACTGAAGAACCCCCCCTTCCGTGGGTAGACTCTGCGGCCACTTAAGATACTGTATTCGACTTGGCAATCATCTTTCTCAGTAGCAGAAATGTTACAGTAAGATAAAACACATAATAAAAGTTCACACCTATTTAAAGTCAAACTCCCATATGTCAAATTTAAAAGTCACATGGAACTTACCGAATGGTTTGAAGAGGAATGCGTACCATCTTCACAATGATATCATAAAGCTGTTTGTTTCTTTAAAAAAATATTTAGTTGAATTAGGCATTATTTACTCCATAAAGCGTTTCCAGTATCTACACAGTCAGAAAATAAAATACAAGGCAAAAAATGCCTCAGTTGTGTCAGAACTGCTGCAATAACTCACAAGTTTCCCAAATGCATAAATTAAAATAAATGAGATGGGTTAAGACTGAAACTGGTCTTTGTTATACATTGTTCCAAAAAGCACATCTCACTAAATCACAGCTCATGCTATAGCAAGTCACTGTGGAAGGGATACTTTCTTCCACCTGAGATTGCTGATAGTTTTCTATAGACAAGATGCAACTGTTGGTGTGGTGGGTTAGAGTGAGGAAAGTGGGCTGGCAAAAGGTTAACAGGAGTTAGTCCAGCTGTTGTTTAAGTGGAACATAGGAAGGCTGGAAGTTGTTCTTAAACTGTTTCATTTAATGTGAGAAAATCTAAACACTTAGGATCTGTACCCTTTTCTAGTGAAGTAGTTGAACAAGAGGAGATTCTCAAGATCCCTGTTTCCAAGAGATCCATGCTTCAGTTCAGGAACTGCTGCATCTCACCTTCCTCTTACCAGAAAAAACCCCCCAGTAGACAGTTGTAGCAATTCAGAATGTTACCTTCCTCTAAACATCCTTTTTGCCCCTATGCAGGAGGCTGTTGTGCCCAAAGCAGAATTGGTGAGCAGGCAAAAGGAATCATATGAGAGTTCCCTAATCTGGCAGAGTGTGGCGTGTGCCAGGTTCAAGCTGTACTCAGCCTCAGCTGGAGTCGCACTGCAGGGGTTAGGCAAGGCAGAGCTGCTCTGCTGTGCAGTGAGCTACAGCTGTGCTCACCAGGAACTAACAGTAACATCTTCCATCTCAACAGTTAGATCTGGAAGTTGGTGTCCATTCACACCTTTAAGGACAGTCAAGATGCCCATTAATATGTCTTATAAAACACCAGAAGTTCAGACTTAAGTCAAATTGCTCCTAGGAGGCCTCCACCTTCAAGGATGCTCTAAACACAGCTGGAGTGGGCTATAGCTTCTGGCAAAAAAGATAGCAAGGACAAACTTTAAACAGAAAGCATTTTTAAAGTGCACAGAAGATAATGAAATTGAAGAATCCCTACGTGATTACTCAATAACAAAAAATTTGAACTAATAAACATACAGAAGTTTATGAATAAAGTGTAAAAAAATGAATGCAGTGAGAACTCCTTTTCAATGTAACAGCAATGGATTACTGGAATGTTTATTTTACAAACCACAGAAGTCCATGCAGCCATTTAACACTGTGGATCAAAATAAAAGCAAACATAAGAAAATATAAGCAAGATAATTAAGTAAGGAGTACCTGAAAGCTACAGATTCCAATATAGCTCGTACAAGATGGTTTCTGGTAGTGGAAGGTTTCAGCCCCGTGAAGGAGGCACATAAATATGGGTCATTCATAGAGACCTGCAGAAAAGATGTCATTGTGAGTCTCGCAAATTGTATTTGCAGTCTTTGGAGAAAGGAGTCAAATAGTAAGAAAAAAAAAACTTACGACAATTACAGGCAGCATAGTGAGAGGAGAGAATTGAAAACAAGATGTAAGAGGTATATAGTGTTATTTCAGCTAATTCAGTCAACAGTTTAAATAGCTTCTTTCAACAGGAAAAATGGTTAAATGACTCCTCCCAAATCTGACATAGCAAATAACATTGATCTGTATGACTTCTCTTTAAAATACATCCAGTGTGCACCCCAGGTGTCTGGAGAGGGCTCACTGATATCGCTGTTCTCTAGAAAGATTTCACACACACGCTTATCTTTTAAAACACTTCTAAACTGCTGAAAGAAAGATAAACTGTCTTTTAAAAGTAACACTGAAAAGGATGGACACACTATTAATTAGTTTATATGACAGCCTGTTTTCAGTGGCACTGATGAACAGAGTCCAGCTAAAATTCTAATTGTTCACTAATGTGTCTTTTCTTTGCAGGAGAACTGGAGAATATATTGATGAATGTCCTCTCCACCTCTCCACTCACCTGATGAACTTCATCACAAAATACAAGTTTGCTGACCCCATACCTGGTTTGTGACAATGTTAAATCTTATTTTCATTGTAAACAGTAATTTTTAAACTGATTGAAACAATTCTTTCCAGTTGTATCATGGTAAATGTCAATTATGACAACACTTAACAGAAGTTTGAATTAATGCTTATAAAATATGTACACACATAACTAAAGGAAATTAAGAAAATCTAACCTGTTAAAACACCCAAGTGTATAGCTAGGTACCTACAGCCAAAAGGAAAACTGGCATTTTGTATAAGTTCCAAACAAAAGAAACTTGTGCATTACAGTAAAAGAAAACATTCTTTTTTTTCTCCATAAACAAATACTCTTCCCATTCTAAGGATGGAAACACTTGTCCAGCCCAGTAGCAGAATAAAGATCCATGGTTTCCATGTTTACAGATTTTCATGCACAAGGCAATAAACTAAAAAGCAGACTCAGATTCTACCTAAGGGTATCCTGAAGGGACTCGGATCTGTGATGAAACTCAAGATAGATCATGAATCAGAGGTGGAAAGGACAGATACGATGATACATGAGTCTCTAGCATAAATGGAAATCAAGTAGAATGATTCCAAAGCTTGTGACCCAGACGAGATCAAGTATGAGCTAATAATTGCAGAAGTTCCTCAGAGAGGAAGGTAAAAGCAAGCTGCTAGGAAATGGAGAACACATGCCAGAATTCCTTCCTATACACGCTGCTCAGCAATCACAGAATCACAGAACAACCAGGTTGGAAGGGACCCATCAGATCTTCTAGTCCAACCATTCCTATCTAATAAGGCAAACTTCTATTTTAAAGGGAAAAAACTAAATCAGATTAAAATCTGCACATCAAAGAAGTGTCAAAATACTACTGTCTTTGTTTTTTCTAACACCAGGACTTGATGTCTTACTCATCCTAAAGTACATATGAGTAGTCTGATGAACTGTGACGTACATCTTGAAAAAGGACAGAATAAAATTACTTATTTTAGATCAGTGCTTGCAAGTGCTGTCTCAGTAAAGGCTCTGCACAAGGCAGAAAAGCTATGGGATCGATTTCTGTCTTTGTGGACACTGTCTTGATTACTGTGGGCAAGCTCTTCAGTTTATCTGTACCCCAGGTCTCAGTCTGCAAAAGGGAAGCAATTTTCCCATTTTATAGGGTTTTTCCTGAGAGGGGTATATGTTTCAGCTTTCTGACACGATAATGAACTTCATAAGTAGGGGTAAGGAACAGAGAATAAAAGCCTGAGTAGTGCAGAATAAATACTGTGACAAGAATTAAATTACTAAACTTAAATGTGTAAAAGTTAAAATTTTAAATGGGTTATTAAAAATGCGTTCTCAATAGTATTATTGATAACAATAATTTTACCTGAAAGCCTGGAACGAAACAAACACCTTGAGAATCAGCAACACTCCGTGCCATTTTTTCTGTTTCATCTACATTGGTGAAAAGATCTGTAAAGATGCATAAGTCAATACACTGTTATTATTTACAGCAGGCAGTTCTTGTCCTAACACCCATCATCTATAGGCTTCACCAATAATTTCCTTATGCGGCCACATGCCATGTTTTATAGCAGACTAGAGGCCTCTTATAAATAAAAGCTGTTGCTTTTTTGCGTCTTAAAAAGTTAATTGTCCTATCAGAGATAAACCAGGTCTTTGACAAATGTTTCTTGATAACTTACCAAAGGTTCAGCTCATGTTTGTAACCTCTGCACATTTTTTGGAAAGCTATTGTGCCCAGACTAATAACCCTAAATTTCACCTTTAACTTCCCACTGTATTTGTTATTCCCAAACTATATGCAATATATCTACGGCAGGACAGGGAACAAAAAAATTAAGACTAACTTCACCTTGAAATTCCATATATTATTATTTCAAAATCCTATAAGAGATCTGTTCCCACTAAAAACAGCTCATTAAACTAAGCTTGCCTTGCTGCAGAAATCCCCATTTCCAAACTTCTACCACTGTTGTATGTCTCATCTTCATCCACACTAAGCCTCACTATTCTTACTGATATTATTTGCTGACCTTGCATTTTGGCCCAATTCCTTCTGTAGAGCAGAAGTTTTACCCTTCTCTTTATTTGTAAAGCTGATAAAAGTTTTGGAATCCTGTTCCTCCACAATCACATTTCCAGAAAATAAAGGCCTTGCTTATTAGAGAGCTTATAGCAGCATGCCTGTTTTTTTATCGCCCTCTAAGCCCTCCTCCTCTCCCCACTCATTTTTTACCTGTGGTAACAACTGCAAGTCATATCCATTTTACTACTGGCTAGCTAAAACATTCTCTGTGCTACTGCTCTGCATATACCAGTAATGTCTATTTTAAGTCTGGGTAGCTTCCTCACAGATAAGTATTCATTTTAAGTATGGGATTTGAAGCAGCAAGCTTATATATGCACCTCCGAAACTTGTATCTGCAGCGCTGAAACATGTATTGCATGAAGTAATTTCTAAGCAGAGTAGCTGTTACTCTCTAAGCTCAGTCAGATGTTGAACGATGAAGACCTGAGGACCAGTTGGAGCTATATCACTCTGTAAGGGCATACATGTGAGTGTGTATATGCACATATGCACTAGAAGCCGACGCCTTCATGAGATTTGGAGTTTTGTGGTGAGCTACACTTCAGGAATACCCTTCCCAGACAACCCGAAGTGTGAAACACTAATTTCTTTTTCGCTTCCAGTACTAAATTTCTAAGTAAACTGAGTAAATAGTTTATTAGAGCACTCAGAGAAGTTGTCCTATAAATAATCAGTACTTTTGAACACCAGCTACTACAGAGCTAGTGTGTTTCTCAGTCTTTTATTAAACTTAAATGTTAATCTTTTCATTACATCATAGTCACAGCCAAAAGGAGCATGACTTCTATGTGAAGCAACACATAACAATCTTTCCTGTTATTGTCATGTCACTCAAACCTATTATTAGTTCTCCGATGTCCAGCTTGTGATCTCTCAAAACCATTACAGCATCTGCTTCTGGAACGTTGCATTCATGCTATCTAGGTTCAATCTGTAGTCAATTCCTCTATTGCCTCAACTGAAAAATTCCAACCCAAACACCTTAAACCATCACACATGTCACTTTAGACAGGTCTCCTTTACACCAGACCTGTTCAATGCCAGATAACAAGGCAAAAAAGAACAAAAAGTGTACCAGAAAGTTTGTCATGCACAAGAGAGAGCAAGTGAGGAGTGAAATGTTTGAGGAAAACAAAAGCCACTGTGTGTAGGAGGGTCTGATGAGGAGATGATTGTGTGAACCAAACTTCCTGCAGTGAACAGGCTCAGCAGAGAAACTCTTAACATGACTGTGCATTTCCAGCTGCCTAGAACATGCAGGCTGGTCCCTTCAATTACAGATAATAAAAGTCAGGGCCAGTAACACAACTACAACTGCATAGAAGTTTCTTAAGTAGCAATATATTATATTCTATAAAATTAAAGAATTACTTACTTATATCCTGAGCCCATTTTATGGCAGTGCCAATGTCTGCCATGCAGCCTTCAGTTAAGTAAGCAACTTCTTTCCCAATCTTCCAACCAATCAGCGGATACAGATCTTAATTATTTTCCATGAAACAAATCAAAATACCTGGTTAAATTAAATGTTTCCAGAAAAAAACATATAAACAACCCCCACAATAAACCAAACTAAAAATAAAATAGTTTTTATCCACTTCCTGTGCAGAATTCAAGATAAAAAAACCCCCAAAACATCCCAAATAGAGGTTAAACATCTTCTGAAAATGGAGTGATGGGATTACTAAAGACCTGAACAACAGTTAGTTAAACCAAAGTTAACCTGAAAAAAACCAATCACCATCAAATTACAAAACCATCCCTCTTTAAACTAAAGAGAAGAGCTACCTGCACTTACTTTATTCTTTTTCAAATATAAGAGGTTGTCTATACTTAAAAATGCATCAAAGTTTTCTTACTTGTTTTAAATCCAACTAATTTTCTGCAATGGTTTCTAAAAAATCAGGATTTACGTTTCCAATCACAAAACACAAAAGCTGGGCTTTCGGATGGAAATCACATAAACCCACACATTAAAAAAAGGCAATGCAAAATTAGAACATAGATCTTATTCATAAAAAAGGATAAAAGTGAAATACTTGATGCCTTTTTCCTCACATGGAAAGCAAAAAAGAAAAAGGTTTCACACTTCACTCGTCCTTGTCCCCAGCAAAAACCACTGCCAGTTATCCACTGCATTTTGCAATATGTTTGCCCAACAGAAAGAAAAGAAACATCCAAACTCATTAAAAACAGCTGGTGAAACACTTGGTAACTGCAGAAGATGAGCAATTCTATGGTTTACGTGACAGGATTTGCAGGAAGTTATGATTTCGACCAAAGAGTTTTGGTTTTGCAGCAACTCAAGAAAAATCAATGATTTTGAAATTATTTTTCCTTTTCTCTCTGAAGAACAGCAGACGAGCTGAGATCAACTGTATGAGGTTTAACAAAGGCAAGTGCCAGATCCTGCGCTTTGGTCACAAGTTTCACAGCATGGCCCTAATGACTTCAATTCCTATCAGATCACAGTGGTCAAATATTTTCTTAAAAGGAAACAAACCAGAAAAACCTTACAGCATACTTTTGCTGTTACAGTTCCACAGACTATAGGCATCTGTTTTCCTAAGTAGCATAATAATGACATCATTAATGAGCTTGAAAAGCATTTGCATTCACAGGGAATTCAAAGCCTGTGCTAATCCAGTTCTGACACTACTCCTGTATTTACCAAGGTCCTTCTGGACTGTAGCTGGTACGTGTCTCCTTAGCACCCACTGCCCTTCCCAGCCCAACCCTCCTGAAATTAGTTACTGTTTAAAAATATGACAGAGAGACTGTGCAGGAAAATTTACTACAGTATCATCTGTTGCTCCCTTGACAAACAGCCAACTATTACAAATCAACAAGCTTGACAGACGGCAAATGTTCAGAATGGCAAAGTTTTAAATGCCAGAAATGCATTGGGGAACCCATTTCTAGTAATTTAAAAGAAAACTAGTAACTCCTAATCCTGTATTATGTTGCTGCAGGTACTTCAAAGTATAAGGGCTCAAGAGGAGGAACTTAAACCAATCCCCTGGAACATTTTGATGTGAGAAGCCAGTGGACAAATCCCCATTTTCTCCACTGTTGTACTGTAAAATTCTGCTATCAAGAAGAACATGTGAAGAATAAAAAAAAAGTGGGCTGCAGGGAGCAGACACAACTGTTGATAACGCTATTTAAATTATCTTGTTGAAAAGCAGGTTTCAGGATAACCAAGATGTACGTTTGTAACTAAAAATTAGCAGTCTTCTGTTCTGGAAACTCTTCAAAGCTGTTCTGCTGCAGCTAAAGAGACAGAAAAGTACAGCCCTGTTTTATCCCTTGTTGTGCCCTCATAGTTAACAGCTGTCAAATAACGTGAAATACTGTAACACTAAAATTTAACTAACTTACTTTTCTGTGATGCAAAGAGATGCTCTCCAGTGTTCACATTCCAGAAACCCCCTGTTCCCATCGTCACCTTAACATCTCCTGGGTGAAAGCAACATTCTCCGAACACAGCTGCCTGCTGGTCAGCAACCTGCCAGATCAACGAAAGCATCAAAGCAAGCTCTCTGCCAACTACCAACCCGCAACGCCGCTGCATTTTACAGTATCAGTGCAAACACTTCAGTGTTCCAAACACAAAGACCACTCAAAGGAACCGAGCATCAAGAGAGGGCTCATAGACAACTCCCTAAGTATCGCAGGACATTCCAGCAGTGAGATTTATCACTAGAATCAAATGACACCAGGTTTAGACATACCATAAACATCTGTGATATTGCTTGCAACCCTGAAAAATAAGGAATTACAGAAAAAATATAGAAAAATTGTGGAAACAAAAGAAGTATTTTAAGTTTTAGGATTTGACAGGGATAAATAGGGCATCTGCATTCCTAGGGAACAGATTAGAGCAGCTTGCTTGGCTTGAATTCCTCTTCCCCTGAATAGAAACCTAGAGTTTTTGAGATCTCAACTTCTTTATTTCCACACTACCCCTTCCTGTACAAAATGACTCCATGCTCAATTTTTCAGTAATGATGATGGTTATTAAATGTATTTACTTATGTTTGTGCTTTGGTGAAACAGTAGATCTACAGATAAGTTGAGTTTAATTCTTTGAAAATAGCAGGAGAAATTAATCTTAGCTAAACGACATTTTTTCCATTTAGTTCAACTCAAGCAGATTTGTTTGCAAGTCATCACTTAAAAATAATGGGGTTTTCTTACCCAAATCCTAACTACTGAGGCAAGAACATATTACTCTCCATTTATTTTTAGTGAAAACAAAGAAATAAAATGCACCAAAAGAAGATCTATTAACAAAAAGCCTTGCATAGACTCTTAAGTCAAACCAGGATGGACTCCATTGCTTAACTGTATCGAGAACAATGGACTTTAAGCCAGAGAATCATAGAACCACAGAATCACCAGGTTGGAAGACACTTGCCGGATCATCGAGTCCAACTGTTCCCACCAATCTCTAAAGCATGCCCCTCAGTACCTCATCCACCTGCAACTTAAACACCTCCAGGGAAGGTGAGTCAACCACCTCCCAGGGCAGCCTCTGCCAGTGCCTAATGACCCTTTACCAGACCCATTACCAGAGGTTAGAGAAGAACTCAGTTTTAAGTCCTACATCCAGTGCCTAAATCATTTGCTTATCTAACCTTAACATCCTCTAGATCCCTTTCTGCTCCTCTTTCCTTTTTTTCCCTTCTAAGGTTGTAAACTGAATTTTTGGAGAAAAAAAATCAGCAACCAATTCTACTGTAGTTAAGTCACAGAGAAGCAACAGAAAATACTTGCTAAACAAGCAACAGTTAAATCAAAGCTAGATACATAGCTAGAACATAGGTACAAATATACAGATTTAAGTAAGAGGCATTTTGACTCACCATTGCCATTATTGGAACAGGTACCCCAAATATTTCAGAGTCGGTTAATCCAAAGTTGAAGCTTTAAACAAACATTAAGGAGAAACATCACAACACTAAACTGAGCTTTTTGTTAAAGCAAAGTCTAGATATACAAGGCCTTGGTCTGCATCATAAATGAAAGACAATGCTACTCATCTATTTTAGAGCAAGCATTAAAACTATCACTTCAAGAAATACTGACAGTAAAAATAAAGTTTGGGATGCAGTGTTAAAGTACATCTGCATATAAAAGTAATACAATGGTTTTGGTGTAGCTGTATATTACTTGGTCTCTGCAGATTACGTACTGTTTTTCTAAAGACAGCTTAACAAGTATCACATTCTTTTGAATAAAGCTCTGCAGTTACCTTGTGTCTTTCACTGGAGGAAAAATTGACATTGGAATGGAAAGTAAAAAACACAAACCAGAGTTCCAACATTTCTGAAATAATAAGGAAAAAATAAAAATATCAGTAACTCTCTCAGAAGCACACTAAATAGTAATCACATTTTTTCAGACAGCACATACCGTAAATGGGTCAAAAATGCCTGTAGCACTGGCATTTGAATAATCTGTAGCATACACAGAACCTACCATTAAAAAAGAAAAAATATTTCATATAAACTTTAGATTTAGATAATTTAACAGTCATTTTCAACATACCTTTTCTTTAAACATCTGAGTGGCTCCTATGAAATATAACCTGAATGTCTACAGGCAATGTCATAGTGACACAATGAGCATACAAACGTTATTTGCTGCTCACCATCACAGGTATGTATTCATTACTTATTTTACCCTCATGGAAGTGGCTAGAAGAGAGCATGTAGATTTGACAACAGGTACAACACTGCCTGCATCACTGTCTACCATAACCTATCCAATTGCTTGAGCATTAGCTCTCAGGATAGAAACTTGGTAACAACATTCTGTTGGCATTCACAGATGCTTTTCTTCAGTCAACACCAATTAGTTCTTTATATTTAAATTTTAAATGCTAAAAAAGGTTGGTTACACTGAATAATTATATCCCTTTCTGATTATCCTTCCAGGCAGGTTGAAAGAATAATTAATTCAGAAGGCTGGGTTTGTTTTTTTTTTTTTACACAGTAAATATATTACAATAGTCATCAATTACTAAAAGAAAAAACAATTGTTAAAGAAGTGCTTGGATTCTAGGATATATCAATGAATCGTGAATATTATTACTTAGATTCCACTATGGTTTATTAGCATCAAAGAGGAGCTGTAACGTTCACCTTTAGTTAATCTGTAGAGTAACCACGTGTCAACAGTTCCAAAGCAGCAGTTATTTCTTTTGGCAGCCTCTTCAGCCTGGGAACAAATACACATACAGAAAAAGTATTTACAGCTGGGTAAAATAAAAGGGGACGTAGTTTCTGACTCCTTTTCTCATTTTCTTTCTGGTTAATAATAACGTTCACTCAATATACATCTCTGATTGCCATTATTTCCAGAAAGAGTGAGTCAGCTCTCTACGTTATGTTACCCAATAGTTCATGTTCCTAAAAGAGAATAAGCAAAGTTTCCTGCTAGGAAAGCAAAAGCAATTAATGTTCTCCTGGCGTAGCATCACAGCTTCCAAAGGGAAATTTTGTAATCACAATCCTAACTGTGGTGAATAAAGAAAAAGTCCTGCAAACTGCACTTAAATTAAAAATATATATAAGTAGAAGAAATAAGTGAATTTTAAAATATGTGCTTGAGAACAATAAATACAGAGCTTTCTGCATTTAGTTAACATTGTTTTCTGGTTTATGATGTTTGCAAAGCATTCAAAATGTTGTTTTTCCTTGGGACTTTTTTCCCCCCAAAAAAGAGAAATTCAGGTTTCATCCAGTTTCTACTGAAACTGTGTATAAGTACAGAATTCAGAATAAGAACATACAAACTTATTCACACAAAACGTGACTGAGTGCCTTAATCTTTATTAGAAAGAGTCATCCATTTTTGAGCTTCTTGGTTTCATAGTCACGTTTTAAGTATCAATGCCTGGCAAATGTGACAGAACATTCATCTAGCACTAAAAACTCGGTAGCTGCATAACCTTCAATTTTATAATCCTCCAAATTCACACTTCACATTTTCAACAGGTCCAACCAAAATACACCAGTAAAATTATACTTGGACTTCTGAACAGCTAGTTTTGTGACAAAAACTAACAGACAAAATGCGAAGGATTTCAGGGTTTCTTTACGCAGTGTAGAAAATGCATGAGAATCATTTTTTTAAAAAGTAATCAGAAAATTTGTATAGGAAATAAGATAATTAGAGTTATAACTACAAAAAGAATACACAAGGAAAATGGAAAGAATTAGAGCAAAGAATACAGCAACAGATAGCTCAGTGCTCATTAGTCCATTAGATTATTCAAGTACAACTTATTTTATGTGTTTTTTCCCATTTACACTACAATAAGAGGCAAAATAAATTGCAATATTTGATTGTTCAGTATATTTATGAAAATGTAAACACTGAAATAATGCAGAGTGGAAAGATACAAGTGCCAGATGAAAATAAATACAGTTGTCATGCAAAACTAGAGTACAAACAATTTGAAAATGAAGCACAATTACTAGTTGTATAATTATATGAAGTGAGGTAAGGTGAGATGGTTATGTTACTTATGCATGAAGAAAACTTTTTACTACTACACATTTCCAGAATCAGAGGAAAAATTTTATACTCCTGTATAAAAACAAGTAAGTAGGTAGTCATGCTTTGAATGTGAACATGGATAAAAGCCCCCCATTCTGGTTCTTCTGAGGAAAAGAACAAGCAAGAGAAAACTGGAGACAAAAATCCAATCCACTTGTTCTTCTGACATAAGAAAGCAATTATTTTTTCCCTTTCCAGCTTACCTCATGTATGTTTTTAAAAACCCATGACAACTTCACAGAAGTTTGATGTGTTGAAAAAGTAAGAAAACTTGCGGCTGCATATCGATCACTCCTAGTCAAGAAATGAAGCACTGTAAAAATAACATGGATTACCTGTTTCAAAAGAAAACAGTCACTTAATTTTTAATCTCTCCTTTTAAAGGTTTCTAATCGTTATCTTTAAAGGATGACAACACAGATGGAAGCTGCTGACAGGAGATTAGATTCAGAAAGCTAAGATTCTGATAGTAAATCCTTCCACTGGATTTCCACAGGTAGCCTTCCCACAACAAATCCCACAGGGGAGAGCAGCGGTGCCAAGCCAGTCTGCTTTACAGACTTCTGCTGGCACACTGATCAAGCCTGCTCTGCACTACGAAGCCGGGTCACCCACATGGGCACAATACACGGTGTGGTTGACAGCGTTCACATACTGTTACTCCAGTGAAAGTTCTCCTACAGTAGGCAGGCTCAATCATGTTTTAACAGATGAACCAAAATGTAATCAATAATCAAGTTTTCGCAGAAGAAATCACATGCAGCAAACCCAAGAATTCAACTTTGTCCTGTATACCTGCTCATTAGTTTCCACTTACAGGAAAAGTAACTTCAGTGTTTCCACTTCAGGCCAATCTTTACAATACAAAGCTGAAGCCACAAGTAGCATAAAGCATACCTTCTATAGGCAATAAGAGCAAAGAGTACACTAGAAAAGTCCCACCATATAAAAAAAAAAAAAATCAAACCACAGCCAACCAAGAACTACCTACATCCAAAAACTATGCTGCTGGGTGTTAACAGGCAGCATTTTACCACAACAAAGAGACTAAAATGTAACAAAACACATGGTAGCACTACCCAATGTCTTTTCCCATACCTAATTTCCTTCAGGCTGTACTGCATTTTTTTTCTTGGTGCTATCATCTATGCTAATCTCACTCAGTTCAATGTTTTTAGGCTCCTCTTTTGCATTAACAAGTTAAGAGAACACCTGCAGTATTTCATATTGCCCCTAATCTTCACAAAAACAGAACAGCTCTCACTTGTCCAACCAGTATCTAGCTTAGTGCAGTTTTACCTTGAGCAGAAAGGACTTATTCCAGGAATTCACAAGCTCAGCACTTCTTAAGTCTTGCCAACTTATGAAATTATGAAAAGGTTTCCCTGTCTTCCTGAAAAACAGAATTTGAACATTCTCACTTAAAATGTCAGAACGTACACTGCCCCAGAAACTCAACATCATCCACCACTTCCAGTCAGGACACTTCACAGCAGGTCAGTTCCTACAACAAGCGCATATACCCCTGCTGGGTTTGAGGAATTATCAACAGGCACACAGACATTTCGAGTGTGAGGTCTCCTCACGAGAATTGAAAAAAAACCCCATATTTATTCACCTCTTCCAAAGTCCTAAGAACAAAAACAAAGACATGCACTTACAATCTGCTCTGTAATTAACTGCAGTAAGGTGTGGCTGTGCAAACACAAGAGAACACAAGTAACTGATACTTGTTCCCTTCAGGTTGTGATTTAGTCACTGATTAAACATTTCTACAGTCTGCACCCACGAATACAAATTCATTTTAAGCATCATACAATATACATACTTGTGCCATGTAATGAAAGTTGCTCTCTGAGTTGAGATGCCGAGACCAGCGATTTGCCTCATGTGAAGTCCTGCAGCTAAAAAACAAAAGCCAACTGCACGCTAAAAAAGCTTTTACTTGAAGAGCCAAACAAAATAATGATTTTACCAGAATATCTACAGGAATATAGTTATGGCTTATATAGTATATATGAATATACTATTTATATAGTTTATTTATATATAAATATATAGTTTATATATAAAAATATATCTATAGGATACTTAGGAAGTAAGTAACTTAAGAGATTATAAATCTCTATGGACTGTCAACTGAGAGCAGTGTAGCATCAGCAAACTGAGTCAGACCAACTCATTCCAAAACAGATGAATGAAACTATGTGTTCTACAAAAGCAGGAGTGACACACTGACCCTTTGCACCTTCTGAAAGGCTTGTGGATACTTCACTTGAAGAATCCTGGTGACAGGCAGGCAGGTTACACGTGCCTATACAACCAGTTAAAATGTGCATTTCACATGGATGAATGTGAACAAAAGCCCAAACAAAAGGAGTATCTTTACAAACTTTATGGAAAGAAATTCCATAAAGTAACAAAACTCAATTGATTTTGTAGGCAGTAAAGAGATTAGTGTCAACACATCATGTTCATTTACACTTCTTGAATATCCACATTTCATCATATAGTCCTTAAACAATCCTTCCAAAATTTGTAAGAACAAAAATGCTCAAACCAGATATTCCTCAATGCAACAAAGTACATATCAAATTCCAAAGTATAAAAACGTGCATTTGGGTGTACACCAATTCTGCTCTCAAGCCTTACCTTCAAATAACCATTACAGAACATTTTTACTAATATTTAATTATCTATCATTACATAGATATGTCCACAGCTATTTTCAAAGCAGCTCTGGTCAGCTTCCCAAGGACACATGCTTCCAGAAGCAGAATTATGTTAAAAACATATACAGGAATTATGTTAAAAACAATAATACAAAAATGCACTTCAATGACAGAGCACCCGTTTTGTCCAAAGCGATGCTGCTCTCAAGCCCTACTTGAACAAATGACACGTTAAGTAGGTCCTGTGCACATATGTTCTTGCATTAACCTTCATGTGCAAAGTTATGGATTTACATAAACACACACTCTGGACTTTATGACCACCAGCCTCCGAGGGACAATTACAGATAAGTTTCACAGAGAAACAGCACATCTCACTCTGCCAGCCACTCCAAGAACTTCTGCACCTTCCCCAATACTGGTCTTAGCTTTCATGCAGGCAGTGGTATCAAGGCCCTCAATTAGCTGAAAATGGCATTGGTGCTTTCCCAAGGCCGCCTGCTCCAACCACCTGCGCAAGTGCTGCTGGTAGTGGGAGCATGGGAGAGGATCTGGGACTGAGTGACTTGAGAACAGTCGAGTTTCTTTTTCAGTAGCACCTGGGTCTAAACTGAAGGCAAGGCCATAGCAGTGCTGCCACATCTCACTGCAGATTAGATCTTACTCCTCCCTGTTTCCACAAGCTGCACACTCCCACTTTTCCTGTGACACCCCAATAAGAGCAGAGTTAACTTCTGTTAAAGAGTTAAAAAAACAGTAGACAAAGTACAAATACTCTCCAGCTAAGTTGGTGAGCTAAGCTGTGCCCTGGAAGGGTTGGATGAATACCAGAGCGAGATGGGGTGGGACTGCACAGCCAGACGCAGTTTCCACCTCTACTTAGTACTGAGCTACATCACTCATCCACTCGTGCATGGCATCCAGCTCCTCTGACCCTGTGAACTGAAGTTCCTATGCCTTCTTCCTGCTTCCAGTCATTCCTGCCCCTGCTACCACACCCTGTCTTGCACTAGCACAAATACTTAGGAGGCTCTGCTGGCACAAACACAGTGATCCGGCTTAGGAAACCGCTCTGGACTTAAAACAGCCCAGTGAAGAGGAGGGTGGGACCGCTGCTTTTGACAACTTAAGCTCACTTATGTTACACAAGCATTTAAAAATTACTTGCTGACAATGCAAACAGCTTGGCTGCAAGAAAAGCTTGTTTAGCTGAAAATACTTGCTTCCCGATTTGTTCCATTGAATGGGTATGGAGGAGGCCAGTAAGGTCTTCAGGGGTTGAGACAGCCTTGCTGTTCTTGTCACAGAATAGACTTGGCTACTGAGAAACCAAGAGCCCAAAATAATCAGCAGTGGCTTACACTAGTAACAGTTACCTTCCCTGTCCCCTGGGCTGCCCTCCAAGGGAAGACACCGCAGTTTTGCCTTGAAGCTGGGTGTGGAGGCAGAGCAACACCTGAAGACCAGCTGCAAGAGGGGCTGAACAGGAGAAACCTGAGGCACAGGAACAAAGATTGTGATGAACTCACATGTGACAAGGAGGCTTGGGGCAATGTGACAAAGCAAGGTGGGGAGCGCTTGAGGGGCACATGGCATCAGCATGGCACAGAGGTGATCCATGCTGGATGGAAGAATGCTGGGCTTAGTATAATGGGAAAGCTATGGAGGTTGTAGAGAGTAAGCAGACTGCTACAGTGGCACCCAGAAAAGAGGGGAAAAACATTAGAAGCTTGGCAAAAAAGTGAGTTGTATGTGTTTACTGTGTTGAGTACTAGGAAATTTTAGGCTAAAGTACAAATAGAAAAGAACGCTCATGTAGAAACTGGATGGTAAGAACTGTTTGTAATTTGAACGGGAAAAATGGGAATATCAGGTTGTAATTGAGCGAGCACAACGCTGCAGAATCCTGCTTTCATTTTCTCATACACTCACATCCGTACACACAGTGGCAGCAGAATAATGAAGAACTGGAAAGGAAAACAAGCCACTCTCTGTTTGTACATAGGAGCATCTGAGGGAAAAGAGACAAAGATAGGAACACAAAATACCGGAGCAGCAAGGCACTGTCACTGATCTGTAAACTGAGCATGCACTCTGCTTCTGCTTAGTTCTACTTCAACCCTGATTTAGACCCAATGAAAGAAAAAAATAATTAAGTGTCCTAGTTCACGTAATGACTGAGCCAGCCTTAAAGCACACTGCGAACCTTGTGCTCAATTATTTTTCAGTACTTTTTAAAACTAAATAATCTTGTTAAATAATTAACTAGCATAACAATGAACAAAGAACTTGTCAAGTTTTATAAGCCATTACCTTGTACAGCCTCCTTTATTACACCAACAAACTGACACCACAACACTTCAGGATCTATTTCAACCCAGCCAGGACAAGGATAAAGGGATTCCACCTGTTCCCAAAAGACACACAGCACTGTTAGGATTGCAGGTTCACAGCCCCCAGCGCACTTGTGAAAGTTTGTACAAATATATGACACTTTCTGTGATTTTTTTTTTCCTTGTAATGTATAATCTGAACCTGCCCTGGTGGAGCTTGAGGCCATTCCCCTTGTTCTGTCCCTTGGGAGAAGAGGCCAGTATGCTCCTCCACACAACCTCCTTGCAGGTAGTTGAGAGCAATAAGGTCTCCCCTCAGCCTCTTCTTCTCCAGGCTAAACCCCCTCAGCTCCCTCACCCGTCCAACCCCCTCAGGTACTCGGTCGGGCCTTGAGCAGCTCCCCCCACACACACTTTCCCCCCCCGCTCCCTCACGTCCCCCCATTCACCTTCCTGCAGGCAGAGCCGCGCACGGCGGCCTCACGATCGTAGACGTGGCACTTGAGCACCGTGCTGCCCACGTCCACCCCGAGCACGAAGCGAGAGGGGCCGCGGAGCCCACCGGGACCCTCCCGCCCGCGCCTCATCCCCGGGCGCCGCCGGTCGGTGGCCACGCCCCACTAACAGTGGTGGTCACGCCCACAACGCGATAGCCACGCCCCCCTCCCTCATCCCCCCCCCCCCGCCCCGCCTTTCGGCGGGGCGGGGGGGGATGAGGGAGGGGGCGTGGCTATGAGGCAGTGGCCGCGGCTATGAGGCGGTGGACGTGGCCAAACCCAACCCCGTGTGAACTCTCTGTTCAAGGCCTCTGTCACCCTCAGAGAAAAATCTTGTGGCCAAGCATGGGCCCCAAATTCATCCTAGCATAGAGTCATAGAATCACCAGGTTGGAAGAGACCCACTGGATCATCGAGTCCAACCATTCCTAGCAAACACTAAACCGTGCCCCTCAGCGCCTCGTCTACCCGTGCCTTAAACACCTCCAGGGAAGGGGAATCAACCACCTCCCTGGGCAGCCTATTCCAATGCCCAATGACCCTTTCCGTGAAAAACTTCCTCCTAATCTCTAGCCTAAATCTCCCCTGGTGGAGTTTGAGGCTATTCCCTTTTGTCCTGTCCCCTGTCACTTGGGAGAGGAGCCCAGCTCCTTCCTCTCCACAACTTTTTTTTAGGCAGTTGTAGAGATCAATGAGGTTTCCCCTCAGCCTCCTCTTCTCCAAATGGAATGAAGGAGTGGAGGCACCCTAAGCACTTGGTCAAAGCTGTAGTAGAGGAAAGCGTTAAGTAAAATCCACTAAATGGCAGAACATCAGGGACCAGCAGATCCTCCATTGTTGGCATGGATGGCAAAACCACTGCCATGAAAAGCTGTGGCTGCCCTATCCCTGGAAATGTACAAGGCCAGGTTGGATGGAGCTTTGAGCGGCCTGATCCTGTGGGAGGTGTCCCTGTCCATGGCAGGGATGGTGGAACTGGATGGGCTTTAAGGTCCCTTCCAACCCAAACCATTCCAGCATTCTATGAGTCTATGATACTGAATATTTGTAAGCAATGTCACTATGTTCAGCATATATCAGTCAGCAACAAGTAAACTTTAGAGGATGCCAAGCAAGAGGGTTTTGCCCCAGTTACTCTGATTAAAATAGGGCTCAAGAGATGGGAGTGCTTTAGATCCAGGAGAGCTAATTACTAGAAAGACGACTTAATCTTGGCATTTTCTAGGACCAAATTATTAATTAAATTTCTAAAAGATTAATTAAACTGCATTTGGAGTTCTTTTTTTTTTTCCTGTTAATTAAAGGTATTCTCAGATGCATTTCTGTTGTGCAACTGATACACAGGAGCCTCTTTGCTCAACCCAGGCTTCCCATGTGTATCAAACTTGCCCCTAGCAGTGCTAACAGGATTCCAGCTGCTGGAATAAAGGAAAGTAAGATATAATGCATGTTGGGGTTTTTTTTTCCTTTCAATTTGATTTCCTTAGCTGTATTTTATCAAGATGCATCAATCCTTCTACTGCTTCATCAAACTCTTAATTAACATTTTACCAACTTGTTAGCTATACCATTTTAACAGGTTTTACAACACAGAAGCACTAACCTCAGTGTGGCTACTAAGTGTGCACTTAAATAAGACAGAATCCACTCACTGATGTTGCTCCATTGGTTGGTGCAGCCTGGTAACTTAGCTGCTAAGATTTACCATATGATCACTCTCAGCAGCTTCTCCTGTACTTTCACCAGAATTTACCACTCTCCTTCAAGGCAACAGGCAGAACCACGTACAATGACATCAGCTAATCTAGCGTACTATCTTCATGGTTGACTGGGCTTTAGGCAGTGATGTTTCTTAAGCAGTTCCACTCTTGCTAAATCATTCTGCCCTCACACTGTGAATTGTGGCTCCATGTCAAACTACCAGGCTGAAAAATAACATGGAGGGAAGAGTTTCCATTAGGTTAATTCCTTGACATCATCCATAATGTGGTGATACAAACAATTTGGTACAATCCAGTGGGACCAAGTAATAAGAGACTTGTCAGGACAGCATTTCCACTAGAGAATTGCACATCAAGGCTGTGCACACACATATATGAGGCTTTACCTGGTGCCTGAGGCCCAAGCAGCTTTTCCTTCTGCCAGCTTTGTGACAGAAGTAACCTTTGACAGCGAGTGAGGTGGACTTCAGGCAACCAAGCTTCAAGCTAAGGATTAAGTGAGTTTACCCTGTTAATGGTTCGTTTTTTGTAATATCTACACTTGGAGATGTGCAATGTGTACACACAAAATAATGTCCAACATTCTCGGGACGTATCTTAAGGAATTATGATGTGAACTAAAACCAACAGAACTATGAAGAGCTTATGAGGAAATAAGGGTTTGACTCCCCTACCTGTATACACATGTGATGAGTGGTCATTTGTACCTAGAAAATCCAAGGCTGAAAAGCTCTTCAAAAGATCATTGATTTCAAAGTCTGGAAATGCACAGGCAAAGTATCTAAAATAAAGAGTGGAAAATGTCCATCAATGCTTAAGTAGAAGAACAAGAGAATGGACATGCTAAAGGCTAAAAGAGATGAAAAAGCAGTAAAGAAGCATTGTTTCAATAAGACCTAGCCACTTAAAAAATTAGAAAGATAGGAAGGAAAAGGAAAACGAAAAAAATTAAATACGGAAAAATCCAGAAGAACAAACCATCTCATTATAGGCTCAGTAAAGTCAGAGGTTTTAGCAGCCTTCACTGCTCTCCATTTACCCTGCTGAGTTAAGCTCCAATGACTGACAAAGCATTTTGCAGAATCATCACAGAATGGTTTGGGTTGGAGGCTTGGAACGGATCTTGAAGATCATCCAGTTCCACTCCCCTGCCATGGGCAGGGACACCTCCCGCTGGATCAGGCTGCTCAAAGCCCCATCCAGAACTGGATGCAGGGCTCCAGACGAGGTTCAACTGTTTCAAAGACATATGTACGGAAAAAAGCAGCAGGAACTAAAATTAAATGTCATATTCTTTCTCAAATTAGTGCTTTATCTAAAACATGCATGGCTTACTCTGAAATAAATCACTTACTTGTGCTGGAATCACATTTCTTGCTTCACACTGTACCCTCAACATGCTAAAAGTTGCCACCTTTGGAATATATTGCTATTGTTACTTGCAGAGAACTTACATTTTGACTTTTGATTACCTACCTTGGTCTCTCTTGCGATTACACCAAATACAGGCCTAAGGGTGACCATCAACTTCAATAAAGCAATGTTGACGTATTAGCACCTACCAAACATGTTTTACCAGAAAACATAATTTTTAATGAAAAATTCTTTCTCAATCCTTTCAAATAAGAGGAACAGGTTTACTGTTTGCCCATGATGGTATCACGACTCATTCTCTTCTCTTTGATTTGTGTTATTCAAATTAGAAAAGAAACAGGAAATCACTGAATCACAGAATCACAGAACAACCAGGTTTGAAGGGACCCATCGGATCTTCTAGTCCAACCATTCCTATCTAACACTAAACCAAGTCCCTCAAGACCTCATCCACCCGTGCCTTAAACACCTCCAGGGAAGGTGACTCAACCACCTCCCTGGGCAGCCTATTCCAATGCCCAATCACCCTCTGTGTGAAAAACCTCCTCCTAATCTCCAGCCTAAATCTCCCCTGGCGGAGCTTGAGGCCATTTCCTCTTGTCCTGTCCCCTGTCACTTGGGAGAAGAGGCCAGCTCCCTCCTCTCCACAACCTCCTTTCAGGTAGTTGTAGAGAGTAATGAGGTCTCCTCTCAGCCTCCTCTTCTCCAGGCTAAACAACCCCAGCTCTCTCAGCCGCTCCTCATAGCAAGGAGCGGCCTCACCAGTGCTGAGTCCAGAGGGAGAATCACCTCCCTGGACCTGCTGGTCACACCATAAATCTGTGAATTACTAAAAAATAAGAGTAAACACTGTCAGAAATCAGCAGCAATAAGGAACTGCTGTTGGAACTATGAATTCCTTGTTAATAAACAATAGCTACTTACCTCACGATATCTAACTCTTCAAAATGCATATTAGTTGCAATCTCAATATTCATGGGTCCTCATGAACCTGAATTTGCATTCTTTTAGCCAAGCGAGTGTGTATTCAGGCTGCCCTTATGCCCTTGGTATCACCATGTCCCCTTTCCATAGACAGAAAGAGAAGTAGAGTGCATGTGGAGGTCACAGCTCAAATAAAAAGAATTTTAAAATCTATTACTGTAAATAACCATTCCTCTTTTGAGATTCCTCACTCAGGGGTCATCTATATAGGAGTCCAGACGAACTAAATTAAATGAAAATCACTGATTTTTTTTTACTAGGAGCATCCATGCAAGATTTATTACACACAAACTCAGAGACTGTAAAATTATCCCTTTACTTGTTTTTATTTTCTTTAGTGCTACGTATTGAGATGGGAGAAGTGATGAGCAGAACTTCCCATGGAGGATGACTGCAGTACTTAAATGGACTAACATTCTGAAAGCAGTTTAAGAAATACAAGATTGCATCTTGGTATCAGCATGTTGAGTAATATCACCTGAGTAGTATCACCAACCTGACTGTTGTTCTGCACAGAATAGCGTTACACAAAGCTGCAGCAGCCAGTCACGTTAAGAGTTTGCTGCATTCTTTATGCCAGCTGCGTTAGACAAGCTGCCTCAAATCTACAGAAAGGAAAAGAACATCTTGCTGCATGAAAAGCTGCAGCTGGCAGAATACAGAGCCTAACTAAGTTCATAACTTACAGCCAAAGACAGTAAGAATTCACTTAGCATAACTACAGTGTTCATTGTGCTTTGAAACGGAACAAGGAGTTTGAACATAATCTTAGGGATAAGTGGTCAAAACTCAGCACATGGCATATACACAATACAAAGGCAAAGTTTATTTACCCTTTCTAAAATAAGGGTAACATCTAGTGACATTGATTTGGCATTTCTGAATTTAAGAACCCTGCTGTTATTGGGGATGAGGAAATCAAATTGTGACATGGAACTTGCCGTTTGTCTCTTATAGAAATCCAAACATGTTGCAGTGCTCCTAGTGCAGCTTGTCAGGATGCTTCTTTCAAAAGCTTTGTTACAAAGGACCTGACTATTTTTACTCTACTCTAGCAAAAATACCAGCACAATGTTTTGCTCCAGGCATAGGAAAATGGTGTAAAATATTTTCAGGTACCCACAACTCGTCCTGCTTTTCAGCCATCAGCTGGTGTTGCACCTTGTTAAGAACCACTAGGACTGAATGTGGTGGCAAGTAATCTACTGCCTCTTCCACAGCCTTTTTGGTTTATTTTAATCTAATGGCCACCAGGGGCCACAGACATTTTGGCAGATCAGTATCTAGTTAAACATTTTTGATTGCAAAGTGACCACAACATTGTAACACACTCCGTATCTTTAACTGAGCAGTAGCTGAAAGCTAATAGGAAGCTCAGAGGTGGGCAGTTGCTGCTTCCTTCCCAGAATTACAGAAATTGAGCTTCACAAGACTTAATTTATATCTTTTAAGATTTTGGGTTGGAGAAGGCAGAAGTTCCCATGTAGCATTTAGAAATAAAACAGTGAAAGTAAGGAATGTTTCTTGTTTCAATATTTAATCCAAGCAGACACAGACACAATTTATAAAATTAATCTATTGCATTAAAGTTTTATATAGCATTTAACTTGTATGAATGTTTTCCTTCAGTGTATCATATATTCATATTTTAAAATATCTTTGCACAAGTTCTTTGTGCAACTACATGCTAAAAATCTGCAAATGCACACTTAACACTAAACAGCACAAAAAATACATTCTGTAATCCATTCATATGCAAATTTAAAACATTTCACTTGGCAGATAAACAATGAAAAGTTATTTTAAAAAAATCAGAAACTACAAAAATGCGCACATAAAAGTCTTCCCTTTTGGATTTTTAGTAAAATACTGCTCTGTATAAGATCTAATGAAAAACTCCAGTGCTTACAAAATACTTTATATCTATGAGAAAAACAAATGCTTAAATTTATATCTGTATGAATTAAACATAATCACCTTGTTAAAATATAAAACTGAAATCACCGGGGACATGGCATAGGCCAATGCAGATTTCATATCTACTAGGACAAGTAAAGCTGTAATGATCTGGGCACCAGGCAGCGTCATAGAACAGAGAAACAAAAAAAACAGGGACTGATACAATATGCAACATCTACATAATAAAGGGTTTGACCAGCTATATAGACCAAATATAGCAATTTGACTTGAAGAAGGAGAGGAAGTCTTAGTTTGAAGTAATTGATAATAAAAATCACTGTGCTTACCAGTGTTCAAAGCAGTGTCCTTCATCACTTCAGTTCTAAAAAATCTGCATAAATTGGCTATCCAGATATGTCTGTGATGCAGAAATCTAACACAGTCTTATATCCATTGCAGATCTTTTCTCTGATGATCAGATAATTCATATAGGGCAGAGGGACTAACCTCTGCATCTCAAAACTGAGATGCATCTCAAAAATCATCGACACTTATCATAGTGGTGTGTCAGCACTGTGTCAGCCTTGTGTTGCTAGTGACAATCACCTAAATATACAAATTTCCCTTCACAGAATATTGCTTCAAGCCCTCTTGAGACAACATGAGTATAAAGGGAACAACAAGATCTATGTATTTTAAGACTGTGTGCAATCTATCCTATAAATAAAATTAACTGAAATTCCTTGGTTTCACCTCTGTCACTCTTGATAGGGCTCGCTGCTATTCTCCAAATGCTGCTGAGGCAACAACTGCTAAGGAGAAAACAATATAAAGAAGTCCTATAGCATGGTAACAACATGAAGCTTGGCACCAGATTGAGAAATGGAGGGAAGGAACAAGGTAGGGGAACTAAAAGAAAGGCTACAGACTTGCAGATCCTGCACAAAACCTGCCGGGAGGCAGCACAATGAACCACTGAAGTCCACTTTACTGCTGAGCTCTTTGGCCCACAGAGGAATTGATTTTTTTTCTGGAACAGATTAGAATGAAGAAGAAAAATGAAATTTAATCAACATCAGCAAACAGCACCAACTGAGGCTTCAAATTTTTTCTTAGACTATTTCTTATTAACATCAAGAACTGTACACATGGGTTATAAAAATGGAGCCTTCTTTTCTTCCTCTATGAACTAAGACTGATGGAGTTACTCCTTTCACAGCAGAGCTTCCTCCCAAACCACAAGTCAGCTTCTTGTTGGAATAGTCTTATGGAACCAATAGTAATGATTTCTGATGAATTAATTTTGCTACACAGAACTTTGATCACAAGACTGAAAAATAAACATTACAAGTCACTAGTAACAAAAATTAACCTGGCATGGAGAAGGTTTCAGGGCATAGACTGTTAAAGGGAGAAACGGGCTTGAAGGAAACAGAATTTTGACAGCCACACTACACAAATGGACATCTTTAAACTCTGGCCATTTTTATGATTTAGGAAAGAAGTATTTGAGGATGCTCCACAGATCTGTAGTAGGTATCGGTGTTATTTTAGCATCAGGAAACCAGGAAATTGAGAATGCTGGTAGAGTAAAAAAAATTAAACATACTTTACCAAAGAGGTCTCTACTTTGCAAATGTATGTTTTTTTTATTCACTACATCCTATTAATTTATCTCTTTGAACAGATCCTGCATCAACAACCACTCTTTGCCACTTTAATACTCGAGGTACAATGCTATCAATATTCTGAACATTATAAAGTTGTTGCCCTCTAGTATAAAACCTGGTGGTTCACAGGTAAACTGGATTTGGCAGTTCCACTGGAGTCAGGGCTCTGTCACACTGATGCAACTCAGAGAAGCCTGGACAACCAATATAAAAGCTGCATTTAAATAGTTTTTCCTTTCTGCCTTATTACACTATTTAAAAATAACACAGAATACAGGATGCCCAACTTATCACTGCTCCATGTCCCTCCCAAAAAGCAGAGCAAGTCTGAGTTAAGGTTACCACTATTATTGCTGCTTACCCAGTACAGTCCGTAAGCCACTGGTTAGAAACCGAGGCAAAGGGTGGCATGGTAACCTCAGCTCAGCATTGTTGGACTTTTGCTAATTTAAGTAAAAATAATTAAGTTTTAACATAATCTTTAGAGTTTTCATAACAACCCCAAAATCATAGCAAATAAAATGTATTTCATTCTAGATTACACATAAATTGGCTGGTCTTTTAAATAGAGTCTGTGACTGTTTTAGATGGCAGAACATAACAGTGGGGAAGAGTTCAAGACAAAGGACACCTTGCTACCATGTTTATTCTGAAGGTTTTGGTGCGCCAAAATTGACAGCCAGCTTTCTTGGCTTTCGCTTGCTGGAAGTGTTTGGTGTTGATTTTTTATGAGGAGCGCTTGGAGTAACAACATTGTCTTGAAATGAAACAGTGGGTTGAGCAGCTTGAGGAGATTTTAAAGGAGCTGACGAACTGTCTTGCTGAATGCAGTCAGAAGACATTGGCTGTTCATTCTTTAGTGGTGCAGCTTGAGGGGAACTCTGAAACTCCTTGAGCTCAAAGTTTTTCTTGCTAGCAGCCCTTTTTTTAGTTACCTTTAAATTAAATAAATAATATTTAACAGAATGCATTCTCAAGAAACTGTAAATATTCCAGTTTTAGACAACATCCATACAGTTTTCACAATCACTCTCTAATACTAAATAGTGCTTCACGGTGGGGTGTTGCTGCACGCATCACACAGGCACAGTTTTTACAAAAACAGAATATTAAGACAAACTCGCCCATCTCACCTGCAGAGGTATAAACTGGTTGTGAGAACCAACTGGTATCGTTCCTGCCAGAGGGACATTTCCTGGATAGCAGCCAGGATAATAGTGTTTAGGCACTGGAGTTCCCCAGGACACTGGACCAAACATGTGAGATGATGGAGGCATTATATTAGCTGTGAAAATAAGTAACTTTTAGCTCTCTCTCCTCAAAAAGAGGACACCGACTCCATAAGACCCTAGAAGTACCTCAACTACATTTGTCTGCATTCTGTTTCTCTTGCCAATAAAGGCTCATCATCTTCATAAGTATTTATTTATTATTAAAAACTCCCCAAACAAACAGTTCTGCTTGTACAGAATGACACCTGGATGGCAGCACAGTGAGGAGCACTAAGTCACAGCATCCACATTTCAGACCACATGTAACTCAGGACCTTCACCGAGCGAGCTGTAGCAGAAGAAGGTTGCAACTTCAAGCCATCCTTTTGAAACAAGTCAACAACACAGAAATCCTGACGAAGAGAGATGTAGCAGCTGCTGTGTGGGTTACCAGGATGCTACAATGGTGCTGAGTCATTAATTAGTCGCTGTGAACTCCAGCTTTAGAAAATACAAAATAGATGGGAGCCAGAAACGCCACCAGGATTTTGACCAGTTTTGGGGGGTTACTTGCCATGCTAACATTTGGCAGGATATAATGGGATTGTGATACAGCAATTCAGTGACAGTTGGTTATACGCAAATGAAAACACTAATACATGGATAATCATAAACTACAAGGAAAAAAAAATTCCTCTAGAAAATCAAGGAAGAGATTTCTCATGAATTCTGGGCTGGGACTATCAACTTTGAACTAATTACTGTTTTTTGAATGAAAGAACAACCAACAAAACAACTGGGACTGAAAGGACAAATGCCTTCTTGAGGAAAATAAATAATTAGGAGAGATGTGATTCTTCGTTTTGAATTAATTTGCATATTGATGAGAAGAAGTTCGTGAACTGTTTTCAAAGCAGTTCAGACATACATGAAGACCAAAAGTGGGGCTCTCTGGAAAGCATTAATTTTCCTATGGACAACTATTACAATCACAGGCTATCATGACACTATTTGAAAGGTGTACTTGCAAATACTAACCAGGGGGTTGTGCAAATACTGGAGGAATAGATCCAGGTGGTACTGGAACTCCCAGTGGCTGATAATTTGGAAACACTGGTGGAGGAGGAGGTGGAGGCAAAGGGAAGTTTACTCCTATAGAACTCTATGGAGGAAGAAACAGAGGGTTACAAACAATTGCAATGCAAAGGAGAGAAAGATTTTAAAAGTTTCTCTGCATTCTCACCAAACGCTGCAGAGCAAAAAGCGCAGCTTTCTCCTTTGCTTCAGCTTCAGAATGACACTGTGGCCCATGAATCAACAAACCATTCGATAATTTTATGTGACAAACTGTCATAGTCTAGAAAAATGACATAAAATTAGTGAGGAAATTTGCATTGCTGTTGAACTGTGAGAAAGAAATAGAGGATTTGTTTGCTACGAAAAAAGGCAAGAAAAGATGCTAAGGTTTATTTTTAGATGCATTTCAGTGCTAGTCCAAATGTTTGATATAAGGCAGATGAAACAAAGTTGAGAACTTTAACTTTTGCAGAAAAAGCTTTTTACCTGTGGTGTTTTTAGGAAAGAGAAATCTGGTTGCAACATTCCAACAAGAGAACAAATACGACAAAGTTCTGAAACAGTAGACAGTGCAGGTTGTGGAGAAGTGAAAGGCTGACCACCAGTTTCCAGTGCTGGTGTGTTCTGAGGGCCTCCAGTGCTATGAGGCTTGTTCATATAAGCAGCTGAAAAAAGGAAGAAAGGAAAAAGCTGTATCAGAAACATCGCTTGTGCTGAAAGGATAACAACACTGTTACTAGCAGAAAAACAAGATTTTGTTTTTTCATGGTAATTTCATATGCTAATGACAAAAACCAGGAGAATACCTATAAAGAAATGTTCAGATCTGAATAAAGAAAGAGAACTGAAGAAGATGGGCATTTTATTAATATATTTTCAAAATCAGTACTGCACTGCTAGCTACATTCTAGAGTATCACTACAAGGTGAAGCTCTGAACAATAAATTGATGACTAAACATACCCATTTTTTTGGCTTGTTTGCATTGCAAGGCAGCGCCATGGCAATCCTGTCTACTAGGGGGAGCAGGAACATCAGTAACTTGGGATTTCGCTTCATTCCTTGCTTCCACATCAGAGCCATCTATCTTCAAAATTTCTTTGAGCATCTGTGTTCCTTTCTTTAGAGATAAAATACACCAATCAGGGACACAATGGCATTCAGAAAACATCACCTTCTTACTTAACTCCGAATAGCATCTTTGGTAACAAAGTCTGAGGTTTTGTTTTCCTATTAATTCCGTTTTATCAAAACACAGATAACAGCATCTTAGCATAAACAAATGTGCTCCTTGATTTTCTTTCAGAATAGCTAATTAGAAGGTCATGAATATGTTTCAAAAAGCAGGATGAGTTTTGAGAGTTTTTTAAAACAGAAACATGAATCCAAGATAGCAGACGCTAAATCACAATGCAATGATTCCTGCAGCATACAGACCATAGCGAATGACTGTGGTGACAGATGTTCTTCATTTGTAGCTCTTGCTTCATTTTCTTTGGACATTTTCAGAGAAGCCAGAAGACTTTCAAGTTCGTTGTCCTTCTTAATTTAAAAAAAAAAGGCACATCAATTCACTATCTGACAAGCAGATGCAAGAGCAAGGGGGTATTGGTTTGAGGTGAGCTTTATGCTCATTCAGGATTTTTCTTCTCTTAGCTTGGGTAGATCACAGTTACATCTGCTCAGAGCATGAATAGATAACCAGAGACTACATCAAGTTTTACCTACCAAAAACATGTAAGTACTGACCAATAGAGAATTGATTTAAAAAACAATCAAGGTTATCCAGGTTGTCTTGTATCTGATATAAACATGAATCTGCACACAAGTAACCAGGAATAATTGGAGCAAAATGGTATGGGAACTGAAGTTATTTCAAGAGCACAAGAAAATCAGTTATCTAGGTGCTACCTTTCCAACCACACTGGAACTGTCAACTGCAGCCTTCTGAATTGCAGGCACGTTTGGACTTTCATTCCTCTTCAGAAGTTTGACGCTGCTCTTATTCATGCCTGCAAAATTCTGAAATAAACTGCAGCATTTATTGTTGAATACTAATACTCCATAACTTATTATATAACACAATTGTACTAAAAAGGCATCTGCAAATAGCTGTCACAAGCTAATATTCTTAAAGGATTTTGGCTTACTGAAAGCCTATCATTTGTGTTTCCCTACTCCCTTGTAGCCCTTAGAGTCTGAGAGGAACAGGAAAATCGCTTGGTATCATTATACACTTTATGCATTTTCTCCCATTTTCTGTCTATAAAATCTCTAGAGAAAAAAAAAATGTCACTCCAAAATAAAAATGATCAAGTAAAAGAACTGACTCAGATGCCAGTTAAAAAGCAATCTGTAAAATGATGAATCAAGACCAGAGTAAAATGAAAAGCAGAGAATACATTTACTCAGTACAGAAGAAATTACCTGTTTGTTTGATATTTTATTATGTGGCTGACTTTCACCTCTTGTAACTTTGGAATCTTCTTTAACTACAAAAGAATGCATTCTTTTGAAATGCTCTTAGAAACTGTAATAATAATCATGACTAAAAAAAAATCACTAACTCCATACAAGTACACTGAGTTTCATTAATTTGCATGGTTGCATCAAATGTTTAATTTATACTTTGTGGGTCACTTGGTGTATACTTTTCTTGTAGGATAAAACAAAATGAAGTATCCATAATCACATATCTAATTTTATATTCTATAAGTAAGATCGCAACCAAATTTTCAAAGCCAAGTTTTGGGGACTTTTTGTTTGGTTCTTTTATATCAGATGGGTGGAAAGTCAACAGAACACAGAACAGCTTGATTAAGTTCAAGGCTAAGGATTAAGTGTGAAATAACCTAACATGCACACCGGGGACATTATTTGACAAAAGCAAGTGTAACGTAGTGTTTATGTAACTACAATAAATGACTTTCTGGAGATAACTACAAAGAACTCAATAGGCATTTCAATGAAGATCAGGTAAAGCAAGCAGTTCTCTTACACCAGGTTTCTAATTATAGTACTTACATTTTTTATATGGCTCCTGTTTTCTTTGCTGACCTTTCAAGCTGCTGTCATTGAATCCTGGCTTAGAGAGCTGGTTGCCAGTTCCCAGCCTGATTTCCTGAGGTAGAACTGCACCCTAGAATTTCAAACACCAACCTTAACCAGAAAACGCCATACGTATCATCTACATAGTAGCCCTGTACGACTACCTCTTTCCACAGCTATGGACACCTTGGGCACAAATACTTTCAGCCAAAGGATTTACTTGTAACTTTAGGTAGAATGTTTTCTGATGTAAGGAACTGATGTATAAAAAGAAGAAGCTTCATACTTTGAACGCAAGGATCTGTTTGAAGTTCATATACTAACCTTCTCATGAATGTTTTGCTGAATGCGGTGAGACTTCCCAGAACCCTGCAATGATTGCCATATGCTGCAGAATTCATCGTCTTGCTTGCTTTGTGCCTGACAAAATAAGAAAACAACAGCCTCAACAACCTCAGCAGCTATCAACTCAACTTCTTCTAAACAAAGACATTCTGACAAACGTAAAGCCCGAGTTTAACAATGCTCAGACAACAGAATTTTTAATACTGACACCAGTAGAACTTGCAGGTATTTATGAAATAGGTTGCAGTAGTGGGTTGCATTTATAGAACAACTTCTTGTAAGAATCACTATTAAACTGAAATGATTTTAGGCTTTCTTGAGATCCTTTTTGTTTTGTTATTAACTGAAGTTACGAGCAGGGGAAAGATCAAGTATAATTAAACTCAGATAATAATTCAAAATTGTCTCAAAAGCATCCTCTCATACTTATGATGTTCTTAGATTTTATTATTAATCCCTTATTTTGTAAGGTCCTGTCAATCAGGCTCAAGTGCTTCACAACACTAGTTATGTTCCCACACAACCGAAGCCCAGCTATGAAAAGACAAATCTGAAAATCTAGAACCTAAACAAGGATAATATAATATGTTGCACTAATATGAGGAATGGAATAAGTTCTGCTCCAGTCTGTATCCGGTCTGATGTACTAAAATAAAGCTATCTGTTAATCATGAGAAAATAACAGCCACTCTAAATAGGAGGGCAACATAAATATTAGCATGTGTGGGTCCAACTCTAAAAGAATCAGAACACTCACTTTATTTTTCTGATTGCCACTCAGAAACGGTCCTTTCTGGGGTGAGTTAGAATTGCCCTGATGTTCAGCCCTGAGATTGTAATGCTGTCTTCCATTCAACGGCTAAATTAGAGAGAGAAAAAAAAATCAGAAGTGTTTCACTGCCATAAATTTTCTTTTGTAAAGTATTTTTTCCCTTGTATAGATTTAGAAAACACAAGAAAATTCTTCTCAGACACACCTATAGCAACATGAATTTATCCATTAAGCTAATTTTCTTTCAAGAAGTCACTTACTAAAAAATAAAGTTTAATTAAACCAATGAGAACCCTAATTCACCAGCAATTTTTCCTCCTTTACTGTATTTTAAAAAGAAGTAAGTCATAAACAAGAAGGAGAATTGACAAGGAACTCATGGTTTCTCTTTCTGGACAAGCCTGGTCTACAGGAAGCATTACTTGGAACAGGGCTTTAGGGAAATAATTGCATCTCTGCCTGAACAAACAATTTGTTGACAGCAAATGTGGTGTCACTTCTTCAAACTAAACTTTTGTCACTTGGAAATGCAACTGGTGCTACTCGGAGCAAAACAACTGTCAATAAGGAACTTTTCGTCCCTTTCATTGTAGGATTAACTCACTTCTCTGAGATAAAGATTCTCCTACTCCTAAAACACCAACACAAACACTACGTTTTCTATGCACCAGCAAAGATGACAACCAGGGTCACAGCTCAGCTTCTAGGGAAAAATACTGTACAAATGAAAGAAAAGTCTTACTTGTGTAGGAACAAAAAGGGAGCGAGGAGAATGGTTGAGGCCTCCCAGATGCACTTTTTGTGAGGATACAGATGACAGATCAGATGCATATGAATTGTAGCTATTCACAGCTGGCTGAGGTTTAACTATGGCCATCAGTTTTTGATTTCCCATTTCTGACCGACTACCATGAGACAGATTAATTAAGGCACTTGACGGCAGACGATAACCTCTTGCTGGTGAGCACCTTAAGAAAAGCGAATTACATAGTTGTTTCATGTAGTTCAATTGTTAACATTTCAACATATCTGATTTAACAATACTGTTTCCTCTATGCCAAAAGACAAGTTTAGGTTTTTAATGATGGTTACAGTTTAGTACCCAACTATCAATTTTTTATAGTTCCGAGTTCCTCCTTCAGAGGAACAGACGATTACTATATTTTAATCTTTATGTTAAACAGATACTGATAATAACCTGTTTTCTACATAATTCTTTCAGAAAGACATTTGGATCCAGTGCTTTATTATGCAGGCTTATAACTGGCTTACAAACCAGAAGCTTCTAAATATGCAAAAAAACCCCCCGCAGAGCATCTCCAAAACACAATGTGCTTCATAAAAATTACCCCTACTCAAAGCGAAAAAAGAAACACAAAAGAAATAAAAACTGACTGACATCGTTGAGAAATAAAGTTTTAAGAAGAGGCATTAAAAATACTCAGATAAGCCAAAGGCAACAATTTCATTCCATCTGTATCAACAGCATGAATTGACTACGAAACTCCCAGCACAAACCTTATCGTTAGGCCTCCAAGAAATTCTTCATCAAACAGAACTTCAAAGAGCACATCTGTTTCTCTACTGGCTACAGAAAACAAAGTAAAATGTCATCCCATATATGTAACAGTAGCTGGTTTCATCTAAACTACATAAGTACCTATATTAGTTATGCAATAAATAATGTAAAGACCAAAAAGTAATTAATTAGCAACAACAGAAATCTTATGCTCTCAAAGTCACATATGGCTGCCCTTTCAGATAGGCTTTCAACAGCTACGTACCATGCATAGCAACTTATCAACCTGCATCAGTTGCACTGCAGTTTATAGCAGTATATCACAGTTGTGAGAAACTGCCAGAAAAACAGATGCAAGCCATCTTTACGCTCAGGCAGTTGGAAACTGGTAGCTTTAACAATGCCTTCTTGCATAGCGATAGACGCGTAGTCCTTTAGTACTCCTAAAATTATACCAGTGTATAAGCATTACGGAGAGAAGAATACCTCTTCAAAAAGCTGTGCTGTCTAGTCTAGTCAAGATTCTGTTGAGTGCAAACTGAATGAGAAAGCAACTACTGAAATGCTAGGTAAGAAAACAACCTCAAGCTGTTGCACCCAATGTGATCTGGTAAATCCTTCTGTTTACCTGAAACAGAGTTATGGATTATCTTCTTGTCAAATTAACAGCAATGGACTATCACACAGTAGAAAACAAATTAAAAAAAAACCCCAATTTGAGACAAATCATACTTGATAATACTATATGCTCAATATAAGTATTAAGGTTAATACTTGTGTTTATCTCTACTTCTCTTAACTTCTCATAACAATTTTGTTCCCTCAACTGACTCCTCTGCCTTCTTCATATTAAGAATGAACAAAGGGTAAGTAATCTCTTATTCCAAGTGCAGCTGTGTAACACATGAAGTTAAAACAGAAAACCTGCAGGTTTAATCCAAAACAGTGAATATGTCATTAATGGCTTAAAGTTGCATATGCTTTATAGGGGAGAAATGTCAGTGCATTCACAACCATTATTCCAAACAATTCTTTGAAGCCTGCTTTCCCACCACTAGCTAGGCTGTTATACAGCTACAAGGCTACAAATATGGAGAAAATATTACCTCCTTTAATTCCTATAATGGTACCTCGAAGACCAACTGGAACAGAGAAGTTCTCTCTCACATTGACAACACGGTCAAACAGCCTATACTCAGCATCTCGATCTGGAACAACCCCGTTCTGTTGTTCTAATGGCTGACAACAACCAAAAAAATGTGTTAATGGTTGCAAAATAACAAGGATTACAATTAAAAAAAATCTAAAACATACTATAAAGCAAACTTTCTGGAAAAAATAATCAAGAGCACAAATTCTTCCATTCCCAGACACAAAGCAAATTTTCCTTTCATTCCTTGCACCTCTTACTCACTGCTTCTGCCTGGGAAGCAGCAGCGCTGTATGTGAGATCTGAGGCAGACCAAGGAGGACAGTTTAGACAAAATAAGACCACCAAGCTTAACTTGTCTGTATTGGTAACACAGGTATCTAAGAAACACCAGGCAAGATGAGCTGTTGGTCATACATCAAGAACAGAACAAAAAGCTAAACACAGAAGAAGACACAAATGGCAAGTACATTTGATTTTGCCTTCAGTATACAGCCAGTAAGAACTGTAGAAGCATGGAGGACAGAGGGTAGGAAAGAACTGGAAGTATAACACATGACAGAGTCTGTAGTTAGTACAGATTCTCTCCTTTTAGAGACACACTACCATAAAGATTTTTCTTCCACCAATATTGTCATAAAAGTCCACTCTCTGAAAGCTGGCAAGGTTAGATAAAATAAATGTGATCTGGACAACTTAACTTTAAAAAAACCCCAAACTTTTGCCATCACTTACTCTGTATAGTAAATGGGGTTTTACAGTCACTCGCACCTTCTTGTTGCTTTTTCTCTGCTGAATGAAAAGAACAGAAAGTCATTACAAACTAGTGTAGGAAGCAACAGTGAATTTCAGGTACAATAAAACACCCAAAGAGATAAAGTAGAATTCTTTAGTTTCTTTCAGATAAGGGTACACAGCTTTCATGAAGTCTTTAGGACGACAAGGTCCAGTTTTCAAATCATGACTGATTTCTTACCAAAGCTTTTGCTTGTCTGGCTAATTCCAGAATTCACACTGATTTTATTAACATGTCCTTGCAAGCAAATTCAAATAAATCAAACCATTATTTTATGTGGCTTTCCCTTTAGCTTTTGCTTTAGTAATTTCCTTGGCCACTTTTTTGATCTTGGCCTTCATCAAACAGCTTTTCAATTTCCCTCAGACCAACGAGGAATTGCAAGGGAATTGCAGTTGGAAACAGTGCTTCAGCAGTTCTGAATGTATACTGATATCTGTTTCTTTCTGAAAGCACCAAAAGGCAGAGATCAGAGTATGGCCTAATGCTACTGAATCACCTCAAAAAAAGAGTCAATTAAAAAAGATTAATAATGAGCTCTTCTGAATTTCTGAGACAATTCACACTACAAATTCAGAATATACATTGCATTCTGTATTCTTTTTCTTTGGAATGACAAGTATTCTTCAATTGTCTTAATCCTGTGAAATCACAGAATAGTTTGGGTTGGAAGGGGACCTTAAAGATCATCCAGTTCCAACCCTGCTGCCATGGGCAGGGACACCTCCCACCAGACCAGGCTGCCCAAGGCCTCATCCAACCTGGCCTTGAACTCCTCTAGGGATGGGGCAGCCACAGTCTGCCCACGCAACCTGTTCAAGTGCCTCACCACTCTCATGGTGAAGAAATTCTTCCTTACATTTAGCGTAAATCTGCCCTTCTCCATTCCCTCTGTCCTATCACCACAAGTCTTTGTGAACAGTCCGTCCTCAGCTTTCCTGTTGGCCTCAAGAATGAGCAGCAGTTTTTTATTTTGCCCCTGCACCTAGTGATGTCAAGCTGCATACCTTGCATTTCTCTACTTCTTCTTCAATTTTCTCAACAATGGCTGCATCCAAAATTTGCAAGTCACAAGATGAACGAGACAAAGCAGACACAGGATGCGCCTTCAACCAGGCAACAATTTCTTGAACCTTCTCGGCTCTAAATAAAAAACAACATACGAAGTACAAACCCAAGTTTCTTATACTAGGAGAGTCCCACAATGGTATGTCTGCCTGGTAAGCGTCCTGTGTAGTCCAGCACCATGCAGAATTAGCAACTCAAGCCCATGAACGGGACTTAGTAGCCTATATTAAAAGCTTTTTTAATGTTTCCGTACAGTATCCTACTTCCTCCTTGTCTCCCATGAAACCGACACTGTACACAGTGCCTTACACTGTACAGTGCAGAGTACGGGAAATTCTCTACGTGTTACTTTTTCAAATTCAAATTGATCCCCAACAAGTAAAATAATTAATTCTTATTTTCAAAAAATGATCTTTTGGTGACTATTCATAACCGTGCTAACTTTAAAAGCAAGAATTACAAAGTAGTCATCAAACATTTCTCATTTACTGGAGTGGGGAAAGGAGTTTGACAGAGAACTGGATTCCACAACTGGAACGTCCAACACTAGTAATTTTTCAGAGTCACAACTGAACAATCAAGCTGCTCAAGGAACAGCAAGGCCTCAGTTACATAGCAGTCACTATGTGATCACCACCAATTTAATAGTGTTGACAGCCTTTATTCTACTTATTCTAGGAAAAGAAAACCAAACCAAAACAAAGCAGAAAGATGGTTTACCCGTTCTCATCCTCTCCAGGCCAAATGTCATCTTCATAGAAGATATCTTCCTGGCTGTTCTTGGCTACATAACTAAATAGTTCAGGGACCCTAAAAAAAAGAATAAATGGAATAAATGGGCTTTAAAATTTCTAAAGCCAAGGTGGATTACTTCATTTTGCACTATACTGCTAATTTGTCAAGGGTGAGCTGCTGACAAAATCACTTTATCCTCAAATACGCTTCTACTTGAAAGGAGAGACTGTTGGGAAGAGAACACTGGAAACACAAATTCATCAGTTCTTAGAAGATCTGTGTCCACAGAAAAAATTCAAAGATTTATACAAAGGTGGATAATTTGTACGAAGTTCATATCTAAAATTTACCTTTCTAAATATTCAGCAAGTAGTTGTTCTACAGCAGAAGAATACATCCATTCACTTCCAACTTTCTTAGTATAGCCAGGAACTTCTTCATTCTTCTTATTGAACTTCAGGTTTAGCCCCATGTTTGCTTTGTGATCTCCATGAGGACTGGAAATAAGGAAAAGTTCATTAAATCGCAATATTATATTTATGTGTGTGTGTGTACACACATTAGAAACCCCATAAACGTACATCCTCCACCTTATCCTGCAGAAAAGTTAAATGCATTTTCTTGTTTACTTGTTAGCATTGCAATTACAGAACACAGGCTGGCATTTTGAAGCTGTACAAGGATGTCCCGAACAACAAGTGGGCAACAAATGTACATGTTCAATCACAAAGAGATGCTCATGCACCAACCACCTCTTTTGTGAGTTGTCCTAGGAAAGCATAATCCTGAATTTCACAGAACTAAAGGAATTTCCTCTCATATATACTAAAAGCAGCTTTACTCTTCGCTACTTTTTCAGAAAAAGTATAGGTACAATTCTAGTGGGATGTCCCTGCCCATAGCAGGGGTGTTGGAACTAGATGGTCTTTAAGGTCTCTTCCAACACTAACTATACTATGATTCTATTATCCCTTTACACTAGCAGTAATGACAAGTACAATGAAACTGGATCCCAATTCCACTTTCCTTTCTCAGTGTGGCAAAGCCAGCTCAAACTCCTGCTTCAATTCTGCCAATAGCTAGCCAGGAAAGTCAATTTATGCTGTTCTACAACAGAGAAGCCAACAGAACAACTCTAGAGCAAAAAAAAAACTAAAAAGAAGTTTACAGTATGAGAAAAAAACACTGTGTATGAATTCATCATACAGAAAATATACTTTAAAGAAAGCGTCACATCACAAAACAGTCACACATTTGATCAAGCCAGCACTTAAACACTGCAGGGATTCTGTAGAGTTGTAGAATTCAGAAGCTTCTCTACAGTCAAAATTCACAAAGAGAACTTACTTTTTCTTTGATCCTCTTCCAACAAAGATACTCCCTGTAAATCTGGAGACAAGATATCCACTTACTCCAAGACGGCTGGCCAAAATATATGCAGGATTGTATTTCACAGAGTATTTCTTTAAAACAAACAAACAAGAAATATTGGCAATTCCCGAAGGAGAAGGATTTTTACATTAAGGGCAAATATAAATACTGAAGAATCCCACAGAGACATTCACACTGCTGAACACATCTGACACATTGTTTAAGCTTATACAAGAAAGCCAGAAGCACTTACATGCTGGTTCTGTATTAAAGGGTCAAGCTGGGGTTCACATGGAATATTGAAAACTACACGAATTCTACCTTCTGTGATCACATCACGTGAATCTTGAACCTTAGAGAGAAACACAATACATTAAAAATCTTATATAAACCAGCAGTCTTTGGATACTAGGCCTCGTAGTCTATTTTATCAACAGTTTTGCTGCAGTAGGCACAGAGACACTTGGAGATTCATCATCTTGCCTTGACTGTATACTGCTTCCTCACAGAGACAATCAAACACCATTAAATCAAAGGAAACCATGACTGAAAATGGTCCAAAACGGCAACTCTATGTATTGCAAATTATCCCAAATGAAGAATAAAAATTATACTACGTTCCAGCTATGACACCTTTTTCCTGTTTTCCCAGCAACAGTGGGTTCTTTTGCTTCCCCTAATTACACCACCAAGGAATCTCCGATTTAAAGTTTTAGCTAGCAAATGACAACTACTACCTCATAACATTCTAGCTTATTTTAGAAATAAAGAAATCCAGAGAGTTAAAAATGAAGTTATTGGAACTAACTTCTCCCATGCAGCCATAGTAAGGAGATCCCAGCATAAAGGCTGTACTTCCTGGAGGAAACAAGTCATCCAAAGTTTTGATGTTTGAAAAGCGAGAATCAAAGGCTTTGATATCCTAGGTAAAAAAGACAAAATCGATATTTCAGTTCCAGTAGAAAAATTTAAATGTCCACATCAATAGATCCTTATTCTAAAACATTATCCAAGTCTGAAATGATTAATTGATGGCAAAGAAGTTTATGCTGTGTAACAAACCCTCTTAGGCCACTCTGCTACCTCATAGAGCACCACCACACTTCATTCAAAATATCAGTAAAAAGATGGCAAATGTTATTTTTGCAATAAGATCCCTAAACTGTGTGACAGGGTCCCCAATTTTGTGACAAAATATTTGCCTAAGAGCATTACATTTTCTTATACAATAAATCCCATTAATTTAAGAGGTTTATTTTTGCTCAACCATTGGTTTAAAAGAAGCATGCCCTCTTCCCCCACCCCAATTGATTAAGGCACAACCTGCAAGAAAATAACGAACTTGTGTATTTACCTTGACCACAGTTTGGTAAACAAAAGGCAGAACTTGTTTTGACCACTGCTTCTCCAAATAAACTTCTCCATTTTGCTTTAGCTGATATCTATTACCAGTGAGTAACTGAGCATATACAACTATTGATGTGTCATGAATAATTATTCCTTTTCTTTTCTGGTAGCTGAAAACACAGCAGAACGTAATAGTTTGCTTACAACAAACAGAACTGAACCCAGAGGGTGGAATATATTAACTGAAATAAATAAGACTAGGTTTTACATATATTTCCTTTCATCAAAAGGAATCTATCGGTTTGCTTCCTGGTTTATAAAAAATACCCAGCATAAATGGCTCAAGCGACTGCTTATCCATTGTTGGACAGGCATTGCTTCAGAGCTAAGCATGTAAACCGAAACACGCTTCAGAGTGGGAAGGGTTAGGGGTAAACAGGGTGGTTAACTCAAATGACAAATAATAAAATGTCAAGCTGCTGCAGCTCAGGTATGTTCCACTGGACCCTCACGCTCTATAAGAGCAAGAGCTGAATTCAGATTTCACAGTGCTAAGCTACTGAAGTTGTAGCTTCATCCTGTCTGGCTCCATTCAATACACTTCCAACAACTGAGGATTACTAAGGCCAGAACAGAAAATTGAGTGTGAGAGGAAATACTGAAACTCATTTATTTGGGAATTTTTTTGTAGCAGTGCCTAAGTTTAAATACTTAGCAACTAATTCCACATATCCTGAAATTTGAACTTAAGCTCTTTTATGCTGGTTTTTTTTTTAAATTCCAGTAGAGTCATTAACTTTTACCATCAAGCATGCAGCAGCTCTTCTCTGCTACTTAGGCCCATAACACAGAAACCAAACAAAGCTAGCTATAAAACCAAAGCTGCACTTTAATTTCCAACATTACTTACTGCTCTGAAATGCCTTGGATGTCTTTCAGCCACGTGCTTTGTTCCTTATCTCCAATGTATGCTACTTTAGTTGGGGGCACAGCATGTCCCATATAAAGCCTCTGTGTGCCGCGGGGTTCTTCCAAATAAAACCTTGAGAATATTAGGACATGTATGAAAGTAACCAAATGAGCTTGATCCAGACATAACCAATTGTGAGCAAAACTTAAAATACTTAGGAATTACTTGCTAAGGACAGGGAAGACTCGTAGCACTCTCTTCTCTTCCCTCTTTCACAACTGGTCACACAGCATACTTTTTATAAAAAATACCAATGGATGTGCCAAAAGGATGATTGCAGAGAAGTGTTCTCATCTGCATTATTTTGCATGAATTTCTGTGCATGCATTTTCCCCCTCAAAGTTAAGAATGAGCTCTCCCTGACTTCTACACCTACAGCCAAATAATGAAGGATGAGACCTCCACAGTCAACCTTGGAACAAAGTTTAAAAAAGGTGCTTCCACCAAGCAGCCTGGAAGAAATTTGCTGTTAACAAGCATTACAGTAAAACCAAACCTTTTGTTCAGCCTAGGGAATTTATGTTGTATAAAATAATAAATAACTATTTATGAAATGTTTCTTACTTAGTTTCTCCATCTGACACAGCAACAACTCTGGCTTCTTCAAGGTGTGGCCAGTTAACAAAAACACGCTTCCCAAGTATCAAACTGGCAACATTTTCTATCATCTGAAAAAACCCAGAAACTACTGTTACTAATGGTTTAACTCATTGAAAGGGTTCTCTTAAAACATTTTCAAACTGTTTGTACAATAAAAACCATTCTAGTTAGATAATGGGTTTTCTTGCAGAATAAAGAACTCATTTTACCTTATTAAATTATATTTTGATGCATATTAATAATTCAAAATGGAGACTATTTCATTTAGGATAAAGTACATTCCAAGCGTGGCTCTTCACACGTAGCATGTGTTAGTTCTCAGACCCGGGCTGATTTACATTTCTTATACAGGCTTGTTAAGCATCTGTTTTGTTAAAATCAGATTTAGAAAAAGTATTTTGCTTCTTAATGTCTCCGCATCATCTCTCTCCTCTAATTCCTCTATCAAACAGTCTCATTTAAATGGAAGGTGGAAGTCTGCTTTGTTGACGAAAAGGGACTGATTAAAGAAGGAAAAAGGGTCCAGATACTCAACTACAGGCACTGGTCTGGAGACTCTACTTCCCTGCATTTATACTATTTCCAACCAATAATCAGTCAGGCACAAGTCTCACGACTCCTTACCTGAGAACATCTGATGGCAACCACAGGGAAATGCCCGAAACTTCACTATGGACACTGACATTTAATATCTGAAGTCAGGACAAATTTAAATCTTTCAGAGGATCCCTAAAATTCTGAACTTCTCCCTGCACATATTTAGCATTTTAATCCTAATGACTTTTATTTTTAATAGTTGACTCCAACAGCCAACAAAAGCTTTTTGTGTGAACCAATCCCATCGATCTTTTCAGTGAACTGATTCAGCTGATAATTTCAAAATAGGTAATGAGAAGATGACCCCTGATGGTCTCAGCTCTTGGCTGGGAGCTGAGAATGCCAGAGTTCTTACTCCAGCAATCAGCTCTAGCAAACGCTGTATTTCACCTTCCTTTCCATTAATTACATTTTAACAACTTATTCATAAAGCTCATTTTGAAATCAAAGCATTACTAGTTAAGTTTAAAAAAACCCTAGAGATATTCTTTTACATTAACTATATTCAACATAACAAACTACTCTTTTGTAAGAAATGCCTGGGGTTAATACTTTCCTAAAATGTTTTCAGTACTGCTCTATAAATGTTCTTCTCCTATCATACACTACTGAGAGGTTATAAATAACCAACATTTCCAATCTGCGTATTTCATAAATTCAGTCTTTTATGACAAGTTTTTTCGTCTGGTTGGTTTGTTTTTTGTTTAGGTTTTTTTAAAAATTATTTTTAGAAGCTGAATGCTTACCTGATCTTTTGAGTTCTCATCAGCTGTGATTTCTAACATCATGTTCTCTCCATGGCTGCTTTGCTGAAACACCTGTACACCACTTTTTCTAAGAAAGAACTGAGTAAAAACAAAACAACACATAAATGTGACTTGAACTCATAAATAGTTATTCATTAAATACAAATGAAAATGTCAGAAGAGAGAAATCTTTTACCTTATGTTTAATGTGCTTTAAGGTAGGAAATCCACAAAAATATAATGCACTCTTGTTGATTTTAGTTATCTTATTGTGGGTTATTTCTACATGCCAAGCATCCAAAGGTATCATTTTAAACCTAAAAGAGAAGTTGCACAACATCTGCTCATATAGGTTGACCTTCGGCTCTAGAAACTCTCATTAGTCACTGAAACACTCATTAACTGACAAATCCTTTGACTTTCCTGTAAGGTGGCAATTAATTTAAGCCACGCGGAATCTACACAAAGGTCTATAAAACCCCATGCTATTGCTTCTAAGAGACTACTCACTAAGAAAAAGACAAAACTTCAAGCGACAGTACGTCCCAATCTCACTATTTTAATCCATTGTTATTGTCAAATTCAAACTAATAATGGTTCCATATGTTATCACTCATCTTCACAATTACCAATTCTTCACTAAGGGTATTCCTGTGAATGCTCCCCTGTTTTGCTTTAGGTTTGGCTACTATTAAGGTTATGTTTCCATTTAATCTTGAAACCTCAGCCGGTGTTAAATAAAGCCGTCTGCTTTCAGCGAGAGGAAAGTGAAAAACATCCTTGTGTTCATCTCTCAGCACTGGATCCAAATGCTTACATTTTTATCCAAATGGTCTGGAATGAACATGCTGATATATCATTGCTATTATCAGATAATTTTACCAGTCTTTCATGCTCTGTGTCTACAGCATTTAATAACTCCCTAGAGTGTTCTTGCCAACTTAGCATCATTTTATCTCTGTTGCAATGTAATGTTGCAAGAAAAAGAAAAAACACACTTACTGTACCATTCACAAGAAATATCTAATTCAGGCTTTTACTATTATCGGTGTATATACTGGCACATACAAGCTTTGGTTAAAACTCTAATAAAAATGTTCTAAGTACTTTTAGTCTACTCTAAACCAGTTCTGTCAGCGTTACCTTGTATGACACCTTTCTACAGCAGGGAATTTCTCTGGCCATGGTGAAAGGTACTGAAACTCCGCATCTTTGTCATACCAGTACATTAAGCAAGCACTATGAGTATTTCTTCGTTTCTCCTCTTCTTTTAGGCACTTATTACAGGGTTCCATTGCCTGCAGTAGTCGTTTCTAAATTTCAGAGAAATCAGCATATGTGAAACTGGCAACAAAAATCAGCACAGAAACATCTGCACTGGCAAAATGGGTATGTGCAGTTTTCTGGTTAACATGATAGTTCTCTAATTGCAGTCAGACCCTCATGACCCAGCTCTCCAACAAAAACACGGTGATTACAGTGGATGGCTCTGGAGAATAAAGATTACCTTTTAGCAAATCTGTTTCCAAAAGCTGGCTGTACTTGGCCTTTTACATTTAACACACAAAGAAACATTAAAAATATTTTTGATGTTATCTTAAAATTCTACAGAATAACTATTGAAAAGCTTCAAAACCTTATGAGCCATTCGAGCAGCAACTGTAAGAGGACAAAGTCCTGACAACTTTTCACTGCAAACTATAGTAACAACTAGTTGGGGCACCCCTCCACCCTGTGTATATCTTAATACCTAATCTACACATTTTTTTTCATCCACTGGCTTTGATGTGCTCAAATTTAATCCAGTAGAAGAGATTACACAATGGTTATTCTATATGTAAATGGAAAATTTTACTGTTTTATTCCTCTCTGTTGATGGTATACTTTTAGGTTTGTACTTAAAAGTCTTTTCCCCATTCCTTGTGCTCCTGTGAAGAGATTTTCGGTAAAAAGACTACATTTTTTTCTTTGTTTTATTTTTCAAACAGACATTCTGCATTTTTATATACATCAAGAAATAGAATTTTTTTCTCAGAAAACCTGAAACTAAACATTTGAACAGCTGATTCAAAACAGGAGCAAACATCAGAAATCCCACATTCCATACTTAAAACTTCTGCCACTTTGCTTGTGGTAACCTACTCTGGCTTTATTTGTCTGTGGTCTTATCTAGTATGAATTTGGAAACTCCCATTGAATTGCACATCTAAGTGCTGATTAATTAAAAGTTCAGCAAATCTGTTATAAAATTTTTTACAGACAGTAGATATTGAAAGAACTTACCTCATCAATAAATGGGATTAATACTACAGCTTCCCATTCTTGCTGTTTTCCATTTAAGTCAGTTTTAAAATCTGGTGGATAATATTCTATAATAGGAGAGTCTTGACTAATCATCAAATGCTAGAGAAATAAAATAAGAGGAATTAAACAGCACCAGAGACAGTTCAGCATTAATTCTAGAAAAAGATAGGGGAAGGTTGGTATTAAAACCAATTCGAGGCTGAACATGCATTCAAGGTTTATCATTTAACTCTCCTAGTCTGAAACCGCTTAGCAAATACAAAATTTTGTATTTATTACTAATTTTTCAATGTACCAAGAACAGTAAGAAGTGTTTAACCACACACATAAAGTTGAGAGGCAGAATATAACTAAGAAGATATGCAAAAATATCAGGTAGATAAATGCAATTCAATTCTAAACCCTACCTGGTAGCATTTAGGCAGCAGATCTTTGCTAGCTGCTGGAAGCACAGCAAGAAGCTGTTCAAATGGCATGAAAGGTTTTCCTAGCTCAAACTGGATTTTGAGGTCACCAATGTTGCGAATATCTGACAGATAAGGTGCGTAGTGATAAGGGTAATACCTGCAGGGGAAGAAAAAAAATCTTAAGTTACCTGACTAAATAGCACAGCCGTGTTCACAAATCAGAAGCAAAAAGAAGTAAACTAAATGTTCCCAGCATACCAAGTGACACATTGCTTGATCTTTAAGCAATCTCTCACGTGACAATTTTTCTTACCAGCTCCATGACTGAACTCCATGGTAATAATAATGCAAAATCCACTGTATTGCCTGCACATAACATTCGGCTTGATCAGCCAAGAAGTCGCTTAAAAGAAAAAGGAAAGATACTTATTAGTTCTCATTTTTCACCGGTGTATAAAAATTACTGAACACTTTGTGTATAAGAATGAAGATAAAGCACCTGGGGCATGTAATAAGACCATGGTGTTCTAGATTCATCTAATACTAATGGTGTTTCTCTCCATGGTTCTCAAATACTTGTTACAGTACATATAAATACATATTACAGCATATATATACTTGACTTGTAGCTCTTCTTGCATTAGTCAAAAGCATTGCTGCTGCAGTACCCTGTCACATGTTCTCTGCTTTCATGTGGTTGCAAGCCTGTAAAGACTTGTCTTTGGTATTAAAAAAAAAAACCGAAAAAGCAAACACTTACTCAGAAACTACTTCTACGCCCATTTTAGTCATGTAGTACGTTCTTTTGTATTGCCTAAACTCAGTTTCAAACAGATCATCATCTTCTGGTTCATCTTCCAATACAGCTGAAAAAGCAGTCATGAACAAAAAAGAATTAACACTTATTTCTCTACAGTTTAGAAGACATTCATTTTTTACTTAATGCCTTGACTCTATTCCTCAAATCACAGTTACAGGTTCTAATACTTCCCTTGTACTGGAAGTAACAGTAAACAATCAAACAAAATCTTTACTCAGAGAAAGTCTGGAACTTCTCTTTTTACCCTTTAGGCAACCTGTTTCGTAGCCCAATTACAAGAACAGAGGTAAGAATAGAAGCCATCAGATAATAATTAAAGAAAACGTTAAAATAAACTTAAAAATGTTAAAATAAACTTTAAAATGTTATCTTTTTTCAGCAACATCATCTTATATCATGGAGTAATATTTATACATTTTTGACATTAAATTTCAAAACAGGAGCAAAAGACATTTTCTACGAGTGGCAACAGTTTACAAACACAACCAACACAGCCAAAACCATATAAAAATCTGTCCATTTGTCCCCACCTATATAACAAAGCACCTAAGAGTATAGTTATCAAAACCATAATGTTGTTGAAGATTTGCTCATTCATTCTTTAATTCATCATGGAAGCAATGGTTAGGTAAGAAGCGCTTCAAAAACTCTCCCAGTAGGCTGGTAATGCGCAGTTCCATTTCCAACCAGCTGTCTACATCACAAATCCATTCAAATTGAGGTCATCTCTGACATGAAATTCTTGGGGATCTTCCAAATCTATGCACAAATTAACAAGTCTTTTTGTTATTTGCACTTACTTTTAGGGGCTGCAACTTCACCTTCATTTTTTTCTAGAGCAGCCAAACACATGGAATTTTCCTGAGCCTGTTAAATTAATATTTGAGATAGAGTAAAAATACAGAATAAAATGTACATACCTGGTTCACAACTACATAATCTGCAACTCAAATATTATAATAGAGCTGTATAAATGTAATTATTTAGTATAAAACCCACTACATTTCCTTCACCTGTAACTGCCTAGGGAAAATGATTTTATCCACACAGATCACAGAAAGAAGCAGTCTCAAATAAAATCTCAACTACCTTTAAATCTAACTAAATACCTGCTTCCCAAAACACAACTATTTCCCAAACTGTGCAGCACATATTCAAGTATTTGTACGTTCATCATGCAATGTACTACAGTACCAGTATGAAATCAAGTATTTCCATCAGTAAATTTTAAGAGCTCAAAGTACTTTTGTGAGAAGTAAGGATAAAGGGAACTAGAGAACTGCACTAGAGAACAGATAACGATACACAAGGACAGATTAAACTTGAAAGGGTTTCCTGCTGCTACTCTGCTCTCTGCCAAAGGTGCATCTCGAAGGGCAGCCAGTAGAGGTTGCTGTGAGGAACATTACAGTGGAGCAGACCCAACGTGCAGAGAAAGGTGCTGTTCTTCTTCATGTTATATCTAGAACTGCAAGTTTAATAACCAATGTGAGATAAATTGCAATTTCATTGGTGAGTGCTATCTATTATTCACTGTCAAACAGTCAGCCAATACCACGTCGTGCATAAATGATTTATTAGTGTACCTCAAATACTTAAATTTCCAGCAGTCTCTCCACTGGAAAGCAGAATTGTAAAGCATAGCAAATTTGACCATAATTCACCCAGAAGTGAGTTTTGCTACTGCTGAGGAACAGATAAATTGACAGAAAGCATTCAATTACAGGTTTACAAGGTTTCAAAACTCAGGAGAATCTGACCTTGACTTAACGACTTCATCACTTGTAACCAGCAACACATACAGGCAGTTCCTCAAATGTCACATTTTACTACCATTTCTGATCTCAAAAAATCTCAAAACAGTATTATGCCATTTAATTGTTTAAGATCAAATTACTGATTTGCATAAATGAACACTTTTATTTCCAAAATCGTGCACACAGAACACTAACCTTTTGTTTCTTCTGTTTGTTTTTTCTGGCTTCCTCTGCTGCAATACCAGCAGCCTCGTTGAGGTATTTATTGCCTACTTTACTTTCAAACCATTTTAGGTCTACAAAGACTTCACTGAAGTGCTCACGATCAAACTGTACAGAAAGATTAAAGCAAGTTCAGAAATATTTGACGGATGTCAGAGTGCTAAATTAACAACGTTTGGTTTTAGTAGGTGCATTAGATTACATCTAGGGTCAATCGTACTTAAATATTTTGCCCTAGAACTACAACTAAAACAATATAACATTAAAAATACTTTTTTTCCTCAACAGTTTATAATATACATGGAAGCCATATTTTGTTTTCCTTCAGTAAGGCAGCAATGGGTAACAGTAAGAGTCAGATTAACTTCTGCACTTCACTACCAACTCTAGAAGTAGTACAAGTATACAGAGCCTGGGTAACACAGTCCTGGGCCACACATCCAACACAGTCATAGTTCTACTCAAGAATCAGAAGACAGGGATGAAGCAGGGGCAGCAGATGAACTTGTTCCTTCCAAGTTCAGCAGAAGGCTGAGACCTTTCCATTTCTATCTGGCCTATACATTTTCTCATGTCTTGAATGGATTATTGTGGTGAGACTTAAAAGCATTGCCTCCTGTACACCAGTTAGTCCATGAATAAAGCTGCCTCCTGCCTCTGAGAGATACTGAACCTTCAGTGCTCTTTACCAGTCATCTTCATGAAAAATTGGCAAAAAGCATTGCTGTCCAAAATCTTCAGACACAGCCCTTACCCCATCACAAAGTGAGCAGCAGGGATGCAAAGGGTATTGCTGCCTGTGTCATGCTCTGCCCAGCTCCACCATTCATCACTCAATGAGAACTGAGGACCACAATTCTACTGGCGAGTCCTCATTTGACTGGCAGTGCTACAAGATCCTGGCTAATGCATAGACTGAACTGCTCAATCATTTTTTCTCTTGTATTATAAGATCAGACAACAACTGACTGGATCCTTTCTGTCAAATGATAAAAGCTGGTTGAATCACCTGTAAAAACACAGCTGCTTCCCAGTTCACTAAAGCTGCAGCATGGTGTATTTTAAGGCACTACATCGAGGTTACATTCAACAGACTGTGCCATTCTGCATGGTGCAGTTCCCAAGTTACTTACATCAGACAATCTTGTGAGATATTTCTCAAAGCGTTTTAAATTCAGATGCCCATTTTCATTTATGTAACCTATTGGAAAAAAAATTTTTTATAAATTAAAAATCTCACAATTTTTAAATTTCAGTTTAAAAGTCCCATAGACAACATAAAGCAACCTTGCTGTCATTACACTTACAGAAAGTGTAATGAATACTAAACATTCTAATGTGGCTACAAGGTCAATAAATATTAACACAGGAATGTTAATGTTTCTGCCTTCCACAACTGAACTTAATGTTCTTACCTCCCAGTTCTGGCAAGATGGCCATGTATGTTCTATAAAGTAGAGGCAGTGCATCATGATTAATATGTAAATGAGGTAGATGAGGAATGAAATCATTTCCCACAAGGAAACCCATTAAGATCCAATCATCTATTATCCTTTCAATATCATAGTCAAAGGAAATCTTATCCTAAAGGTTGAAAAAAAAGAAAAAAAATACCTCAGGAGAATAATTTTCATTATCATGTTAGCATAAAAAGACCTCACGTGTATTTTCAACCCCAGTAACATCAGAACTTACTTTTACTGGTGAAAATTCGTAATCGATATATTCCCTCATCAGTGATAAGTGCAGTAAATGAAAAGTAGTTTCCTCTGGTGCACATGCTCTGTAAATTATTTAAAATATTAAGTTAATTATTTACAAATACACTTTCAACATCAATACTTAATAATTCCACTGTTACCTAAAACCAAGTAATCTTACTAGGATCACATGCTTGCAGAAGAAATAACGTACAATCATTTCTTTGAATCTGTTTTAGGATACATCTGGTTTGAGTAAAATTTTGCAGCAGAATCTTCTGAACAGCAGATGTGACTGCACTGTATGGAAAACAACCAGGTTGCAGAACACAGAGCAGCTTTATGGAGTTCCCCACTGCATTAACTATTTCCAAAGTAATTATCCAACTGTCCAGAAAATGGACAACCTAACTTTGCACCAAACCAAATTCATGTTAAGGTATTTTAGAACTAGTCTTAGTACATACAGAGCTTTATGTCTAAACTGGCTGGGTTACATTTGCAGTCATTCAAGATACTCCTTGTGAGGAAGGAATATCCTTGACTTGAAAGTGTGCTCCATGTGCATTATCTGGTGGCTTCAACACAGCACTACAGCACCAAAAACACGACAAACCTGCTGCTTATTTATAGTGTTAATTAATCAACACACACCCTTCCTCCTCTTTGCTAAAACTGCTTAATACCTATGCCAACATTAGATCAAAAATCAGTTAAGACCTACACCAAAAGACTACTGACCTAAAGACCGATGTATTCTAAATTCATAAAGGACTATTTGTAGATACTGTACCCAGCTGGGATCGCTTCCACTGACAAACCAGCAAAACCACCTATGTGTTCACACATCCACAGCAGATTTCAGCCAGAATTATCTGAGGAAGGTGTGTGAGACACAACTTATATGAAGACTATGACGATGAACTCTGAGTTACACTTGGCTGTGCAGAACTTCCTACCCAAGTCTGTCACTTGTAAATGTCATTTTTATACTGTTATTAAAGAACTTCAGGAAATCCAGGTTGATGTTTCAAGACTGAGGTAAACCATGAAAAGAATACTTATTTCTGATGTTTATCATGTTGTCCTTTGCAATTAAAACATCCCTCTATTAGCAAAAATGATGTACTTATCTAACCATTTATAAGACTTATCGCTGCATTTTCCACAATCCTTTTTGTACCCAATAAGCATATTTCTCCCATACCCAGATGCTTAAGGTCCTTCAAAGAAGGAACCTGGTCACAGTAACAATTATAAAATTATCGTTACTATTACTTCATAAAAGCTCCACCAACAGGCACAGCTCTGGAACAAATCACCTTCTGACTGATGACAGCCCATAAATTAGTGCAAATGGGCGTGTCCAGAATAAAAGTATCCAGCCAGCCACTTTAAGAGAGTTTATTTTAGTAAATATTCTAGTAATTTACTAACATGCACAAAACCTCAAAGACAGAAACACATCTTTAGAAGTTAGTATTTGCATAAGACAGTTATGGAAACAATGTCAATACAGCCTGTTCCATTCATAGTAAGAAGGAAGAAGCGCAGAACACCAAAGGTCTAAGGATTTTTTGATCAGCTGTCCTGACAGCATACATTTTTTCATATAAACTAATTCAAATACACAATTTAACAAGTTGATTGTTTCAGCTTCATGTATTTCCTAGTACGGGAACAAACTAAGACTTCATTAATTTAGTAGGCAATCAAAAAAAAAATCAGCCAGTTGAGTCAGCCAGTAACTTTCGGATTTAATTCCATCAAATATAACATAAAAGTAAAGTTAAATCAGTTCACCTTTGAGATTTTTTACCACCAAATCTGACTTCTTCTCTTAAGAGCGCAAAGTGTGCCTCATGACTTGTTAATCCCAGCATAATCTATTACAAAGAGATATTAGAAAGGTCTTACTTTGTTATTTTTTTAAATCGTTACTCAAAATTTGAGCAGTATCAAGAAATCTAGCAGTTCTGTTTCATTACAAATTCAAAAGTTTGCAGGAATACAAATTATGTGCCTGTTTAATAACATTTTGGAACCCTACACTCTTATGAAGACATCAAAGATATACTCAATTTATAAACTTCTGTTGTTTGCATTACTTTAATCACACTTACCAAGTCAGCATCTAAGCCATAGAGACAGTGCCTTGTGTTTGGATCATGATGGGGCTTGGCTTTTTCTGATCTGATGAACTCCATAATTTTATGCTCACCTTCCCCTGGAGTCTGCACAAAAAAACCCAACCCCAAATATATCAGTATGTATTTTTCTATAAAATAAAAAATTATTTAAAATATAACATTAACAAAAGACAATAACCTCATGGCCTGATAAGTAGACTGTTACTCCTTGCCAGGATTTGTCTGTGGAAATCTTCATATTTACAAAATATTTCAGATGCTCATGCAATCTGGCCATGAATTCTGTTCCTGAAAACAGAAATTGAAGTTAAATACAAAGGTTTTCATTTATCATCCAAAACTGCATTTACATATCAAAAGTGTTAATGAAAAAACAACAAATAACAATTCTGCAAGAGATGAGGGAACAGCTGCTTTTCTCCCACGAGAAGGTTTCACTTTTTCCATAGCAAACTAAAAAAAATTTAGAATGAGACAGTATTCCAACCCTGCTAAAAGTTGTTAAAACTTAGGTTCCCAGCTTACCTGAGCCTTTATAGATTCTGTCCTTTTATTTAAAAAAAAAATTACTTAGGAAAAGAGTGCCAAAATATAACTGCAAACCCATAAATATACATGCTTAAATTTAAATAGTTAAGTTCTCTTACCTGGTGTAATACAGTTGGAGTCAAACCTAGCTTCAGTTGGGAGAGTTTCTCCCTTTTCTAATGCCTTTTTAATTTTGTCCTCTGCCTCTTTTGCTGATCTAAAACAAAACAGGGAGCAGAGAAAGAATCACTCTATTCAAATGGTAATATCCTAAGTGCACCTTTCCTGGCAAAATAAATGCAGTTGATTTTGTAAGTGTTTTTTAAAAAAAGGGGGAGAGAAATGTAACTCCTGGAGTTCAGATTTGTTCCTGACACAATAAGAAAGCTTAAAAATAGCTTTTTTCCCTAGATAATGATCTGTCATTACTCAGATACAGTTGGTAATTAGATATCCAGATGATCATCCAATAGTTGATCACGATGAAAGCAAATTAATGTTGACACAGTAAAAACATTGAGGACCTACACATCTGAAAATGCTGTGCCAGAACAACAGTGGTAACGTAGTTAAACAAAACAGAGGTCTGGAATACCATGGGGTAGGAGGCGTGAACTAAATATTCATCATCACTAGTAAGGGAGACACAAACAAATACCATCCCAGCCTTTCTTGGCCAAGGATTTCATAAACACTTCTGAATGAGAAAAAGAGAAGCCACCAATGTCTTAGATTTCTTTTCTCTCTCAATTCTGCACCAATTTTCTATTGGGAATCTTTTATTAGCATCTTCTTCCTCTCAATCTCATTTTTTTCCTTAAAAAAAGAAACCAAAATCCAAAATCACAACACCCTCTCCCATTGTCTGAAAACAATTTCCCTTGTCCCTTTCCCCTAGTCTGTTTCTGTTGTGTGTCACTGGTCATCGCTGCACTCTCTGACTACTGGCTTTCTTTTATTATAGCACCCTTCTAAACAGTTTCCAGGTCTCCCAAAGCATTATTGTAATCGTTAACTCTGTGAAATCCCCCTGCAGCTCTGCACTCAAGCTGGCTTGCTAACTGGTATCAGCAGGAAACCAGAGTTTCATTAGAAACCTCATTTCTTCTGTGACTGTCAAAGAACACTGCATTACGGTGACCAAAAAGACGTATCTAGAACTAGCATTCACAAACACCACTGACTCTTACAGGTTAAGAAGCCATTGGAGAAAACTCTAAAAGCTCTACTGCAGATTTACTTCACAGACAATTTCATATGCAGAACCTCCCCTCACCCCCAACTCCCTCGAACACAATATAACATCTAAGTGACAAGCAAACTTTCCTTCCTGGAATCCTGATTTTAAGCATTAACATTTTATAGGTAGTGACTCTCACTTAGTTAAAACAAAAAACACCGTCAAAGGAACTATGGTACAGGATATATTTTACTTGTCATTGCATACATTTAAATAAACGTTCTGTTTCAAGTGTTTACTATCCTAAAGACAGAGCAAGAATACACATTCTCACCTAAAACGTCTCCCACGCTGCTGATTCATTTTTGCTCTCGGAGCTACTCCATCAACTGCCATGAAAAAAACCTTCCTTGGTTTAATAATGCGGAACAGTACTTCCAAATAATGAAAAATATCAGCAAAAATCTTATCTTCTGAGATTCTGAAGTGAACATCATCATCATTTGGATGTGAACACTGATGGATAATGCCATTCATGTCCAGGTACAGGTTGTCAAATTCTGGAATCTATAAAACCCACAGTTAGTACCCATGTGGTGGCAGACGAAGCAACTCAATCACTGCCCAAAGCCCGGCTGAGCCTAATGAACTCTGGGAATGGACCGAAGTGGAAAGATTTCCCTGGAACCTACTGCATGCCAACAGGTGAAGAGCATCCTGACTGCTTATGGGTTTGTCTGCACTTGCAATACCTTATTACAATTCTCCCAGCAATTAAAGTCAGCAGAACAGACTCCTGTCCTATTATGATTGTTTCTGGTATCTCAGGACTTCTGTCCCCTGAGCTCAGCCAAGCTTCTACATTGTATAAGGGAAAAGCAAATAAAAATCATACTTTTCAAAAAGATATATTTTTTATGTTACAGCCCCACGCATTTCACTGATTCAATCCTGCACAACTGCACTATAAACCATAAAAACTACAGAAGTAAGGATGCAGTTTCCAACAAAGTTTCAAAAGCAAAGCCAATTCAAGCAGCTTTCAGGTTCTCCCCATTATCCAGTTCCTACCATGACTATGGCACCTGCCTCTTTAGCCATATCAACAGCCACCTGTGGCGGCAGAAAGTGACAATTAACATCAAAAATAGTAGTTTTCAATGATAGAATCATTTTTTTCCCCAAGCTTTCCAAATACGTTGTGTTCTGTTCTTCTAACAGCCCCAGAATGAACATAAGCAAGGTACAGATGCAACACTGCTAAAACACTGCTAAAGCCAGGAAGCAAAGGGGCTGTTATCCACCTTTCTGTTAACAAAACCCACCAAACACATACAGAAACAATTAGCAACAAATAAGTCTACTTTTTAATTCACCAATATGACTGTTCATAAAAATCATCCTGTTGTTACAACTGGAAAAAGGCACTGCTAGCTTATCATGATTTTCTGTATTGCTGATGACACGTCTTTACCTAATTTTGAAAGTCACATTGTTAGACCTGTATTGACCATCCAGATGAAGAAACAAGAGGGAGTATTGGAAGTCACCTGCAATACTCAGTCTTCTGTTGTCATAATGTTCTTCAGTACAGTTCAATCCAATGACCACTCTCAGGTAAAAGAGAGAGGTACTGCACAGGCAGCATTCTAAAGAGATGAAAACTAAATTTTTTATATGGAAGCAACATACATATGGACCTCTGAAGAAGCATGACTACAACATGATTTAAAAATAATGGTATATTTCGCATAGGAGCTGCCTTTTGTTCTGGGTATTTTTTTCTCTAACAGCAAACAAAAATCCTAATCCAGACGCTACTACACATCAGTGTGTGTACTGGAGAGGTCTGGCAGAGAAAGGGAAGGACGGGGACACACGCTGCTGCTGGAGTGTAACATGACAGATAACAATCCAGATGTTTTCATACACAGTAAGTATTCCACATCAGCTAACATCACCATGCAGTCTTCAGAAAGACCGACTGAAGAACAACACCAGCAGCTTACGGTCGAGCTGTGTTTTCTGTTTCACTTCAGGGTTCTAACAGCCTCTTTCAGAGAGCACAGAAGGGCCCCTGCCCCTCGTCAGAGCTGGCACACAGAGACTCCCTTTGCTGCCACAGCTCACAGTCCATCAGCAGAAGTTTAAAGTACCACTAACTTCAAGGAGAAGCCCAGGCTTTCAACAAAGCCGCTGAAAAACCAGCATGCGCTGCTGCTGCCTCACTACACAGACAGCATAAGATGCTGTAGTGACACCAAACAAATCACAAGCAAAGACCTGAAAACTGCTTTGAAACTAGAGAGAAAGTTCAAACATCTGGGTTTGGAATAATTTGAAAAGAACATCTTAAATATATTGATATGACAGCTATTTAATCTTTCAAAACAGTATCTGCTTAGGAAAAAAGCATTAACATTCAAACACACCTTCAGTTGTCATCCAGCTTGTCTCAGACCATCCTTATCCAGACCATAAAACCACATCCACAGCACCAGCTGAAAGTGATACTGGAAAGTTAAGAGCTTATGCCTAATAGCTAACATGCATGGATTCTCCAAACACAAGAATTCTTTCCCCGACTGTTAAAGCCTTACTTGTGGGTTTGCTTTCCCAGACGTTAACATGCTTCTCGCTTTTCCTACTTACGACAAGGAAGCTGACACAAGCTGTAAAATGTGCCCATCACCACCACTCTGCCACCTACCACCCAAAGCAGGAGCCTGTCTGAGCCTGAGGCTGCGAAGCCCTAAGCTGGGGCTGCCCAGGGGTCCTGCTGGGTTTCAGGGGGGGCTTGGAAACCTGACCACGGGGCCCAAGCACAGCCACACCACAGGGAATCGATCTAGGATGGGTATTTCCTGGGATTCCCAACATATTAAGGGTCCCGAGGAGGCTGCAAAGATGATCCGAGGACTGGAACACTTCTGCTATGAAGACAGGTTGAAAGAGTTGAGGTTGTTTAGGCTGGAGAAGAGAAGGCTCCAGGAAGAACTTTAAGTAACTTCCAGCACTGAAAAGGGCTACAGGAAAGCTGGGGAGAGGCTTGCTTAGGAGCATAAAGTGACGGGATGAGGGGGAATAGCTTTAAATCGGAAAGGGAAAGATAAGAGATGAGCTATTGGTAAGAAATGTTTTCCTGTGACAGCGGGGAGGCCCTAGCCCAGGTTGCCCAGAGCAGCCCTGGCTGTCACCTCCCTGGAGGTGTTCAGGGCCAGGTCAGATGGGGCTCTGGGCAGACTGGTCCAAAGGGAGGTGTCCCTGCCCGTAGTAGGGGGTGGCACTGGAGGGGCTTTGGGGTCCCTTCCAACCCAAACCATTCCATGACTCTGATTTCCCAGAGAACACCTAGGTTCTGGTTCGGACGCTTCTGAACCCCTCCGAGCAGGTGGGGAGGAGCCGAAGCCCCTGCCGCGGGCCCGGGGGCTCCCCCGCCGCTTCCCCCATTGCCCTCGGCGCTGGCGAGGAGAGGCCGCAGCCGCCCGGCCCCGCAACCCTGTCCGGCTCACCTGATGCTCCTTCAGCACCTGGCTGAGGCAGGGGTACCGCTCCGAGACCCACCGGTAGAACTTGGGGACGCCCATGGCCCCTCCGGACCCAAACACCGCGGGCCGCGCTCCTCCCCCTTCCGGCGCAGCGCCGGGACACACAGCGCCCCGCCTCGACCACAGAGAGAGGCGCGCAGAGCGCCCCCCTAGGCCACAGAGAGGCGCGCAGAGCGCCTCCCCCTAGGCCACAGAGAGGCGCGCAGAGCGCCTCCCCCTAGGCCACAGAGAGGCGCGCAGAGCGGAGCTGCGCCCTCCATCGCCCCCGGCCCTGGCGGAGCAGCCCTGGAATCCCGCGGTCGTAGCGCGTCTGACAGTTCTGGGGGAAACCACAGAATCGTTGAGTTGGAAAAGACCTTTGAGATCATTGAGTCCAAACCTACCTGTCCCCTGCTAAACCAGATCCCCGAGCACCTCATCTACCCTCAGGGATGGGGACTCAGCCACCTCCCTGGGCAGCCTCTGCCAGTGCCCGGTGAACCTTTCTGTAAAGACGGTTTCCCGATGTCTAATCTGAACCTCCTCGGGCACAACTTGAGGCCAGTTCCTCTTGTTCTGTCGCCTGTCACTTGGGGGAAGAGCCCAACACCCATCTCGGTACAACCTCCTTTCAGGCAGCCGTGGACAGTGATAAAGCCTCCCCTCAGCCTCTTCAGGATAAACAACCCCAGCTCCCTCAGCCACCTCTCATAACCCTTGTTCTCCAGCCCTTTCACCAGCTCTGTTCCTCTTCTCTGGAGGCCCTCCAGCCCCTCAGTCTCCTCCCTGTAGTGAGAGCCCCAAAACTGAATCCAGGATTTGAGGTGCAGCCTCACCAGAGTCCTCAAATGCCCAGCTTTGGGTTATTTCCTTGACCAGGGTTTCTTAGCAGAGCAGGCAGGGCTAAGGAAACAGCATCAGAACCTTTTAACACCTCACCAGTTTCTCCATGATAACATTAAACATCCCAGACTTTTCTCTACACAGAGCCAAGCTAGATAGAAGACAATAAGAGGAAACAAAAATTCAAGGTCTGCTCCTAAAAAGAAACCCTAATTTGGAAAAAGCCTTTCAAAACTATCAGTAGGAAAAGTTGAAAGAACCACTTTACATCATATCAATATAAAACTTTAATGTCAAATTCTGTAATCTACAAGAAAGCAGAATGAAAAAAATTTACAAAATCAGACAGTAGTTTATAGGGTGCATTCTTTAAACACTTTAGAAGTGTTTCACACAGAGTTGTTACAGATATAAGAAACCTGCAGAGATGTGCACAGTCTAATTTTAAGCAGCTCCTCTGATTGCCTTTTGTAGGAATACAAAACGTGAGTCCTAACTCTTCACACATCCAAAAGTGCATTCACAGCACACTCACAAGTGGAATGTTTTACAGAGGTTCCAATTGATCGTAAGACTGTTGTGCAGTTTACAATCAGAAATCAACAGAAGCAACCAGTTAATTAATACCTTCTCAAGACTATTACAGCTATACCACTTGCAAGTGGTGTCATTCACATATATGGAGCCCAGCCCATGTACATCTGGCAAAGCAGGTTGTCATCGCTTGCTTCATGGATAAGGTAATGAACATGCCCTTCGATAGATAAGGGCAATCCTTTTATTCTGTTTCTAGTCTTAATGACGCCTTGCAGCCGTTGTTCAATATCAAGGACGTGGGTTTTCGCCTGGAAACAAATAAAAGGAAAACAAATTTTGCTATTGTCCATAAACTTGCACTTCTTAAAATCAGATATCACTTTAAGATAAACACAAAGTTTACCCAGCCTTTTTCTTGAAATTCTATATAAAATTAAAGAAGATAATTAGTCTGGAAAATTTAGTCCAAAATAATAAGCAATTGAAAACAAAGAATCTAACAGCAGGTTAAGCTGAGCAATTCAAAAAGAGTTATTCTGAAGCCCACGAGAGCAGCTACTTCATACCAGAGATGCTCACACATTTTCTTTTAAAGCTCTAGCACAACACAAATCCAGAAAAACTGTTTACACACACAGTTGGGTGGGTGGTCCTGTAAGTAAAATAAAGTTTATGTAGACACAGCCAGTTAGCAATTGTTTGAGATCAGAAGATCTTCTGTGCTCAAATAGCAGAGGTTATTTGTTGTGATACAGCTTCAGCTCTGCAGTCCTGTCCTTAGCTTGGCTGCTGTGTTTATTGGAGCTCCGTAAGTTTTATCTGCTCTTACTCATTTGTTTCTAAATATTTCTTTGAAAGCAAAAAGAGATAAATTGGAATTTTTGCAAAAGGGAAGGAGGATAACTGCTACAGTTGTGCAAGCTGGGTGTACACCACAGTTCCTAGCAGCAGCTATAAAAGAAAGAGTAGCTTTGAAATCCTGGTTTAGTGTTCCTTGACATAGAATCATAGAATTACTAGGTTGGAAAAGACCCACTGGATCATCAAGTCCAACCATTCCTATCAATCACTAAACCATTCCCCTCAGTGCCTCATCCACCTGTCTTTTAAACACCCCTAGGCATGGGGTCTCATGTCACAAAGCAGGTACTTATTCAATAATAAACACTCACGGAATGCGCACAAATACACTTGGCAAGGACCCTGGCTGTTAACCATCACTGTACATCTGGAGGACTGTGCAACAGTCAGAGTGAGGGTAATCAGGAGCCTCCCACCTTCCCTACTGCTTCTGCTATCCTTGGTTTACTAACACTAGTAAGAGACTTACAGGCTCTATTTTCATTTGGTTCTGTAGAAGATAAATGATATTTTCTATCAGTAAAAATAGTCTATAGATAAAAATAATAAACAGAGATAACCAATAAGAAACAACCTAAGGAATTTTTAAATGAAAGAAAAACCAAGAAAGTTAAGGTTTCCATTAGGTGTTACATAACATGCAACCATAATGGACATTTTGAACACCTTATGCTATGCTTGTTTTCAACCAACCTTTTCATTGACAACTTCTCCAGTTTCGTTCACCTGTGTTTTCGCATTCCCTTTTACAGGTTTGCTCCATTCCACAAGAGGATCATGCAGAAAAGTCTTTAAGACACTAAATAAATTAAAAATAAAGCATAAGGTACATAAGGTTGTGTATAACGTACACATCATACATTTAATTTGCAAACAAAGAACACAGACAAGAGTCTAATCTCAGCACTGAATATTTATATTATACGGCTTATAGTTATATTTATAAATATATATGTTTTACATTTAACTGCACATCTTAGTAAGACCAAGTTGTGTGATAGGCATATGCTGGCACTGGCACAGTCACCAGCAGTTGCTTTTCAGTTGTTCAAACAGAGCTTTTTCCAAGGTTGTAGCAAAACCAGTTGCTGTACCTCATTAGAGGCTCCCTCTGATCACGCATAAGCCTCATCGTGACCTCACAAGCTCTTCGGAAGAGACCTTCTGTTCCCATTGGACCCATTCCATTTACCATGTTGTGAGTGAGACGAAAGGGAACGATTTCTGGAACTTCAAAAGTTTCTCCCTTGACATTAATAAAAGAAAAAAGGCATTTGAAGCATTATGAAAGGGTGACATTTGCATTGATTTTAGTTCTCCCCATGCCTGTCAGCAGCGGTTTCCTAGCTGACAAGAGCTGGTTGCTCAGATGATACTCTTAAGCTGCTAAAGAAAAAATAAAATGAATAAAGGATAATAATGTCCAAATAACTTCTTTTCCCTCGTTTTAACACGGAGAACAGAATTCTGTTCTAAATATGCATTGTTGCTCTGTAGTCTGATGCAAAATACTAACATTTTATAATACGCACATTAGCTTAAAAGCATTTATTTCTTAAATTAAGGATTATTGCAGGACAATTTAGGCTTCCTAAAAAGAGAGCAGGAGAAATAATATCTCTACCTCACATACGTAAATTTAAAAGGGCACATATTCCACACCAAAAGCACCTTCCAACAGAAACACCAAAACTCCAAATCCCACTTCTGGTCACAGTTTCTGCTCTTCATATTTTACAGAACCATTGGAATTTTTGTGCTAAATTTACCCAAGGAAAAAAACCCAAGAAACTCTTCACAGCACCAGAATTCTGAACATATTAATTGCAGCGCTGTCTGGAGGGTGCAGTGGACAGAAATTCACAAAATACACTCTAAAACTTGGTCTTTTTCTGTGCTTCCACCTTAGCTCATATGATACTGTCCAAATTATAAAGCTGGTTTTCATACAGAACAGTCAGATACTCCTTCCATATCCCAGAGTGTTTGTTTGGTATAAATAAGAAACAAAGTGAGAGAGATACGACAGAAATGTTACTGTAAAATAGTGGGAAAAAACCAAGATAGAAATTCCTAATTTACATGCATGTAAAATAAAAACCAAGTCAAGCCAGTGGCATCTCTCACCTTATTGAAAAGGCAGTTGAAATCCACATGCACACATTCACCAGTCAAAGAATCAAACAGGATGTTTTCACCATGACGGTCTCCTAGACCCAGTATGTAACCTACCATCGACATAACTGCCACAGAACGACAATAGGCCGAGCGACTGTTGTACCTATGGGAACAAGAATCAGACATGCCTGAATCACTTCCTTGAGTTACCTGTCTTTACCCAGTACTGTCACTAATGCTCACGGACACACACAAAGCTGACTCTTAAGCTAGCTCAGTCCCGGTCACTCACCATGAAGTAGGGTCAGGGAACGTTCTAAGAAACCATTCATGGAAGATAGGAGGATGACGAGGTAGAAGGACTTCCTTGAACATTTTCAGCTTTTCAGACAGAGGCGCTGACTTTGGAAGCATGTGCTGACGTAATTCCTTCCCGGTCATATAGATACCTGTAACAGACCTCCTTGATCAGGCACAAGGGATGCCCAAATATAAAGCCTTATATGTATTATTACATACCTTAATGTGGTATTTTAGATAAACATCTCTATGAAGTTGAAAATAATGAACAAATGGAAAATAATGCATAGAACATGGTGACGGTGGAGTACTGGAAAGCAAGTAACAAACCATATGTTAACTGAAAAAGAAGTTCTGGCAAACAAGTCACCAGTTTTATCAGTCACCATAGGGTGGAGAAGGGAGAACACGCATGCACCAAAAAAGCCACCTTCACAAAGTCAGTCATTATATTCAGGTGAGATGTTTGGAGATCTAAACTGCCAGACATCTGCATACACCCAAATAATATGTGAAATTTCCCCCCACCCACAGGTTTTACTACACTGACCAGAGAGTTGCTTTCTTAACAATAAATTCAGAAGAAAACTGATCTTTTCCCTGGAAAGCTCCTGTACCCTCGACCTGCATTCAGTTATCAATTATCTCACACAAATGTAACAAACGAAAAACTACAGATCAAAGCTAAAGAAAAAAAAATCCAGAGTCTTTTCTATTACTTAGTGCTGCACATGCATTCCCACACTCCTGCTGAAATTATTTACATCACTATAACGGAGTCTACTAAGATGATCATCTTACCAGTTCATGTAAGGAACTTCGTTATCGCAAGCACTAATTCTCGTCCATTTAATAGTAAAAGTCTACCAAACAAATGAATATTAATATATTGCAGAGTTAAAAATACATGAATGCATTTTCCTAGAATTTAGTCTGATCTTTATTCTCTGTCTCATTTACAAATAAAGACACAAGCCCGTTGAAACAATAAAATACAACATTGCTATAGTATATTTGTTTACCTTTCTCCTTATAAAGTTTTATCAGGATATTTCTTAACCCAGCAGTATTGTTCACCCACTCAATTATGCCACATTCGTCATTTAGTGGAATAACTGCGTACGTTCGAATATGGAGTTCTCGCCTACGTGATTCCGCATCTTTTCTTAAGCACTATTCACAAAAGAGAAATGAGATGAACAGATAGTAGTGGGTTCAACACTTATCAATAACATTAACGGTTCCATCTTTATCTATTTTCCAATCATATGATCCAGAATTTACAATTTAAAGTGTTAGTGGCTGCAGTGGGTCAAACACAAGCAAAGGGCTCATCTGCTTTCCACACTAAAACAAAAACCGAGAATTCTGCAAGGAAACAGTCAAACTGTATAACTTGTACAGGGCTTTTATCACTCAAAAGAAGTATCTGAAACAACTACTTCAGTGTTCCAAAGATGCTATGATTTTCTTTAACCTCATGGAAAACATGGTACCTTCAGTATATTGTCAAGAAGCAAAATACAACTAAAATAAGAAGCGTGGCAACGCTCTTAGTATGAAAAGATTAACTGACCTATTTTTCATAAAACAAAAAATACTGAATTAGAAATATGAAGCCTGATAGCAGAAAGTTTGCAGTCATTTATTTACTGTAAATAACTTTTCCAGTATGTTTTTGCTGGAACAAGTGATTGTTTTGGCAATATATTGGCAATATTTGGCAATATACATTGTTTTCACAAGCCCATAGGAAGTTTTGCTTTACTGATTACTACTGACTTCCACTGGAATAAGATATTTTCCAGTGAGCTTTATCTCAAAGTAAGTTGGGTTGGTTTTTTTTTTGTTAGCTAGTTGTGTTCTGGTCAGTAAGTAGAAGGCATCTGATCCTCTAACTCAAACCTTATTGATGAGGGAGTTGAATTCCATGAGGCGACAGTCTTTTCTTAGGTCATCTTTTGGCTTACACATCATAATGTAAGATTTCCCATCTGAACCTTTTAAGGTGATCTTTTTTGGCTTTTGAAGTGAGGCAAGAATTTCCACCTAAGGAAAAAATTATATTCTTATTAACACATTTATCACATCACACAAAACAAGAAGCCTAACTGCAACCAACCATGTTAGCACTTAGGGCATTGTAACCTTGGGTCAAAACTTGATCTAAGTACCAAGAAGCCTTACGTGTCTCCAAGTATTATGACAGAATGTCTATGATGGTGTTGGGGGCATTTCCTGCAAATATTCTGGGGCTGGATTTGTTAAAAGGTCGGACCTGGACAGGTTCGATGGGGAGGGAATGGAAGTTTGAGTCTCCAACAGCCCCTTATTAAGGCTGTTAAAGGCTGCACCCCCACTCCCCTCTTCCAAAATTGTGAATGTGAAGCCCTACCCCTTGCCCTTGGAAGCAAGAGAGGAAATCACTATGGTGATTAGAGATCTACAAGAGCAAGGAATAGTTATTCCAACGCACTCCCCCTACAATTCCCAAGCTCAGCCAAAGTAATTGTGAAGTTTCTTACTCACTCCTTCATTACTAGGGCACTAAGATACATTCGCAGCTACATTTGTTTAACATCAAGTTTAAAATGGGGAGGCTCACCGTGTCATCAAAGCCTGCAATGTAGGCCCAGCATCCTGGAAAAGGGTCATGGTTAGCATGTGTACCCGGAGTTGAAGGAAGAGTTGGGATCATTACAGATTGTAAGGGAATGAGAATTTCACTAAATGTGTGCTCTTCTACTAATCTCTTCAGTGTTCTGAAGTGAATACTCATGCTTAATGTTGAGCTGTTTCCATCAACCTTAAAAAACAGTAGTTCAGAAGTTAACAGTCAACACATTACTGTACTATTACACTAACAAATAGACTAATAAATGCTTATGGAAATAAGAAAAATGGCAAATTACATTTCAAATTCAATGGGAATGGTGAAAAGTAAAGGTATCTGGCCTTCACAGCACATGTATTTTTCACTCTGAATATAAGTACAGAATATTGAAAGAATTTCTTTAGTTTTACTTTTTTGATCAAGTTTGTTTGTTAATGAAAAACAACCAGTCAATTTTCTGTAGTAAAACTCTGTGAAAGTTACTGGGCAAGAATCATACATGAAAGCACAAAACAACATAAAGCCCACACACTGTGACATGCGCCATCATTTACCAAGGTAATTTGCATATGCTCAATTCAGATCTATTTTCTAATTTGATTATTTTTAACATGAAAAAACATTTAAAACCTAATCTTTTACAAATTAGCGTAGTTTCTGTTCAAATATAGTAATATGAATTGGCTGATGAAAGCTGTCAGAAGCAGCTTTTGAATAACATGTCTGAAGAAATCCCTTCCATGCATTAAGTTGGTACGTACTGGTTTGTTGCACAGCTCTAACAGTTTATCTGTAAGGCGTGTGGCATCTCCAATAAATTTTCCTAAAGATTCCTTCATGTGAATAGCTTTGTTTAGGATTTCATTACATCTATTGACACGCATAGGGTAAGAGGACTGAAAAAAAGAGAAAAGATAAAAGTTATTAAATAACAGTCAAATAAATTAAAGAATCCTAAACCTCGCAGTAATTGGTACATTCTTTTCTCTATTTCATGCTTGTTGGATTTCACGTCTGGCAAAGGTTGTCCTCCAGCTGAACTGCAGAGTCTGAACAAGTACTACAGTGGTACAGTTGGTGGAGGTGTGTGGAGTTACTGCTTTCTGAAACCGTTCTTGGAAGTCCCACAACAAAGGCCAATATCAAGAACGTGTCAGCGTATCCTGAATGTTATTCCACCAGCACCACGCTTTACAATTTGCTTTGGAATGACCTTACTACCACTTAGGACTAAATGGTATTTTCTATCTCGTTGTAATCAACATACAGAAATGATTATTTGATTATAAAACTGGAATTTTAAGTACAAATGCTAAACAACAAAATCTGTTGTTCATAACTACCTAATTTATAAGCTATTTTTTTATTCTAATTTCCTTTTCTAATACACCACACAAGTCAGGGTGCACATTAGCATTCTAACTAGGAGCATTTTAACTGTAATATATGAACTTTAGACTGCAATAAAATCTTTTGCAGTGACAGCACTGACAATCTGTTCCACAACACTTTCACAGCAACTGAAGCTCTCAATTCCTTCCAGTCATCTTAAAGTAAAACAGATTATATTCAAATTTCTCTCCAGTTTTACAAACTCAATAAAGGTGTAGTGATACTTATCAAGGTACCTTGGACACAGCTGTCATCATCCACATAGCTTGCTGTGGATAGGCTAAAAATACTTTAGCCACAATCACCATCAGAACAGCAAAAACTTCATCATGAGAATGGCAGATTCGGGAAATTAACTGGGAAAAAGCTGTCAGAAACTGGTAAGGTGCCAGGTGATTCGTGTGCTCTGTAATCACCTTATTTATTTTAGCTAAATCATTTTTCATTTGAACACGTTCTGAACGACCAGCTGAAAAACACAAGAGGACAAGGTGATATTAAAAAATGTAAAGTCACTTAAATCAAGCCTACAGAAATATGTTTTGTTGGTAACTTTCATAAGCCAAAAATACTCAGAGAAAATGAAAAGCTCCTCCCATAAAGTTCTTTTCAACATACCATACAATGACTTAATACACGTGCTATTTAACTAACCGGAACAACAGGAAATAAACAAGCACAGACAACAGGAATGTGGTACAGAGCATCAGAAAAGCTTTCTTTACACTCTTAAAATAAAATATCTCTTACTGCTCTAGAGTGATGCCACAGCATAGAACAAAACCAAAACTAGTCCACATATTTCCCTGGTAAAGTGATTCCAACATTCTATAGTGGAGAGAAAATTAAGGGAGTCTTTACAAGGGCCACAATTAGCACAGCTGCTCCCATCTTCATCCCTGCACCTGGGGACCCAGCACAGCAGCAGCAGAGAAAGCAGCATCTGATGTGCCTGCAGCAAAATCCAATTGACCTTAGTATATAGAACCAGGTCAACATCAAGGAGCCAATCTTCAGGCCAGATCTGCTGGTAATGTTTGTAGCTTTCATTTGTATAAAAACCTCCCACCCAAAACGTGTCTATGGTTTCACATGCTTTGATGCTGCCCACAGGATTTTCCCCTCCCCTTGTTTATATTGCAACAGAACTCCTTAATTATTGGAATGAAGGAAAATTGGAAAAAAGCTCCCAAGCCTAACCCTTTCCTACAGCAGGCGTACACAAAACCACTGCTAGACAGGTACACACAAGGATTTTCCCTAAACCTGTTTATCAACTTAAGTTACCTGAGGAAAAATCTTATCTCATTAAACATTCAAAACAGTTGTAGAGGGTTTAATTAAAAAAGTTAATATTCTCCTCCATATTAACATCCTGTAATTGAAAATAATAATACTTTCTTGTTTCCATCAGGCAAAAAGTGTAGTACTGTAAATACTCTTCACTGCTCCTTCAACTTTTTATTAAAAATTATGATACAGGAAGCACGTTCTGGGGAAAAATGTTCTACCTTTATCACATTCATATGCTTTTGCTCCAAAGTCCAGCCATAAAGACAGCATTCTCGGCATTGACTGATAGATGAATTGATTCCCGTACTGTAGAGACCTGTGATTACATGTTTAAATCATAGCACGTGAGATATTAGAAGCATTACAAACTTCACACTCTTAATTGTTTCCCATTCCATTCGGGGCTTTATAAATTTACGTTCAGCATTTTAATGCAACTGCAACAACTAAAAGCTTACTAATATATTAATATACATTTTTCATTAATCAAAACTGCAGATGAAATAATTGCCTTACACAAGCTAGACAATAATTGCCTAATCAGAAGGCAGAAATTTAATTAATTAAGTATGAAAACAACAGGAAGCATGCAGTGCTTTGTTTTACAATACTGCATACAAATTGGAGACAGTCTGAACTGTTGAAAGCTGATACATTCCTATAAAATATTGGTTTCAGTGTAACAGTCATCCACCTAGAGAAGACATGCAAAGCTGCTGCAGGGTCTAACCTCCCAAAATGATGAACTATATATCTAATCAGATCGCCTTGTTTTTCCATCTTGTTGTCCGTTACCATTGGCATTAATTTATCATAATATTTAGCAAGATAAAAATGTCCATCTTCCCATTCCGGTAAGAAAATTGTAACATCCTGCAACACAGTCAAGAAGAGATAGTTACTTTTGAGCTGATGACAGCTTGTTTTTTTTAAATTATTAATTTTGAAATAAAACAAAAACAATAATAAAAGAAATTCTCCAGAAACACTGAATCTTACGTTAGTTACCCTTCTACAAAGTAGATGCAAAAAAGTACTAATTGTAACTCTAACTCTGAAACCATGATCTTCCCCAAGAGAAATGCATATAGAAACTAGAAGTCTGCTTTGAAAATAAGTTTTGGATCTGGAGATGGCATGATCACTTAAGACACAGGATGGTATAAGATTAGATTATAGTTTCATTAGAAATGTTATAAACAAGTTCCTGATCCTGATAAGAGAAACACAGGATTGAGTTTATTTGTTTAAAAAGTGAAACATCAGGATGTTCTCCAATAACAGCGGCTTGTTCCCAGTGCCAATATTTAGGCAGTAGAGAATGATAAGCATTAGCATTTTAATTATTCAATTGGAATTTCCTTAGTTTCCATTTTTTCAACCAGACTTTGATTTGATGCATCCATTAGATATTTTTATTAAATGATTGTTACAGAAGCATTTTAATTACAAAGACAGCAGCAAGTATTACCAGTATGAAATGCCCAAACTTGGAGAATATCTGGTTTAGTAGGCAATATTAATCAGTGCCAAACCAGCAAGAGGAAGCAGTGCTGTGCTGTTGAAAAAAACACACCAGTTGTCTCTTTTCCCAGTTCTTCAGAAACTGGAAGCATATTTAAAGTGCAGAGAGAGAAGTAGCAGTGAGGAGAAGCGCAATGTGTAATAGTAGTAGTATTATTAGTATCATCATATTACCTTATACTTTTTCATAACTGCGTTGCTTTCAAAGTTAGCAGTTTCCTCCATAAACCTGCCCACTAGCAGCATTGCCCGACCGTGGATGAGTTGCTTTTTGGAATCGCATGGTGCTTTATTTTCAGGGAAACATAACTCAACCCCCTTCTGGAGAACAATGAGTGCTTGATGAACCTCACCCTAAGGGAAAGAGGAAAACATTTTATGTACTTTAAATAACAGAAACATAAAAGTTTCATCTCACAGTTGTTATTAAGGCAAAGCTATGTCCCTGAGTATGCTCTAGACCATGGTAGCTTCCTAACTGAGTGTTACCAACTTCAAATGCTTCTAATATTCCCTTGTTATCCCAGCACTGCTGTCCCTTTAGGTTTACCACAATAATCACTCCCACATTTGCTGACTACCTCTGTTAGTTAAAAGGATATAAATTAAGGAAAGGTCTACCATTAAGATAACCTAAATTCCGACAGGCTGTTTTTACAGAGGCGGATGATTCATTGTTTTTATACACAACTGCCATGGAAGTCAATAGATATGGAAAACCACTGATAAGCTGTTGAAGGCAAACACTTTGTGTGGCTCATCTGAATGGTTTCATAGTCCCAGCTGACATATTTTGTTTTACATACACCAACTGTATGCCCTTTTTTCTCAAAGAAAACTAAAGATGACTTTCTTGCATTTAAGAAAGTAAGCACCATTTTTTATTTTCTTTACCTTGGACCAAAGCCACTTTGCTCTTTCTATATAAAGTTCTGAGAGAGTAGATTCCCCGGCATTCAGAAGAGCGTTATACGCAGTCTGGTGGTGCCCAGCTTTCCTCGCAACTCTGGCGCTCTGGAGCCAGCACTGACCGACCAGCTCACTGTAATCCTGGCTGCAAAAGGCAGTTTTTAGCAAATTAAAAATTTCAGTTGTGAATGCTATGTTTTACTCCAAAGTAAATATCACAATGTGTTAAAACAGAAATAAAATCTCTCAATAGCTATATACTACAAAGTTATCAATTTAAATTACTTGTAATACACCTGTTTAAAAGTTTTTTTCCATTTAGGCCTAGAAACAAATACTCTTCCTCTCTGTTTATCCTTTATTTTTCCTACAGACATCAACTTTCCTTTCTATTTTGAAGGCATGTAATGTTGGAGAGGACTGCTTTTATCTACAATATGAATTTCTAGAGTTTTATCTTCTCTTTTCTAACATGCATATGGAAAACCAGAATATTACTGAGAAGACAACATAGACAAGAAATAGTCATATTCTCACCTTTTACTGAGGCTAAGCAAAGCCCTTCTCAGTGCTAAAATGGGTTCCTTTGCTCTGTAAGAGTTTTGGGTCATTTCAATACGAGCACACCAATTCAGGGAATCTCTACCATGGTCACCATCCAGTTGCTGAAACATTGGTGCAATGCTGTGCTCCAGCTCACACAGCATGTGCAATCTGCATTAGCAAAACACAGACAAAAAACAGTTGAAAACTGGTTGCCATTTGAGATATAAGTGAGTTTTATACAGTTTTCCCCATTTTCTTTCTTAAAGCTGTCCGCATAAGTAACTGCAAGTTTTAGGACATTTTTTAAAAGCAAAAATGCAGCAAAGCAAACACATAAAACCCGGGATTTAGAAAATAATTTGTTTTCCTCACTACTCTTTTGCCAAGCTGCTGAAAACAGAGTCAATGAAGACCAAGCTTTAAAAAGATTATTTCTATCTGTTACTTTTAGCAGTGATTCTTTCGACACACATTATTGCAGAGGCAATATATTATGCTTAAACACCTCCTTTAAAATGAATTTATTCCTTTTATTTAAAAATGCCATAGTTTTTGACTGTCAGGGCAAAGCTGAGAGCTTGTAAACACTTCCATTCTCTTTGGTAGTTTAGGAACAGCAGATACATCTGACAGCGAGATACTGATGATTTGAAGGCTTCCAAGTAGTCTAGATCAATAGCTGTATCAAACTATTCCAAATCACTTCTTCCTTGATACTCACACTCCATTTCCTAAATAAAATAACATTGAAAAAATTGCTAACTAAAAAACCTTAAGAAGTAATTAAGATATGCACTCTTCAATTGGGTAATTCCATGCAGCATCTTGCCATAAGGATCCTTTTACACTGCAAAGCACTTCTGTTAAAAAAAGGAGACTCACTTGTTAGTCTACTGCAGCCAAGCTTAAAATCTATTAATAAAGTAAAACTACTGCAAGAAATGGGGTTTCAATTTTTTTCAGCTCTGCTGATAAAAGAAGGAGGTGCACCCTTTTTTCACAGAAAGGGTCATTGGGCATTGGAATAGGCTGCTCAGGGAGGTGGTTGAGTCACCTTCCCTGGAGGTGTTTAAGGCACGGGTGGATGAGGTCTTGAGGGACTTGGTTTAGTGTTAGATAGGAATGGTTGGACTAGAAGATCCGATGGGTCCCTTCCAACCTGGTTGTTCTATGATTCTATGATCTAGGCCACTGTGCAGATTAAAAGCCATGTTCTTATATTAATGGAGTTACTGGCCTGGATGTAAAGGATCCTGTAAAGGATGACCTTTACGCATGGAATTATTGATTTTTATTACCTGATATTGACCTAAACTTGCTTGCTAATTTTGGAACAACAGCTTTATTGTGAATATTTTTCAGGAAAGGAAGACAAATTCGCAATTAATCAATGGTTTCCAGTTTTTTTTTTTTTTTTAAAAAAGTGACAGAAAATGCACATCAGTCCAAGTTATTGGGGAAATAGAAAGTTATTATGGCTGCATACTTAGTTGTGTGACTTCTGGATTTAAAATATTGATATGAAAGTCAGAAACCTGATAATATGTTCGTATCCTCGCTGATAGGATCCTCTTTCAAAGCTTGCTGCTGAAAGGGGTACAATCTGTTCTGCTCGAACAACCTTGAGTGTTTCATAAAAAGCTGCTTCGTTTTTCTTCTTGGCTGATAACAATAAATGTCCTAGTCTGACACTCCAAGTAGTAGACTTCACATCTTTGGGAAATAAAAAAAGCCTCTCAAACTCTGCTCCTTTAAGCAACTTGTTCTGAACATGTCAATTTGCCTTAACATACTACCAGAAAAATATTTTTTCTCAGAAATAAATAACTGAATTTTAGTAATACTGTATAATTCCACCCCTCAACTCACCGCCCACAAACAAACCCAGAAGAAATCTAGCCTTACGCTTGCTTGAAATTTCTACTCTATGACTACATAGTTTGCCAGTCAATACATTTGCAAATATCTAGAAGACTCAGAACCAACTCTCCTCCCAGTAAAACCCAAGACTAAAAAAAACTACAATAGCTGCCCCTTGATTCTAGATGATGAGACTAAAGCATACACTTTATCAGAAACATGAGGAAACATTCATATTTTAATATCATGATCAGTTACCTGAAGCCAAATAATTTTCCAGTAAATCCCACTGTGACAGTTTCCAGGCTGCTTCCACTCTGTAAGTGTTCAATTCAGAAATCCATTCAGATCTGTTAAAAGAAAGCAGAGGCGGTAAAAGCTTGCATTGGACTCAATTTCTTTTTCCTTCTTCCTCTCAGTATATTAGTTCTACATTATATTAGCTAATATTCATTATACAAAACTTCTCTGACTTGAATAGAAGCATGGTAAGCTTGCTTCTAATGAAATTCAGTAAACCCAAAGCATACGCACTGATAACAAATAACAGCTGTACAAGTCAATGCCACAAATTCAATTTCCAAGTAGTGTATTTAACTTCTTTGGCACATTTTAAAAATGACCATAAAGTCATAGAAAGATTTGGTTAGGAAGGGACTTTTACAGGTCATCCAGTCCAACCCCACTGCAGTGAGCAGGGACACCTTTAATTGAATCAGGTTGTGCAGAGCCCCATCCAGCCTGACCTTCAATGTTTCCAGAGATGCGACATCCATCACTTCTCTGGGTAACCTTTGCCAGTGCCTCACCATTCATGTCATAAAAAAATCTCTTCTTTATACCTAGTCTAAATCTACCCTCTTTAGTTGAACACCATTATTCCTTGTCCGTCGTCCAATCCATTTATCCTATTAGGCTACAGAACAGCTATGGAACAAGTAACATGCAAGATAACGAACGGAAGATTCTATTTAACAAATTAAAGCACATATCAACACTGCACACAGTATAGACGAGAAGCACTAACATTACTGGAAGTCTTGAAATAAATAATTTACAGACAAAGCACTTAAAGTTTTCTAGGTTTACACTGCTAATTGGATATGCCTAGTAAGCCTCAAATGCTTGACGACACACATTGGTGTAACACAAGATCTTCATATTGCTCAAATCAACATTGTATTAGATGCTTACAGTACCTGTTTGCAAGCACTCCATTGACCTGAGTAATTACAGTAGACAACTGACCGAGGCCTAACATGGATTTCACAACACCATGATAATGAATAATCTAGAAATAGAGTAAAAAGAAGAAATAAAAACCTCACACACATATAGACATGAAGAACATGGCAGTCTGAAGCAGGAAATATGTTCATTTGGATGCTTCTTATATTATGAAAAGGCATAATCATCTGTGCCATAAGATCAACGAACATTCAAAATTAATTGCCCAAGAACTCAAATCATCATGGGTAACTGCTGAAACATGCCTCACCACAAACAGTTTGATGTGAATTTATTAATACCATTTCAGAGCTGTGAACATAAATCTGATTTAACGAAAAGAGCAACAATAAGTAGGGAAAAGTCACAGGAAGGATATCATCCCAAAACCCTAAGCAGTTTTGCTCTTCATGAAAATGTTTCCATACTCTGGGAATCAAACAGAGCCACCAAAACACACTGTTATCAGCTGTGCTATGTAACCTGAGTTTCACAGGGAAGTTCAAGAAACCACAGGGATATCCCAGCCTAGGAAACTTTGTACCAATTGCCATTAGAAAAGTATTTCAAATACAGAACTATACTAATACATATCTTCAACTTTCTTTTGGCATTTATTAGCACGTGTCTGGATATTCCTTTGGCATATGAAAAGCATGATGGTTTTCCAGTACTGCTCAGTTTTACAGTACCTTAAATGTTCCAAATAAAAGAAAGGAAAGGGGAATGGAATATGAATAATCCTAAGTTTTCTTTAATCAATTTCCAATTGCATTTTCCCTGTAAGTCAATAATCAAAACCAGTAAGTGAGAATTACTTCGAATAAAACCTATGGTAACTTGCTTTCACATTTCTATTGTACTGACTGTTACTTAAGCAATTCAGTTCCAGCCCTTCCCAAGCAAAGGCTTAACTTGAACTGCTAACAGTTCTAGCGAAAACCTAGGCATAAGCATCCAATTGTTAAGTCAAGCCTGCAAGTTACAGAATAAACCCAGTAAGAGATTGGTTGCAGTCCATAAGACCTTCCAATAGCAATAATTATTCAGCAACTGCCACAGTAAACCCTTATGTTCCCATTTTACTTAAATACCCTGAAGAGTTATTTTTGGCTTAGTCCAGTATTGTTTCTTAAGATGGCTTAAGAAAAAAATAATTAGCTATGTATTTTAAAACATAAAGAATTTGTCTTGTGTTTACCTGATCTGGTTCCAGCTGGATAGCCCTGTCATAACAGGCTGTTGCATCTCTTAGCAAGCCAATACTTTCATGTTCAAGGATTTGTTCTTTGAGAGATGGTTCTGCTTTCCGAATTGCACTCACCCCAGCTACTCCATCAGGCTCGTGCATAGCAGCATACAATCTCTTTATTCAGACAGAATTGGAAATGCACATTAAAAACAACTACAGGCAACAACAGGATATTTTATATATAACACCCCCAGAATCATGCATGTTCCTGCAAGTGGGGAACAAACTACTCTGTAGGACCTCTTGGCATCAAACTATCATGGCAAGTGTCAGTTTTGCTGGGCTGCTTCCAAAGTTGAGTCTTACTTTTGCTTAGCTGACTCTGATACCCATGATCTTGTACCCCAGAAAGAGGGTAAGAAAGAATAACACACCAAGTTACCTAAAACAACCTGTACAAAGGTCAAAATAAATATGCTGTTATTACATGACGTATACTATGAAGCTGCACATAAATTAAGATGGAAAAGCAACACACCAAGTTTTTCAAACTGGAAACGTCATCAAGGACTATAAACCACGAGGGACCTCAAACAGGTGCATCCTACAGGCTAAGATACTGATTGAAATTGTTTTCAATACCCTCAGCACTAGCTCTGCTTCAGAATAAGTCGCTCAGCTTTCTTGCAAATGTGGTCTGCTTTGGTATTTCTGTTATCGTTGGCTATGTTTTGTCTGGCAGAAGGCACAGAGTTCACTAAAATCAATAAATGCTATACTTTCAACAAAAACAGACTTAACTATTTTGAGGATTTTTCAGTCTTTTACCGTACACTGGAAAAGTACTCATTCCATTTCATATAAGCAGTGTGCAAAGCAAAAGGAAAGTACTAAATATTGCTGAGACAATTAAACACTTATACCCAACAGCAAGAGCCTGACTTCACCTTTTCTTCTCCCCGTCTCAAAGAATCTGACAAAGCTTTATTCATCTACATCTGTTTTCATTTTAAAATAAACCAAATAAAACCCAAGAAGAAATTCAGAACCTGAAGAAATCCAAGATGCTCCTGAATATTTTGTTTCTTCTCTGTGATGAATGACTCAAAGTGCATCACAGCCCTTGTGTAAGCCTTGGAGCGAAAGGAAGCCACAGCCAGGGTATCCTGAGGTATGAGGTCTAGGAAACGTGTCACATTTTGGTATTCTCCATAGTCCTCACTTGATGCTATAAGGAAAAAAAGGTTTAACAAATCTGTCCATTGTGTCATTACCTTATGCATCTAAATTCAGCTAATTAACTTCAAAATTTAGTCATTACTCCATCAATTTAAGAAAACTTTTTTCTGTCAACAATTATTTATTTAAAATAACACTGGTGCATTTCCTCTATCTTGTAAGACAGCACAGAACACACTGAACTTCAGAAAACTACCCAGAAGTGAACACTTCCTTTTTTCAATTGTCAATCTGTACTTCTTACAAGAGGAACTCAAAACAATGGATTTGAGGTGGAAGGGGGTGGAAATCACAGTATCACAGTAAGAAGTCATCAAACAGACTAACATATTATAGTAATACTGCATTTTTAAATGGTCATAATGTGAAGTGGCAAATTGAGATACTTGTTTGAAGAACGTAAACACCGCTCTAAATAAAACAAGCATCACTCACTTTTTATATCACTTCTGTCTTTGCTAGACTTGCTGGTATTTTTCTCAGCAATAAGCATTTGAAACTTATGTCTGGCCCACTGAGTTAGATGATCAAGCATGGAGAACACCGTCTGCGTGCTCAGCTGGCTTAGATCAGAGGCACTGTCTTCAAGCCTCCTAGCAGACTGATCATCATGTTTCAAAACAGCCATAATCTCCGCATAAACCTACATAAACATGATAAAAGACAGAAGTGCCACGTAGGCATAAAAACAGCAGGAAACAGCAATTAATACAAAAATCAAACTAAAACACTAGCTGTTTTAATTGTGTATTTTAATAGTTTTGGGCTTATTGGCAAGCTCTGTTTGTCTCATGGTCTTAAGAGGAAGAAAAGGCAAACCAAGTAGCAGTTGTTGCCAAGAGATTTCAATCAGAGAGTATGTCTTTAAAAAGTAAGCACTTGGATTCCAAATAATCATCACGATCACTTGAATTGGAGGTTTGAAAACAATGAATGCTACTGCAATTCTGCTGCAAATACTTCCAGGTTTAATACAAGTCAAGTTATCTGCTGGCTACCAGATCACAAATCAAGTATTTGCCTATATTTAAGTAAATACCATGCTCAAAGACTTGTTTCTCAGTTTAATCAACAGAATGAGTTAATGTGCATAACAGATGCTTACTGTGGATGTATTTGTTCACACAACAAAAGTGACCGCTCCCTTCTGCACACCCACAATGTTTAAACACAGGTATCTTCGCTGTGAGGCTTCAAATTAATAGAATGCAAGTTATATTTTTCAAGCTCTAACTTCTGCTAATGAAAACTCAAGGAAAGGAGAGTGGATGACTTTTCTTTCCTGTGCCTGCTTTGCTATAGACAGCTATGAATCCTGTTCTTTGTGAATATTTTAGCTAAATAGCTTTTCCACTTAAATTCGAGTGCATGCAAGGGAGAGAAAAAAATGATGAGCATGAATGCTTGGAAGTAATCAAGTTCAATTTATTCTTTGTTTGCACTGCATTCCCTTCCGCTTCATAGAACCTGATGTTACTGCAGTCATAATTAACTGCATAATATCTCAAACTAGTGCCTGCTGACGAAAAATCCATAGAAACACAGTTCAATACAAACTTCTACGAAAATATTCAAAATCCTGGCAGAAACTTCACATATTAATACAGGAAAAGGAGTTTAGCCCCTACACAATTTGTTCACCTAGGTCTACAGCAATGCTGCAGAGCAAAACAGCTCTTGGGAAAAAGAGCTCCTAAACATTCCTATGTAAAACACTGCGTTCCTGTACACCTCACCTCTTGTTGATCCTCTTGACTGCATCCCAACAAAACATAGACAAGGATGTGTGGAAGCAGATAAATTGTTACTTTATAGTCATTCTTCATCATAATACTGCAGCAATCAAACACTTTTCTGGCAAGATCATGTCGCACCTATAGAAAAATATTATTTCCAGGAAAAGCATCACTGCAGAAGTGCAAATGCCTGAACAATTAATAGGTTTTTTTTTGGCTGACAAATAAAACAAATTACACTCCATCAAATAATTTTAAGGTACTTGACTCCTACATAATGTTTATTAGACTTAAATGGCATCTACCCTTAAATGTATCAATTGCCGATACCACAAAGACACTTCTGACATGTTCAACTCTTCAGTATTTTCGACACCACTGAAAACTTGCACTGCCCACAGAAAAAAACTTAAGACCCCTTACTACTGCACTCAGCCTCTCCTCTGCCCTTAAAAGCCTGCAAGAAGTAGGAAATCATGAAGACATTAAAGTTGTCTTGTTCTGAAACAGAAAGGGGACAGCATAGCTACGTAACTATTGTGATTAAATTTAATTCTTGAAATGGTTGATTTAGAAGGGAAATTTTCTGTGGGATATTACATGTTGGAAAGGGAAAAGGAGAAAATAGGAAGAAAGTGATAAGTACTTTTAACGTGCTCTGACTGAGTAGCTATGGGGAAGTGAAAGAAATCTTTCAGAAACAGAGGAAACTGAAGGTTTTCCAGAAGCATTCCAGGTACTTTTCTGAAGCATTTATCGCTGCTTTCAACTATACAAGAACCTCTGGATAAGGGCAAATGTCCTAGACTTTAGGCTTTGACACTACCTGTGAAGCCTAGCCCAGAAGTAAGAATGCAGGGGAAAGGAAGGTACATGGTCATTGATGATGAACGAATCATAGAATAGTTTGGGTTGGAAGGGACCTTAAAGGTCATCTAGTTCTACCCCCTCTGCCGCAGGCAGGGACATACAACTAAATTAGGCTGCCCAAGGCTCCATCCAACCTGGCCTTGAACACCTCCAGGGATGGGGCAGCCACAGCTTCCCTAGGAAATCTGTGCCAGTGTCTCACCACTCTCATGGTGAAGAAATTCTTCCTCGTGTCTAGTCTTCAAGTACATGCTTTAACAGGCCTACAGAGAATAAGCATATTCACCTATCCATCCCTGACTTCAAAAAGTCAAAACATGATTCTAGAACCATGTTGAATACATCAGTATAGAGAGTAGATTTATTCTCTCACCTTTGTTATAAGATAACCGGCCCAAGTTGCTGACCACTCTGCAAAATTATCACCTAATTTGTTTAAGTAAATTGGCTTCTTCATCTTAGACCAATTTACAGCCTTCTGATAACTTTTGTACCTGTAATTTTAAGAAAATAATTTTTCGTATTTAATATGATGAAAAACAACAGCACATGGTTAATTATGAAATTCCCTAACTGGAATCATAAAAAGTTTTTTTCTTCTGTATGTTTTAAACAAGAATTAAAAGCATACTTTCAGGAATGAACATATTTTATTCTTAAGCTTCTTAAAAGTCAAACATGAAATAAAAACAACCTAATGTTTTACCAGAAGCTTTAAGTAGACTGTGAAGCACTGCTCCAATAATTTTTAAGAAATGTAGTTTGATAAATATTTGAGCAGCGTGGTTTTGGCAGAAAAATCTAGAATGCTTATAAAAGCCCAGAAATGCCAAAAGTTGGTTTTCTAAGAAGAGGCAAAAATGCTTTTAAAGCTATTATAAAAACAAATTGCCTAAATTATTGCATACCTTGTATTTAAGTGAGGTTCCAAGATCTCCTGCACATGCTCAGGAAACCTCCTCCAAAGCCTGGAGCCTGGGCAGTCAGTGTTTGTGTCTCTACAGTCATAGATAGACAGTAACTCCTGAAAAGGCATAGTTTACATGACCAAGTTAGCACTGAAAATGCTTCATGACCACAGTAGTAACAAAATCTGGTGTATATACAGAAGTGATGACTTCGAATTTACAGTGTGTTTAATTCAGAAATTGTAATTGCAAAACTTTGCTCCAACATTGTTAATCCCCAGTTACTTGTCAGGGCTGATTTCACCCAACTATTGACTCCCCAGATTCTCCAGATGGTGTTTGGACCACATTATCCCATGACCTTCACATCTGCAAGTAAATCAGAGACTAGAAGTTAATCTGATTCCTCCTTCTGCATTAGCTAATAGAATTGTCTCATTCTGCAGACTATCTGGGGCCACTCATTATCTCCTAGAGAAAAGAATTGTCCTGCAGCTTTCACAAAGATAAAACAACAACAAAACAAACGCCAGAAAACAGATGAGCTTGGAGTTCTCAAACCAGCACAAAAGACAGGAGTCTGAAAATAAGGGTAGGCTCACTTTGAGTTGCTTCATAGAAGTGAGGAGAAGTCCTCTAAGGATCACTTACTACTTTTCACAGAATCACAGAACAACCAGGTTGGAAGGGACCCATCGGATCTTCTAGTCAAGATTTTTTCATTTCTGCCACGTAACTTGTATCATTTCTAAGTCAGTCTTGGAAGTATCCCTTAAACCACCACGTATAGACTACCCATTACCTCTGAAACATCACATCTTTCCTAAAATGTCATGACACAAAAGCAAACAAATCTTGCATTTGACAACTCCCGAGTGGGCAGTTTAAAAAAAATAAAAATTTACTATCCTCAATAACCTTTTATGTTGTATTTTAAAGCTGTATAGGATGAAGTTTCAAATACTTACACATGGAACTCAAAAAATACATGTATACTGTGTAATTCTGTACTCAAAGTGATATGAAAACATTTGTGAAGAAAAACTAGGATCTAAGCACATCTCTTACCTGAATAGCATACGCCGCAGAATCCTGAGCACGAACATTGTCAGCATAAGCAAGGAACGCTCTGGTCAGTTCCATTAATAACCCGTAGGCAAAATTTGGGTCCTCCACACCAGCCTCAATCACAAACAGAAGGCCAGTTTTATTGAAACAAATGGAGTAAAAGCTGTATCTTTCATCTCTAAATAATCACTTTGAAGCCTGAATCTGAACATTTTTAGATGAGAAAGCAAGTATAGATTTTGAAAGGGTCTAAAGATAAGTGGTTCCCTTCTCCCAAGTATTTTAAAAAAAATCTTAAATGCTAACCAAAACATCAGAGGAACACTTCTTACCACAAATGTGAAGTGCTTTCCTTGAGTTTCACTTGATGAAAAATCAAGCCTGCCAGGATCTATTGCTCCCAGTTCACCTAAACATTCTCCACAAAGTAGTCGGGCTTGAGAATTTGCATCCTGGCAGCCGATCAGCAACACAGTGACCAGCTGGGAGATGACTGGCTCTACAGTTTCACTGTCTGTAACATACTTCACCAGTTTTTCCTGTGAAGGTAAAACATAAAGATGAGTTATTCTACAGCCATGCTTATGGTACATAATGTTGGAAGTTTCCCATCTATAACTCACTCTTACTGGGCATTTCATTTATCCTCAATTTCAGACTATGATTCCAATACTACCATTTTGTAACTATTGTCCAACTGCCCCAAACTGCTTGTTACCCTAAGGAAGGACTAAATGAATGAGGGATTTGGGCCTCAAATAATAATACTATCATGGTCAATATTGTATTGCATTATCATACACCTCTCTACTAACTTAATTTTCTTTCATTGTCTTACCAAGGCCCTTTGTTCTTTTCTACATCATCTATTTCACTTATCTGTTCTTCCTCTTCATGTGCTTGATATTTTTCTCAATTTCTTTCATGCAGCTTTTGCCATACCTTCTGGTCTCACTGCTATTTGTATACTTATTATTTCCTATTTTTTGGCCATTTCTTCACTCTCAGTTCCTACAAAGCTCAGGGTTTCAAGTCCTTTAATCGATACTCATCATGTTAATTGGATTTCCTTTCTCTTTTATTTTGGTTCAGCTTTTATTCCCCAGTTCCATATTTAGTCCACACAGAAAAAACTTTCCCTTAATAATGTGAACAAGTTTGCAATTGTTATGTTTAATCAAAAACAGCCAATATAACTGACCAAATAGTTCCACAAGCTGAGGAATTATTTAAGTTTCACTTGCCTTGATTATTTTGCTAGACTTCAAAGCAAGACATGGCAATATTTTGCTACCCTAAGCTGAAAGAATTACTTATCAACCAGGAACATATACAATCATTGACTGCCCTTTCAGCTTGGGTGCATTTTATTTCCTGGCTGAAGAACACCCCACAATACTATAGCTTCTATGGGGACTGACTATTATTGTTTTTCTTTTAAATAGGTCACATACACCTCTCTGTGACAATAATCACACAGATTTGTAAAGCAGTGTCTTTGCAACTTGTACATGGTTATAAAACTTATTTGACTGTGATCTGTGGATTAACATGTTTGAGGGTGGAAGGCAAAGAAGGAAGGAAGACCATCCAAAGCGTGCGACGGTCACATACACCTTCATTCTTTCAGACACTACACTCAAATTATGGTTTTAATGTTTTAGTCTCCCGATTCAAAAGCCATACGTGTTCCAAAAGAGAACAGGACCACACAACAGATTGTTGAAATGGACTTCTTAGATATACCTTTCCTCAGAGTTGAAAAACAATACGAAATATACCCCTAGCCTTGCTGAATCAGTATCACACAGGTCAGAAGGACTTGAAGTCCTCTTACAAGGGAACATGATGAAAAAGAATCCCTTCTCTCTATTTTGTTAAGAAATTGCAAGCTTAAACTGACAAAAACATCATTCATGTGAACACCTAGTTAACACTACGGACTTTTAGACTGTTGTTCCAGATGCTATTGCTTTGGTTTTGTTTGGGTTTTTTAAGAGATTCAACAGTAAGGTTTTCTATACCTGATTTCTGTATAATGTTTCTTTCAGGCTGGTAAGTGCATGAATACGAACATCCACGTTCTCATGCTGAATAGCTTTCATAGAAAGCTGCAGTGTTGTCTGCAAGTCAGTGCTTTTGGAAGATTCCTGAACAAGACACAACATAAGAAGTTCTGAGTTAAATATAACAGGAATGCAATTAAGCAGCATCACTAAGAACACGTGAGAACACATACAAACTACTCCCTTTCTGCCTGCATTCTCACCTGTACCCACATACTATTGTCTTCCTGTCTATCATTTAAGATGTTCTCAAAAAGGTGCTATATTCACACTTCTGTGTAAACATAGCACAAGTGTAAAGAAAAATTTTGAAATCAGAAGAAAATGCTTTGTTGTGAGTACTTCATTATCCAAATTCAAATTTATTTTTACTTTTGTTACCTTATTCCACCAAATAATTGCTGCTATCGCCTAACCATCTGTGGGCAAACAAAGAAACAGACTAGAGTGTACTGCTAAAATAGACAAATTCCATCACCTTTAAAGAGAATATGGAAGAGGGATTAAATTAAAAGTAGCTTCTCTTGTAACGTATTCATTACCACAGACACTACTGCAGACTTTCAATCTCAATCTCTTCAGTCTCAAAAAGATGAAAAGTCAGTGTTCAGGAGATGCTACAGAACCAAGCTTGTTAAGTGTGAATATATTTCACTCCTAAAGAACAATCAGAATCTGCTTCATATTATTCCTGTGATAAACAAATTCTATTTTGCTGTAGAGGCAAATAAATACTATTTCCACAAAACAGCACACTTTTTCTACACTTGTAATGAATTAATTTGATGCACTATCTAAAAGGAAGTTGTGGATAGAAGGGAGCTGGCCTCTTCTCCCAAGTAACAGGGGACAGGACAAGAGGAAATGGCCTCAAGCTCCATCAGAGGAGGTTTAGGCTGAACATTAGGAAAAAATTTTTCATGGAAAGAGTCACTGGGCATTGGAACAGGCTGCCCAGGGAGGTGGTTGAGTCACCATCCCTGGAGGTGTTTAAGGAACGGGTGGATGAAGTGCCGAGGGGCATGGTTTAGTGTTTGATAAGGAACAGTTGGACTCAATGATCTGATGGGTCTTTGCCAACCTGGTGATTCTATGATTAAAATAAATAAAAGAAGCTTTACCTTTCGGTATCCCTGAAGGACAACCTGAATTTCTTTTAGTTCAGGAAGGTCAGGTAGAAAATATATTTCATGTAAATAGTCTCGTACTGCATCTCTATTAGTCACAAAAAAAAAAAAAAACATTGCAAGAAATACAGTAAACTTCAGTTGGGTGAGAAAAATCTTTAAAATACATCCAAAGAAAGCAGTTAAATATAACACAGACTTGAAAGCAACCCATATTTAGTTTCCTTTTTTTATCTAATTAAATATAGATATAAAACAATTTGTTTCTCCTGTTACTTGACTTGCAACAGATATTCCTCTAAGTTTTCAATTACTGCTTCTTTTAAAGACACTTTATTAAGAAGCTTTAAGAGTTGCCACTCACTTCCACCAGATTTGGCTTTCCTTTTTTTTGAACACTGGCCATAGGGTGAGAATAATCCCACTTGACTGGAGACCAAGTTCTGTTTTCCTCATAAGAAAAGAAACACCCAACCAATAAAAAATTTCTGTCTTCCTAACATGAAAAAATACCTTTCAGTTTTGCTACTCTGGGTTTCTAGAAGACTCTTAGGATTCCTATTGTCATCTTTTATTTTGAATACTGTCAGTATGAGGCGGTGCAAGAAAAATGAAAAGCCAACAAAAGTAATGAAGATATAAACTAGCAACATTTCTAAAAATAAATAAATCTTAATTTTAAGCTAAAAACACAGATGAAAAGGAGTTAAGATTCATCATTGTCTTCAAAAAGGTTAAGTCACGAGAATGTAAATCTTGTGTGTCAGGCTTTAATTTGGTTTTCAGATGGCACGATTGCTTGTGAAGAGTATGTATGAAGTCTTACTCAATATGAGTTTCTGTGCACTTAATTATTACTCTGAGAGGAACAATGAACTCATTTCCTCTGTATTTCCAAGTCTGTCCAATTCCTTCTAGCTTAGAGCAAACATTAGCTATCGCTGTTAATCTGTGTGTGCCCTGTAGAGGGAAGGTATTTTCCATATCAGCGAAAAAAAAATGCAGAATTGAAAAACCTGCATGGGGAAGCATCTGAATAGGTTAGAACTTAGCTACAGTGTCACATATTTCTATAAGGACAATATAAAAACACCTTTCAGATGGGGCTATCACTTGTCAGATTTCAAAATTGTGTTGCAATTTAGGCAAGTGGGAATTTTATAGAACAAGAACCTGGCAGAGAAACAAGTTCTCACCTCAGTGCTGGGCAACTGCAATTTAGGGTTATCCCCATTGCTATTACAAGATTTAACCCCTATAACTGAAAATATTTTGTACAGTACCTGTTCTCAACTATAAGAAAGTAAAACACAGCTGTAGTTTCCTTTGGCTGGATATGTATAAGAGGCAATAATGCTACTATCACATGACTAAGCAAAGAGCCAAGGTATGAATGGTCCAGACTTCGAACAAAACAATCCCAGGCTCTAAACAAGAAAAGACAACAAAGAAATGTTAATCAATTATTCTTCTTTGTATAAAGACATTTTAAATGAGTCATGAGAAGCATTTGAAGTTACTTCAGCTCTGTGGGTTAGACTATTGTCTAGAACAAAACTAAAGAGCGTATTCAAGGACAGATAGTGCAGGTATGCACATCACTGTCTGGGTACACTATCGGTTCACCTGCAACATAGTTCTGGAAAGTCATCCTTGTATCTCAGAGCTGTTCTCAGTGTAGTCATCATCTTCACTCTTACAGAACTGATGTGCTTGGGACCCATGAGCTTCATTAAAGACATAAGACTGTTTAAAGCCTAGACACAGAGAAAAGTCATTTTAGTGCATTAGACAACTCAGTAAAACACATACAAGCCATATTTTCCAGCAAAACCAGGGTAACCTTGCTTAAGAAATCATACTCTATCAAATATCATGTTCAGTTTGATGTTTCCATAAACAATTAAGAGGTTAGAGGAAAGAGAATGAAAGGAAATTTGTAATGACAGGATTGTAACAAAAAAGTTATTTGGGCTGTTGACAGATTGACAACTGTGGACACCAAAAGAGTTCACAGTTGTAGAAGTCAGGTAAAAGACACGTTTAACTACATGTCCAAAGCTTTAGAAGCTGATAAGAGCGGGTTTTGGAAATACAGAGAAAATCTTGCATTTAAAAAAAAGAAAACAAACCAATCAATCACCACCACCAGAACTGTCACACAGCTTCTGGCAGAAGTGACTAGTAAGCTTCAGGGAACAGCTAATAGCTTAGTTGTCATTATGACTGATGAAAGATGGGAAATACTGAGATGCAGAAAAAGTAGTAGATATTTCAGCCACTGTAACACTGTACCAAAACAAGGCAGTACAAGGAGGACAAGATCAGTATCATTAACAGAGGAAGAAACCTGAGCTTAAGGAAAGGTCATGGAAGGGGAAACTCATCAAGTACTAAAAACAGAACAAGAAAGTATAGAAACAATAGTAGGTGCAGCAGAAGAAATGCTATACAAAAGAAATTCATGAAGTGTGAAGACATGGGGCTATGAAAATGAAAGCATCTCAAGGTGAATATTTGAGAGGAAAAAAGCTTGAAAGAACATCAGGAAAAATGCAGTCCATCAGCGTAAACGTCATATGCATTCTAGCTCTCACTAATTCCTCACAGAAACCATCTACCTCACCTGTGTGAGGTGGTCTTGTTGTTAGAAGCATTATCGCAGCAGAGCAGCTCTGTGAAAAGCACCACCAATAAAGCCTAGGAGCTCCTGGATCTGCATGTTACTTTCTTTAGCTTTGCTTTTTGGCGCCCTTAGAACTCTGCCCACCACAGTAACTCCAGTTTTCTCCCATACTCCCTCATTCTCCACTTTCAGGAATGTTAAAATAGTCCTTGCTTATCTTTGTATTAATATTCAAAATGAAGTTTACACACCATTTTTTTATCCTCAATGCCAACACTGGAACTCAGTAACTGCATGTTAAAAAAAGCCAAGATACCAAGCAATTTAGGTTGTAGATAATCAGCCTGTGGAAGAGAAGAGGAGAGAAAGAAAGTAAAAAGCAAACAATGTTACCATTACCGCATTTTTAACCTTAAGAAATTAAAAGGTAAGTATGAAATGGTAATTTTGAAAGACAAATGAGAAGAATCCTAAATACATACACTGCTCCTTACCCATGTTAATGAAAGACAACTCTATTAGGCTGTACGTTTGTTTTGCTTAGGTAGGATTTGGAGGTTTGTGTGTTTGGGAGTAAGGGTGTAGTGTTGGTTGTTTCTCTTATTTTCAGTACACACTGGCTACTTATCTCTCTATGACTAGAACATTTAAGAAACACCAGCCTTTCCTCTGCTTCTTGCCTCAAGTGAGTGATGTTCAGAGAACATCAAACTGTCTTCGCACTCAGACTGGAGAAAAAAAAATATCGAACAAAACTAAATATGAATATTTTGACATCCTTACCATTTGTTCAGGGGATGTTATTTCTCTAGGTCCCTGATAGGGATCGTCATGAGATGCAAATGAAGCCAGTATCGACAAACCATTGAAGACTTGTTGATAGTGTTCTCCTATACGCAGCAATAATTCATTGTGCAGTCCCTGGTAGTCCTGTCTCAGCAAGCTGCCCAGTTCTATCTCGGTTTCATTCTATAAGCAAATAGCAAACAGTCTAAATTTCATCACAATAAAACTAGCACACTCAGAGGCAGGAGGCATTGGACTCCAATTTTTATGGTAAATCAGCCAAAGAAAAAGCTTCCAATTAGCTCAATGTTAGATAAACCAACTTTTTAGAGTTTAAGTTTGCAAAGTATCTTACAAAAGCTTCTCAGTGCCAACGGAACAGATGATAAATAACAAGAACAAAACTCCAGCATGCACAATTTCCCCGTCTATGCTTTGCAAGACCTTAACTTCAATAAAGTAGAAAGCTCACTATTCATCAACTGTTGCTGCTAATCTGTGTATATAATAAAGCAAAGACCAATTTACCTTGAGGTAATGAAGTGCCCGCTCCAGCTCATCCTTGGAGCAGGAACAGACCAAATGAGAGAAGATGTATTTGAAGTTGTTGATTAAAATCTCTCTTCGGTTTACATTCAGCTGTTTTGCTATGGTTCGAATAAGGCTGGAGGCTGCAGGACTAGCCTTGGCTGCAAGGTCAGGAAGCAAAACTTGTAGTGTCCGCTGGCAAATTAAGAACAATATTTAATAGAAAAGAAACAAACAAACAAAACACTTTAGAATACTCAGGGTTTGTCTTTGTTCTACTTGCCTAAGCACAACATCACATATCTCTGGTCTTATGTGTGACTGGAGGTATAAATTAAGAACTTTAATGAGATGGAAATGCCTAGTAAAAATGCAGATTAAATCTAAACAATTACTCGAGAAGGTACTTAATCTAATCAATACCAAGAAACAGGCAAACAGGAAAAACTACCATTTTACATGTCTATCTATCCAGTTTCCCCACAGAAAAGAATCTTGGAAAAACCCAAACCAAAACAAAAACATAACAAATCCCATCACACCCACACAGAACATTTCCCAAACCCACTAGGTAACTAGGAGGCCTGCTTTCTTGCTCAATGCTGTGCATTTCCCACCTACCAACAAACAAAATATGAGTATGAAGCTACTTAGACTTCAAATAAAATATGCAGCTAAGCAGACCAAGAGATCTATCCACAGAATATTAGCTTTATTCAATTGATACAAGAAAGCAGACACCACGCAAAAATCATGCCCTACAAAGAATTCCTCCAAGTGCACTAAATCATGAATATAGATGTATAGAAGTACTTAATGACTATGCTAGACCTTAGTTCATCATTTGTCATACTTAAATTAACACTGTAGCCATCACTGCAACTCATTGATAAAACTGTTCATCTGTATTTTTGAGCTCCCCATTGCAGCGATACCAGTGTTCTACATTATAATAAACAGCAGCTAAAGGGGAAAAAAAATCAGGTCTGAAAATGACAGAAAATCGTGAACTGAAATAGAAATCCAGAGGCCCATAGACAAAAAAAAAATAGTCCAAAAGCAAAAAGTATTGACCAACTTACTGAGAGAAAGCGGTTTAGATCCGGAAAATCAAATACATTGGCTATCTCAGATAACATGTCCAGAGCCATTTCTCTCTGGTGAGCATCTGTTTGTTTCTGTAGCTCATTACCCTGGCACGGAGCACTCAATACTGCTGCCTGGTTGGAGTGTAGGGATTCCACTAGGAACTAAACACAAAGAGATATTTAGTACTATTTTCCCCTTTTTCGCTCCCTAAAAAAGCCCCTCAAAAAATGAGTTTGTTTCCCTTCTGTGCATCTGCTTTTCTTGCTCCTCTATTGCATATAGACCTATGATCATTACATTGCAGTAGGAAGTAGATTACCATTCACTTAATTGCATTTAATTTCACAACCCTGGCTTTAGTCATTGCATTATTAAAAAAATGCCGAAACCCAGCAATGATAATTTTCTTTTAAAAAGAACTTTTCTTCAGGTAATGGGTACAGCAAGAGAATGAATCAGTCGTGTCAGTATTATGCCTGTGAAATGTTGACTTCGGTACCAATTTTAAAATCATAGCTTCCTATAGCACTAGTACCACATAACGCAGGAAACTATACTGTTCCTCTATTTCAGAATGACAACAAGCATCTAGGGAAGAAAAAGCAAAGCAATACTGTTGAGGGGAGAGGACTGTGACAAAGTTAAAGATTTCTTATTGCTTCCTAAATGTTTGTGGGCCTTTGTTTTACTGTTTAAATCGTCTCGGTTTTGTCCTACGAGATTTCACCTTGTAAAACACTGTAATTTTTACCTTTAATACCATTTTCAAAAGCCACAAAAAGAACCTAAACATACGTCTTTATAAATGACTGATCACGTTGTTCTTACCTGACAGATAGGCTTCTTGTACTGACTGAAAAAAGCTTGCAGTTTTATGGACTTGGCTGCTGCCAGGGATCGAATTTCTGTGTAAGCGGCTCCAGCCACAGAAGCTGACTTGGACAACAAACAGTGTAGCAAATGCAAGAGGGCAAAAGGAACCAAATCTCCTTTTGATGCCCTTAAAAGTAAGCACAAGAAAAAGAATTAAAAAAGAAAAAAAGTTGTATTAATAAACTGACTTAAGAACATACAACTATCATAAAGCGAAATGACTCATCATTATATTTGCACATCTAACCTGTATTTCACATGACAGGGCAGAAAATAAGGAATACTCTACAGCTTAGACCAGTTGCAAAAGAGTGGAGAACGACTGACCCACAAAGGCTAACCTTAAAATAAGTAATTTAATCTTACATTAACACTTGAGCAAAATGTAACTTTGCATGACAAACTGATGCTAGTTTACAACTGTCAAGATACCATCACAAATACCTTCCAATATCTCCTGTTGTGAGAATCAAGGTATCTTTAAGCTCGTTATTTCTTGACATTTTGGCATTTGTATAGGCTTCCTTCATTCTTGAAACAAACAGCTGCAACACATGACAACAGAATAAAAGAATATAACTATAGTGTGTTTGACATAATGAAACAAAAACCACAGTAAGTTAGGAAAAACAGTCCCCCTGCAAAAAAATATTAATTCACCTCTTTTATGAATCCTTCTTCAGAGTCTAAGGATTCTAGTATGTTCTTTATGCAGTCACTGAAAGCAACTCTCACATCTTTGTCTGGATCCTCCATCAGATTTAATAAAGATCCAACAAGAATCTTCACACTAGGCTCATTAGTGTTAAAATCCAGATGTTTGCAAAGATGAGGTATATTTTCTATAAAAGCTGAGCAGTATGGATTGGAGAAGGAAAAGAAAATATATTTGTGATACTTTAAAAAAAACCTATTCAAGCATGCAAAGCCGTGACACAGGTGAGCAACAAAACACACTATCATTATATCGAAGGAATAAATATCGTCAAACCAGACAAGGTATTTAAAATTCAGATTTGATCAAGTATTACATTTCTATGTATAGCCACAAACCAGAACTAGGTTGAGGTAGTTTAAATAGAGTATCAATGACAAACATCAGCAGTGATATCAACCAAAATACAGCATTTCAAACACCATTATAGCTATTAAAAAAAAGTACAGGAAAAAAATGAAGAAAAGTATAGAAGTGATTTAGTACCTCCTACAGAAGTGAAAAATGTTAATAAAGTCACCTACCTAGCTTAACTGAACTGGATACTTTGTTCTCCAGGAGGCTAAGAAAGGGCTTGAAAACAGAGGCTTGCACAGAACAAGGTTTTTCATGAGCAGAAGTCACAGTAAGGCTACTACATAAAATATCACAAGTAATATGTTTAACAGCAGAGTCTGCCAAAGAAGGTTGTACACGGAATGTACCAGACAGACAGCAAGATAATTTCCCAACTATAGCAGCACAGGCCTCCTTGACTAGCACAGACTCATCTTTGATTTGATTTCTGAAATGGAAACAAAAGCAAAACCATTTTAACAGATTGTTTACCTAGAAATTTTTATTTGTCTGCATTCTCTAGCTACATTGAAAGTACTATTAGGACAATTTAAGGATCCATCTTGCTAAATCTTTTTCCATTGCAAATTACCCATGTGTTCTATTAAACATTTGAGGTAGCACTGAGCATGGCGAGCCTGCCATGTTATGAAGCAACTGAAGGTTAGACACAAGAGAAGACACCAAAATGTATATACAAAATGCAGAGAAATCAGAAGGGTTATAGGAAACATATGGATAAATATCACATATTTAGCTAACAAAGATACATCCTTTCACGTCCTTAGTTTAAATTTCTTAACAAGAAATTAGGTCTGTCTTCAGCTAACTAAGTAACTTGTATATCGACATGGTAAATTAACTATTTCTATCAAACTGACCTTGTCACTTACACCTATCCTGTTGATATTTTACAATCTCAGAAACTGAGATCTAGCAAATTGTAGATGAAATAGAAAAATCCTTTTTTTTTTTTTGCTTATACTAACTGTCTAACTGACGACAGAAAAGCAGCATTAATACATACAAAAGAGCTTTGGGAATGACACTGCAAGACTGCACATTTGGTGAATGAAGCAAGAGAGAGAATCCTCTAACACAAGCAGCCCGAATTACTTCATGGGGACTTTGTAGAGCCCAGTGATAAATGGATTTTCTCCAATCCAGATGAATGTTTCTTGGGAAGAGACACAGAAGTGACACACAGTGTGACTGAGTTTGGGGTGCTAAAAAGAAAAAACAAAATTAAGCAGAAAATAACCTAATTTAAACTTTTAATATAAATCATCATAATATGGCAAAGGAAATAATTTTACTTTAGATCATTTCAGATAGAAATTAGGTTTTATGTACTCTAATATACTTACAGAAACTCTGTGCAGTTTTTTGACTCAAAACTATAGGAACAAAGCCAAAAGCAGACGGCTTAAATGAAAAATCATCAGGATGGCTGTAAATCCAGGGCAGAGACAGCAATCCACATAAGTTATCAAGAATCTGATCATTCAGTGGAATTTTCACTAGAGGGGAAAACATGAAAACATCAAAACCCAGATACCATGCCGTCTGCAGTTTGTAAAGCAGATGCACATTCTTATGTTCTAAATTTGCTACAAAAGTTATTTTTTTTCCCATCAGAAATTAGTAGCACTGTTCCCATATCTTGATGTCTGTCATTTTAGATGGATTATACCAATGGGTGTAGTGCTACATCAAAATAATTTAAAATATTCATTAGACAGTTAACAGCGTGGAATACATGAGCAGAAGAATGAAGACAGCTTCGGTATCTCTAGATTTGTATGACAAATCAGGAGGGTTTTGAGATCACAAGTAAGCTACTCTAATAACACCACTTGAGTCTTGCTGCTTTAAACAAACATGCAAGTATTTAAATTTTTGGTAACCTTCCTGCACGCTACATTTGCTGAAGCTGGTCAGAAGTTTGAAATCTCTGAGTGAAACAGACAGTAAGGCATGCTGCCTCTGGGCATTTTAAGTTAAAAGTTCATTTCTTCCATACTAGCCACATGTCCCCATGTATCCCCCTGTTCAAATATAACACAAGTACAAAGAATAGAGCACCATGTTTGAGAAGGAATGCAAAAGGAAACTCTCTAAACAGTGAATGCTCTTTTTTGTAATTTAACTTTTTTGTACAAGAACGCAAGATCTATAATTTCAGTACCTCTCCCACGCTGACCAATTTAGTCAGTAGCATTCCTAATTTACAAATTCAGTCAAAGATGTATTAGTTTGAAGGATTTCTCACCTTGCATATACAACAAAGCATCAAAGATTTTCACTATTCTGTCAATCACTTGTTCTAGGTTAACAATCTGCGTAGCAGCCTCCAACAAGTTTCTGCAGGCTTTCACTACTATTGTGATAAAATCAGAGGAAATCCATGTAACCTGTATATTGACCACTGAATCCGCAGAGCCTGAAGCCTTCTTATATGAGTCCAAGTTATACGGATGACTTACATTCTGACCTATACTATTAAAATAAAAATGATATGATCAATGCAGCAGACTATTAAACATTTAATACTGCACTGCTTGTAAGCACAGTTAATATGAAAATATGCTTATTCAAAACACACAGGACTAATCCAATACTTGTAGTGGTACATGGGCAAGCATTAAAATAATCTACACAAATCATAACAACAGTCACAAGAAACCACTGGTCTCATGGTTTCACCATGGTACATTTACCTGGTAGGATTTGTTGGGGGAGAACAGTGAACTGTGCACAAAGCTGCCAGTCGCAGAATTACAGCAATCCCTTCTATAGTCTCAAGAATATCTGCTGGCAGATTTTCTTTCTCAAGGACAAATACTAAGGATGCAGCTTTCTTCAAGATGTCATTCCATAGAGTGTTCTTCAATTTCATGTTTACAGGACAGAGTCTGTAATTTGACCACATTAATTAATTTCCAACACATACTTATTTTCAGAAGTGATAAACTACCATACCAAAACCAGAGCTAATCCATGTCTGATATAGGACTAGGAAAACACCAATGAAGCTTTAGATTAAATGTGCTTTTTGGGAGAAAAAGATACTAACTCTGAAGTATGATGCAAATCAGACTTATCTGATAGGCTACAAAGGTAAAACTCTACAATCCTTGGAAGGTCATAGTGACCATGGTGGTTCCTGATGATTACACAAAGGCAAACATTACGCCCATCTTAAAGAAAGGCAAAAAACAGGATCCAAGGAGCCGTTGGCTGGCAGCCTAACCTCAGTCCCTGGCAAGTTTATGGAAAAAATCTTTCACTGAACTAATTTCTAGGCACATAAGGGACAAAAAAAGTGACTGGGAACACCCAGCACATTTACCAATGGAAAATCACATCAGACTAACTTGATTTCTTTCTATTGTGAGACAGGTATCTCTGTGGGTAAAAGGAGAGCAGCCTACTTGGAGGATCTCAACCAGCTAAAAAACTAGGCTGACAAGATTCTCATGAAGGCCAACAGAGACACATGAAAAGTCCTGCCACTGGCACAAAACACACCACGTAACAAAACAATCTGAGGGCTGACTGGTTAGCAAGTAGCTTTGAAGAAAATGACCCAGTGGAATTCTGAAAGTTGAACAGAAGAGCAGTGTGACCTTCCTGCAACACTGGCCACCTATATGTCGAGCTGGATTACCAAGAGTGAAGGCTGATTATAAAACTACACCTGGAATAGAGCATGCTAGTGCCAGGTTTGAGTGCCCAAATACAAGAAAGCAATCAACATGCTGGAGCAAGTCCAAGACAATCAGAGAGCTTAAGCACAGCATAAGCAGAAGCTGAGAGAACTGGCTTTGTTCATCTGAGAACAGATTACTTAACCAGATCTGCTTTAAGCATGTCCAGAGCAACAGCACAGCCACATACATATTTCTGTGTGAATTCTTTCAGCTTTTCTGTTCTCACTGAGTAAAAATGAAAATGATTTGCATTGAACATATTAAAAATACAGTTTCTTAAACTAAAGTTTGGCTTATAAATGATCTGAGCATTCTGACACTTCAAAATATCATTTAAATCTTTTCCTAGATCTTTCAATGGGGCTGTTATGAAGAAAATGCTTCAAAAAAAAAAAAGTTACAATTTGCTGTTATTCACCAGCCAAATCACTGTAAAAGTAGTTCTTGAGCAAGTGTCATACTTTACTGGTGCAGGTGATTTCTTTGGATGCTTTATTGGTTTGCTTAGTCTTTGTCTTTTCTCTGGAACTTCTTCGCAGCTGTTGCTCCACCCATCGGTATCAGAAGTATCCAGCTGGCTATGATGAAGCTCCTGAAAAATTTCTTCCGTTTGTGTTGTTAATGCTGCATAAAGTGGACTCACCAGATACTGGGATGGACAAACAGAAGTACAACAATGTATGTTATGCCTTATTTCTCAAAGACATGGTATTATTTGTTTGTGACTTAGAATATAAGGTTTCAAAATGTTCTGGTAAAGTTCTTAAAAACCTTTCTGTTCAAAAATCTTAATTACAAGATGAAAACTCATTAACAATGAAGTTTCCTGCATTCCTATCAGCAAGAATGCAGCTGGTACAGCTGTTTCCCAGCAAATGCCATAATACCTGGCTACCAAATCCATCAAGACAGACGCTTTAAGTTTAAGAGACAACAGATATGATACATGTGCAGGTGTACTGGGTAAAGGGAACACAGCACATCAACACTTCATTATTTTAATTCATACCTTTCTGTCTGCCTGTCCAACAAACATGACTAAAAGTATACGGTTAGAAAGTAAGTGTAGCTCAGATGAAGAGGTCTCACTTGTAAAGGTGCCCTTATTTGACAACCAGTTGAAGAACTCTGACCTGTATGAATACGCAAAACAGCGGCGAAACAAGGAGTATTCATCTAATCATGCAATTAAAAATCTTATTTCTAGATTTTCTTCTTTACCCAGACACAGGTTTTTGTACTTTATTTACTCACATGATAAATACAGTTTTTAAAACTAACTCACCTCTTGTTTTTCCTGAGCTCCAAGCAAATTCACAAGAATTCCACATATGGTACTGATATGAACTTTTCTTACTTGTAAGGCAGATTCATAGCCAGCTGGAATAAACTCTAGAAAATATTGCAGTATATGGCAAAAAGCAGCTTGCAGCATTTCAGACTGAAGACACTTGAACACGTCACCTTGAAACAACACACTGACCTTCTCCAGTAGCATATTCAAGTAGACAGGTTCAATATTTTTGTAAGAATCTACTTCAAAAGGCAACAATGTCCTCACCAACACCAAGAGTGGTTCTCCTAAGAGTTCTGATTCTTCAGTATCCATTTCAAGTGCTGACTGCAGAACTCCAAAAAAGACTGTGAAGAAAACACTGGCCAGCTGCTCCGGAGGGCCTCCTAAATGAATTAATTTTACTAAAAACTTCACTGCCAAAGCTTTAAGTTTTGGACTACCGTACTCCAACAGGGAGCAGCCTATTCCCCAGAGAATAACATCTTGTCTTACAAAAAAGACATCTGCAACAATATCTGTCAAAATAGACACTAATATAACTTCCAGGCACTCTACACTGGACATACTCATCAGCTGCAATGGTACCAATCTTAAATATTCCACATTGTCACTTGTATCGCTTGAAAATCTCTTCACAGTCACTGGCCAGACCAGTACGTCTCCACAGAGATGCTTTTGTGCAACTCTTTCATGCAAGAAGATTAAGTCTTGGAAAAGCTGTAGCAAATCCTTTGTTAGTACTTCAAAAATCGAGCAACTCTTCATTTTAAACAGGAAAAGTAAAGAGCAAATGACGTTGCAAATGTTCTTGTGCAAGGTGTTGCAGTTCGGAGTTGCAGCAATTCGGAGAAGCCTTGTTATGATCCAGTTACTAAATTCTAGGATGATAAAGAAAGAAACAGCAAACAATCATCTGAGATAAAAATCAAAATCTCCTATTGCAAGCAACTTATTGAGAGGAGGTTGCTCCTCAGTGAAACAAAAGAAAACTCCCTTAAGATAAATGCATACAGACTTAGTACAGAGAGCCTGCACTGGGACATTTATTCAGCAGAGCTTATTGAAAGGGAAGAAACTGGGGAGTTCCAAACATTTCCTCTGACTAAAAAACTCTTAGCCAATGAATGCATGTACAGGATCTCATCAACATGAACTGTGTAATATTACTAAGCAAAGGTAATGAATAAACTCTGTCCTGATTAAGTTTCTATTATCACAAGTGCAAATCAATTCACAATAACTATACAAGATTAACTTTCTTACAAGTATGCAACACTGAACTTAAGAATCTGCCTTAGCCACATTTTCATTCTTTGGTATGATCCTATTGTCAGAAAATTTAAATCCTGAAAATAACAGGCTTCAATATTTTCAATAAACTCACCAATGCAACTGCATTCAGTTTCCTTCTGATTTCCATCCACATTTACAAACATAAGTGGGGAAGATTTCATAATATGTTGAATAAAATCAAGCAACATTACAGAACTTGGCTGTGAATCTGTTTTCTTAATCAGTTCCAAAGCGACTTTAAAAAAAAAAAGGAGACAGATTTCTAGATTAGCATTACAACAAATGAACTTCTCACATATGATATGACAATAAATCTGAATAATTGTGAGCGTGCTTTATTAATCCACAAAGATGATTTTTGTGTTTACAGCCCAAACTGTATGAAGAACAACAAATTACTTGGCTAAAATATTATTCATTAACACTGCATGCATTAACACTTCGTTAGATCAGTGAAGAATAGCAAATAGTTAACAGTTTAATTTTTAATTGTACAATTTTTCCTGAGGTTTATGATCTTAGTAGAAAAAAGCTCTTGGAATTGTTCTATATCTCCAAAGAACTGAAGTTTTTAAATGCTAAGTTCAGCAAAATACTAAACACATGTAGTGCTGTTGTACAGTTCACTAAAACAGGTATTTGAATCACATCAGATTTATCCAAGTTCCACACAGTTGGTTAGCACAAAACCCCCTATCTCAGATTCAGACAAAAATTAACTAGAAAAGCTACATGGTAATGATAAAATACAACATGTATGTATTCAAAAGCACTGTCTAAAACAGATTGGCTTCTTGATTTTATTTTTTATAGCCTTCCCTTTCAGGACTAGAAGGGAGTTAACAAAGAGTAAACTGAAGAGTAACACAGGCACAAAACTTAAAAAAATCAATTCACTACACAAAATATCAATCTTACTGAGACATCTACATGAAATTATATCTTGAAAAGGGTAAGTTATTCTTACCGTGATTCTCATTGATGTAAATGTAAAGACAACTAAAAATGACAATTTGTAGTATATGTGTTTTGTAATTACCAAGTTGTTGTTTAAGTACTGTAGCCTTAACATGATTTAAAGAGTACTAAACCAAGGCTTTGTTAGAATGCTAAAATTAAAAATAAAGCTGTTTACAAAGCATTTCAAGTCAGAAAGACCCTGTCAATATTAAGACTTGCAAGCTATATTGCTAAGAGAACTATCAAACAACATGATGCTTCCGATTTTCAATCCTGTGAGCACCTACGTTCACGCACCCTTGCACAGCAATTTCCCTCTCCTTTTTTTGTTTTACATTACTTCACATCATAAAAGCAAATATTTCATCATGGAGGTTATTAAAACACAAGCCATAAAGGGTATTGCATTCAACTACTAAGTAATTTCAAAATGGGAGTTTAACTCTTTTATTTTTAGCAGGAATTACTTGAAGCAGACAACAATTTTAAAAGATAGGGGTGTAACACTTACCAACATCTACATCTGTAAGAATTCTGTCAATGAACTGGCAGAGTATTTGTCTTGGTTTCTGCACAACAGTCTCGTATTCTTCTGGGCTAGCACTAAAATTACAAGCATATATTATTTTGACATTACCTATTTTAAAATACAAAATAATTGTTTCAGGTCCACCTTGACAACACAGTGTTAAACATTCTTGGGTTTTTTTCTTCTAGAAGTGTTTAAAAATAAATACAATTTGATTTTTTGTTTTTGTGACCAGCATATTGCTTGCTCCTCTTTCTCCTTATTCTTTAGAAGTTAAGGTTTTATAAATTGCTTTAGATAATTAAATTTTGTTCTGCATTTATATTTGCTATATATCAAATCCACAGCTAAAAGGTTAAGGAATTTGTCTGCATGCTAGTACCAAGCAACAAACCAGCTTTTGCGCAGGAAAAAAAAAAAAACAACCAAGAACCCATTTCACTTTTGGACAAAATCAAACAGTTTATGGACAACATTCCCAAGGATACAATTATGAATATGATTATGAAAAATCAGAATCAGGGCTCATACAACTATCAGTCTTATGGCAGTCAGGGCCAGCAGAAGGGATTATCTAAAGGTGGAAATTGTTCTTATAAAATAAAGTCAAACTATGGCCAGCACCAAAACTCTTATGACTGACAATCTGTGGACAAAATATGACGCTTATGACCAGCAGTCAAACTATGGACACAGTCAGGACACTTATGACTGGCAGTAAAGCTCACACAGCCTCAGAGGTCTGTAGTGAGACTAGTGCTGTTTGATATTTTTAATGATGATATAGACAGCAAGACCACAGATGACATCAAGCTGAGCGGTGCAGCTGTCACACCAGAGGATGGGATGTCATTCAGAGGGACATGGACAGGCAGAAGTCGACCTGTGTGAAACTCATGAGGTTTAACAAGGGCAAGTACAAGGTCCTATACCTGGGTTAGGGCAATCTGCAGTTTCAGTACAGGATGGGGGAAGATGTGACTGAGAGCTGCCCTGCAGAGTAGGAGCTGGTTGATGAGAAGCCTAACATGAACTGGCAATGTGGACTCACAGCCCAGAAACCAACCATATCCTGGCCTACATCTAAAGAAGCGTGGCCAGCAAAGCAAGGAAGATGATTCTGCCACTCTACTCCATTCCCATGAAATTCCACCTGGAGTACTTCATCCAGTTCTTGAACCCCAATGTTACAAAGAATATAGAACTGCTGGAGTGGGTCCACAGAAGGCCACAAAAATGATGAAAGGGCTGGAGCACCTCTGCTGTAAGGGCAGGCTGAGAGAGCTAGGGGTGTTCAGTCAGGAGAAGGGAAGGATCTGAGAGACCTTAGAGCAACTTCCAATACTGAAAGGGGCTACAGGAAAGCTGGGGAGAGGTTTTTCATAAAGACTTGGAGCAATAAGGGGAAATGGCCTTAAACTGGAAGGGAGAAAATTAAAACGAGATGTTAAGAAGAAACATTTTCCTGTAAGGGTGGTGAGGTACTAGCCTAGGTTGCCCACAGCAGTCGTGGCTGTCCCATCCCTGGGCATGTTCAAGGCCAAGTTAGGTAAGACCTTGCGTCCAGTGGCAGGTGTCTCTGCCCCTGACAGCGATGGAACTGGACAGGCTTTGGGGGTCCCTTTCAACCCCAATCACTCCAGGGTTCTATATGACCAGGACGCAGGCCGAGCTCAAGGGACCGGGCGCGGGGCTGGAAAAGGAACCTGCTCTCCTCCCCCTACCTGGCGAGCTCTCGCAGCGCCGGGATCATAGAGGCCATACCCAGCCCCTGCTCCGCCATGGCCGCGCTTTGAACGCGCCGCGCGCCGCGGGGGCGGGGCCTGCGGACGGAGGACGGCGGGGCCCAAACCTCCGCCGCGAGCGAAGGCGCGCCGAGGTTTATCGCTTCGTCACCAGAGGGCAGCTCCGTGAGGGCCGCTCCTCGCTGCTCCTCGCAGCGCCCTCCTCAGGGAGATCCGCAGCCCCATTCATTAACAGGGCTGGGACGAGTCCCTGTGCGGCCCCGAGCGAACCCCCGCTTCGCTCCGCCCCCTACGCCCCGACATTGGTCTGCTGGCCCCACCCCCGCCCTACCATTGATGTTCTAGCCCCCACACCTTTGCGATTGGCCCGTTCGCCCCGCCCCTCCACCCTGTGATTGGTCGGCTCGAAAGATCCCTGCAACTGGCCACGCCCATCCTCCTTGCCATTGGTTCGCTTACCTCTCCGCCATGCTATTGGCCCGATGGCCCCGCCCCTTGCTCTGCCATTGGCTCCGCCTCCCCACGCTGTGATTGGTCAGCTCGCCGCTCTCCTGTCATTGGCCCCGCCCCTTTCCCTGCCATTGGCCCACCGGTACCGCCTCTTCCATTGGCCACGCCTCTCCGTCCTGTGATTGGCCGGCTCGCAGCTCCCCTGCCATTGGCCCCGCCCCTTGCACTGCCATTGGCCTGATGCCCCCCCTCCCTTTGCAATGGGTCGCCGGCCGCTCCCGCCCCGCCCCGGGCAGGTGTGGGGCCGCGGGGCACAGGGCGTCGCGGCGGGAGGTGGCGGCGGCAGGTAGGGAGCGAGGCGGCACCGCTGCTGCTTGGACGGTCGTTCGGGTTGTTTCGCCTCCGCTGCGCCGGGAAGGGAAGCGCGAGGGGGTCGGAGCCGCCGCCCCGCAGGGACCCCGGTGGCTGCGAGAGGGGTTCGAGGCACCTGCTGCTTGTCTATTATCCGCAGGAGGTTGGTTTTGTCCCGAAACCCCCCGCGTGCCGTTTCGCTAGAGGTCCCGCCGACCTCTCGAGGGCTGCGGGTGCGGGAAGGACGTGGGATGCTTTGAGAAACTCTGCATCAGTACCGAAAATACCAGCAAATAAACTCCCCTCCTTCTATCAGCGTGACTGGGTTTTATCTCACTGTTTTTCAGCATGTATTGTAATGTTTTCTTCTAGCCGAATTTATAAAATATTAGTCTTTGAAGATTCCTCTGTAGAAGGAAACAAAAAGCCACATTCCTTTACATATTTCGAGAAGTAGAGCTTTAATGGTCCAGAAGGCTGACGTACATCTGACTTCAGTTATCGGTGTTATTTTCAACACGCGGTTTTCGACAAAACATACAAAAATATTTATTGTGAAACCAGCGTTCTGAGTGTAAACTTTTAAGCCTGAAGCGACAATGACACTAAGAACGGTGTGAATTGTACAAGTTGCTAATTTGATGTAGAGCTAATGTTCCTGTGTCACTTGTGATTAACTTAAGAAAGAGAGTGAAGTGTCTGGAGGGATCTTGGAACAGTTTGGGCAGGCTTAATGTAATAATGTATCTTAATATAATACCGATTTCGTTTTCCATCCCAATAAATGCAATAGACTTATGGAAACAGGGTGATTTTTTTGTTGTTAACGCATAACCAGGGCACAAAAAGTGGTTTTGCTTGGAAGTCTCCTGAGCCAACAGTGAGATCGTATTAATATTGGTGTTGTGGAAATGCTTTCTTCTGTCATAGCTAGAACACTGCATAAATTTGTCATGCAGTTTCTTTCCTTCCTAAGTATGTACTTCAGGCTTTTTTTCTTTTTTTAATGATTATTTCTAGCAATTCACTAAGGAGAGAGCTCCTGCTCTTCATCCCTTACTGGGAGTGAAGTTAGGCTTTTTTCCTCTCCTTGTTGTGTAGCCTCTTCTGCTGCCTTCTGACCATATCATGAAGTTCTTCCTGCTGCTTTAGTCTGCGTTAGACTGTCTGTAATAACTTCATTGTGCTGCAAAAAAAAAAAAAAACAAAAACAAAAAAAAAAAGTCTTTCTAGATAGTTCCTATAAAAACGCTTTTGTGGGCACTCACAAAACCTAGAACTCCTCAAAGCCTCTAAAACCCACCAACTGAAACACCTGACTTTGTTCTTTGCCTTTCTTGAACACATTATAGGCATATCAAAAAAATTCATTATTAATCTTCATGTTTCTTCCTTAACCCTTTGTTTTATATTTCTCTGTCTCTTGACCCTCAGGAGGAGCAGCTGGAGAGAGTGACTTGCTTCTAATGAGCAAGGTGTGCCTTGAGACCATTTTGTATCTTCTGTTCCAATACAGCTCTCGTATTGGTGAAATGAGCCGTAGGTCTGCAGAGCTTGTGGGATGTTCATGCCAATAGGTAGAGCTAAGCATCAAGTTCAGTGTGTGTGTGGCACTACCAAGACTTCTGCCAAAGCAGCTACAACTTCCCCTGTGCCCCAATTTGGGCAATTGTGTTGCTTTGTGCAAGGGCTCTCTTTTCATGGGCTTTCATTGTTTCTTTACCACATACCTCTGCAGGTCAGTGTACTTATTTTAAGACATGAGGTGACTTTGTCTTGAACCAGCAGGTCCCACAGCATGAATGTGTTGATTGTACTTTTATTCTCTCTGTTCCTGTTTAATTCTGAGGTAGAATTGCTGTTCTTGGGGCTTATCCAATCTGGATGTATGTGAGATGTGGTTAATGTGATGACACATCTCAGCTATTTCTTGCAGGTAGACACAAGTGATTAAATCCACACGTGTATTCCTTGATGCCTTAATTAACTGTGTAATATGAATGTTATACATGCCTGTAGAGAAAAAATGCAGCCACGATAGTGCTGGGAGCTCCTTTGAACTGTACTAAGTAGTTTCACATAATATCAAGGTGTGCTTATAGCTTATTGTTTACATGGTTGTTCTAATAATGCCTAATATTCTGTATGATTCATTGAGGGCTGGTTCACGTTTATAGTCGTGGAAGTGGTTGTCAAAATAGTTGCCTGACCTTTGAACATATCACATTGTTCCCATACACCACAAAAACATGTATTCTGATATGCTCTGTTTTTATCTATGTCTACGTTACTTAGTCAACATGACTGGAGTGAAGTTATACGTATTAAAATTATATCTCATCCTGAATACTGGTTTGATTTGAGGGGGAAGAAAAAAGTGGAAACTTGCAACAGTAAGTGGTCGTGAGGATCTTAGTCAAGCCAACAACCTAAAAGCAGAATATGTATGTTCAACTGCTAAGTAGAAACTAACAGGAAAAAAGTGAGGAAGGAAAATATAAAACTTTAAAATCTACTGTTTCCATGTCTTTTATTTATCTATGTAATCTAGACAGGTCCTCGTCCTGCATGCATTTATCTACTTTTTTTATGAATAAACTTACTTATGTATTTATGATATAAAATGAAACATGAGTCATTTGGAGAGATAGCGTGTTAGATCATATGTTCTTTGAACCTGCCTTTATTATTTATATAGCATCAATGACTATTTTTTACTTATCTGCAGTGTCTAACAGTAGACATAGTTGCCTGTATATATAATTTTGTTACTTGCTTCTGGCTTCCTAGAGTTTCTAGAGACGTATTATTCTTGAGGCCAGTACCTGTGGAGGGAAGTTGCAGAAATATATTTATTACCAGCATTAGCGTTAAAACATCAAGACTTCCTGAGCTAATAATTTTTGAATGAGAGTAAGATACTTGAAATCTAGTTCCCTGAGGCAAAATTTTTCAGAATCTTAAATGCTGATTTTAACAATAAGAAAAGCATTTAACTGTCAATGATTTTTTTTGAGATTTTTTTTTAATGGTCTAATTTGCTTTGGAAATTACTTTTTTAAAAAAGACTTGTAGCAACAGTGATATTTAAAATTCCTGTAATAAAGTGCAAAACTGTACTAACCGTGCTGAGGGAAAATTGTGCAGCATCTTAATTTAAAATGTCGTTTAAACTGCATTTGAAAGTACTAATTGTTGTAATTACATAGGTTTTTCTTTTATTAAAGTATTTCTTCAGTGAAAACGTGAATGATTGTACCAGCTATAATATTCATAGTAGAAAATAATTTTCTGAGAGAGATTTGATAAAAGGAGAAATAATTTTCCATCTGGTTTTGTGTTCCATACTGATTAAGACTAGAATATAGCTTATGCATGGGATTATTGGTAAAAATTCTGCTAAATATCAACTGTCCTTATTCCACTGCTGAGTGTACAAACCAATGCAGTGCAGGAGGGAGAAGGAGGATTTGTGATATCTATCCTTTTACCTTTTTTTTTTTTTTTTAAAGTCAAATTGAACCTATAAAAGTTGCAACAGTATTTGGTATCTTTCGGGGGAGCATATGTTCCCAGTAGTTGGAGCTTTCACTGCTCTGTGAGTGCTGTGTCAATGGAATGGACCTCACATTAACCACATGGAATATGAGAATACCTAAATTTTGTACCCATACCCTTACATTAAACACTTCCCTTAGCCTGTGTAATACTTAGTTACCACCTTTCTTATTGCAGTAAACTAAACAAAATATTTTCAGTGTTCTCTATGATGTGTGAAATTCTTCGCATCCATGAAAACTGTTGCCATAAAAGCTCAAAAAATCACTAGGTCAACTGGAATGAGATGTAGAAGAGGAGTAGTTATGGCTATTACATAGAGGTATCCAAAGAAAGCAAAAGTAGTACATCACAATAGCTCATCAGCAAGACTGGTCTTGCTAAGCCTTAGGAATAAATTATGCATAAAGCAGATAATGTGCTTCTGCATGCATGCTTTTGGTGTGAAAAGGCTATCAACCTACCTTCAGGGTTCTCTTGCAGATGTTTCTCTAATAGTAATAGGCACTGCTAAAAAAAATTATCCTGGATCCAGTCTAATGTACTTAGTGTGTTCATCCTTACATCTTGTTAATAATCATTGGTAGAATGGACTGGTTAAAAACACTGATGTGTATTAAAGCTGGAGTACTAGGCTGTATGTATCAACAAGATTCTGTGTACTTGAATGCTAATTTAAAGGATGTGTCTCCTTGTGAGCTTTGGGCACTAGCAGGTTCCTCCCTCATTGATTTTTGTCTTCCAAAATGTTTATAACCATCTGTTCTGCCTGAAACTCAAACCTCCCAGTTGGCTTCTTCAGCATGGGCAAGGTCTTTTGATCATATCCTACCAAAGCTGCCTCTAAAAGAGGTTTCACAGCAACATGAGCCTAACTAGGCTTACGTTGTCATGCCAGAGCAAATCCTTCTTCTGGCACTCTGCTGTTTGTTTCTCTAGGGTGGTTTGCACCCCAGAATGGCAGCCCTCCTTCTGCGGCCAGAGACAGCTATGGGGGCAGTCGTGCTGGGCTTTCAGTATAGTTCTGTCTGATAGACTGACTGCTTTGGGGAAAACAGATGTTATGAAATCAGTTAGAGATGCACATATTTCTGTTGCATTCCAGAATTTCTGAAATATTTGTTTGTGGTGATTAATCTATGGAGCAAGCTCTTCTGTCATAGAGTTTATTCTTTAAGCTACCATTCTGCTTTTTACTTAGTAAATTAAGATTAAGGTGTTTAAATGCAATAGGATTAATGCATATCAATGCTTCTCAACCAAATAAGCATATGTTGGGTGCGTAGGATGCTGTAGTCTTTGTGCTAACCCAAATGCTTCATTAAGATATCACTCCAATTGTATTGCTTTCAGCTGGGGTCCTCAACCAGAGGGAGATAAATGGGCTCATTACCCTGGGAAAGCTTCTGCTTTGGTATTTGAATGAGAGTATGAAAACTAAGCATGATGTTGGCTTGCTAGCTAATAGTAATAGCAGAATAAATATTTCTGTGCCGTGTTTAGATATTTAAGAGCAGGGCTTTGAATGTAGGTTACTCTTTAATGCTCCAGAGCATTAATTTTCAAGAGTTGGGAGTAAGAGTTATTTTTTGTGAATTGTCACTGTATAAAGGCATGTTAAACAACATGATGGGGCTGTGATCTCATTAGCATCATGAAAACAGTGGGATGGAACCTGTAAGTGGAGTGTTGGAATAGAGGGATGCAGGCTTTTTGGGAAGATGAGTAGGGAGTGTTGTCTTCTGTGTCAGTGACCAGCTGGAGTGTATGGAGCTCCACTTGGGGATGGATGAGGAGCTAACAGAGAACTTATGGATCAGGGTTAAAGGGAAGGCAGGGGCAGGTGACGCTATAGTGAAGGTCTGCTAGAGGCCAGAGCTAGAGTGAGTGCATGAGGCCCTCTGTAGACAAGTAAGCACAGCCTCCTGTTTACAAGCCTTGTTCATCATGGGGGACTTCAAGCACCCTGATGACTGTTGGAGGGACAACATAGCAAAACATAACCAATGCAGGAGGTTCCTGGGAGGTGCTGATGATAACTTCCTTTTCCAAGTGATAGAAGTTCCAGTGAGGAGAGGTGCTATGCTGGACCTTGGTTTAACCATCAAGGAAGAGCTGGTGGGGATTGTGAAGCTCAAGGGAAGCCTTGGCTGCAGTAACTGTGAAATGGTGGAGTTCAAGATCCTTAAGGCAGCGAGGAGGATGTGCAGCAAGCTCATTACCCTGGACTTCCAGAGAACAGACTTTGGCCTCTTCAGAGATCTGCTTAAGAAAGTAACATGATAAAGCACTGGAGGGGAGAGTGGCCCCACGGAAAGCTGGTTAATATTCAAGGATCACCTACTCGGAGCTCAGGAGCAATGCATCCCAGTGGAGAACAAGTTGTGCAAACCCACTGGGAGTGTTGCATGGATGAGCAAGGAACTCCTGGACAAATTTAAACTGAAAAAGAAGCAAAGGCAAGTAGCCTGGGAGGAATACAGAGAAATTGTCTGAGCGGCCAGGGATCAGGTTAGGAAAGCTAAAGCCTAGACAGAATTAAATCTGGCTAAGGATGTCAAGGGCAACAAGGAAAGCTTCTATAGGTATATCTGTGATAAAAGGAAGACTAGGGAGAATGTGGGCCCTCTGTGGGAGAAAATGGGTGATCTGGTTACCCAGGATATAGGGAAGGCTGAGATACTCAGTGCTTTTTTCCTCTGTCTTCACTGGCAAGGGCTCCGGCCACACCACTGAAGTCACAAAAGGCAAAGGTGCAGGGACTGGGAGAATGGAGAACTGCCCACTTTAGGAGAAGATCAGGTATAAGACCATCTACGGAACCTGAAGATGCACAAATCCATGGGACCTCATGAGATGCATCTGTGGGTCCTGAGGGACCTGGCGGATGGAGTTGCTAAGCCACTGTCCATCATATTTTAGAAGCTGTGGCAGTCCAGCAAAACTCCCAATGACTGGAAAAGGGGAAGTGGCAAGTATTATGCCCCATAGTTACTAGAATATAGATACTTTATAGAATTGTTGGTCATTAATTCTAAAGTGACAAGTAAGTTTTTTAAACTATTGGTTTTAGGTTTGTAAGGGTTATTACTAGCTTAGCACTATTTTCTAAGAGGTTTTTTTCTTTTTCTAAGAGCTTTTGTGTTACTTGAAAAAAGCTGCCATGTCTAGTTTGAATGCTTAGGGATGTCTGCTTGTGTTGCCAGATCAAACTATTAGAAAAAAAAGTGTAAAGATTTTTGTGCAGTGTTTTCTTTTATTTCTAATGTTTGTACAAAAGACAGTAGTGTTCACCTAAGCATCAGAAACAACTTAATATTCTTACATGAAAACTATCTCCTAATACTCAAGGCTGAGGTTTTCAATAATTCAGTAACAAAAAATTTGGTCAGATGGCTTTATTTTTCCTCTCCAAAAGTTTGATCAAAAATGACAGTTGGCAACAACAAGCTTAGATGTTTTCTTGTGGCCCGATTATTAAGAACTACTGTACCAGCAAATGAACTCTATGTGCCCCAGATAGTCTTCTAGTTTAGAAATTTCAAACAATACTCTCTTTAGTTTTAGTTATTCAGATGTACTAGATTGTTCCTATTAACCTCAGCGCTCTAGCAAGCATAGCTTCTTAGGGCCGTGAACTGTCAAATGAGGGGCATTTATGCATCTGTGGACTCTGTAGAGAATGGATGGTTTTGAAATGCTGCCAGCTGCTGTTGCTGTGTGATGTGGAAGGACCCTCCTTTTCCCTCTAGCTTGACCAATGACAGGAGAAAAACAAAAATAACCTATGAATTTTCCATGACAGAAAATCCTGGCTTGCCTGCAGTATAGTAGCTGCTTGGTCTAATCTTCTAATAATCTTTTGAACGATGTAGAGTTGAACGAGGAATTAGCAGGTGACAGAAGGCCATACTGCCACTGATAATTAATGAGAGCTGAAAAATACTATGACAGCAAACATAGGTTTGGTACTATTTATTATCCGTGGTTAGGTAGGATATAAAGAGTATGTGGCTATAAACTGAGTTGTTGAGGACAAAGGAATGAATGTGCATTTCTATTGTTACTCTTAATGATCTTCACGTGATTAACTTCTGGGGTGACCTTAAACACTAAGTTCATTACTAAGTTAGCCTATGGCTGTCTGCTGGAGTTTAGTATTTGTAGCAAGCTGAGGTTTCCTACTTCAGATGCTCAGAGACACAGAATGATAAAGGCAGATGCTTTCTGGAGTGTTGCAGTTGCACTGTCTTAAGATCTCCCTCCTCTTCTGCCTCTTAGGCTGTTTTCTCACTGGGAGCTGTGTTCGTAGTTTAGTTTAAGTTGTGTGCTAACTAAATGTTATTTTTGTGTTTGGGGAAAAGAAAAATGGTTTATGGTGTTCCAGTTGGCCTAAGAAAAAAGATTCTTTTCTGAAGTTTATTAGTGCCATAGAGGGATAAATTCTGTAGCAAAGAACACGGAGTACAATATGTCCCACCTCTCAAGCAGCACTGAGTCTGGAAGAAATGGAAACTTGGGACAAAACCTGATAGTCTTGAAAGAGAACTTGTAAAAGTATGAGTGATATTACAACAGATTAAACAGTTGAAGGTGAGTACAGTTTGATTGTAGTAGATAGAGTGCAAAATTTAGAGAACTCTGAGAAACTGTGAAGCACATAGTGTGAAATTGTGATTTGCTAATAGGAGCAGAATTTTAGCTGTGAAATTGGTGATAATTGCAGTGCTAGAAGCTTATTGATAGTGAAAAGCTGTGCTATTTGTTGTGTTTTAATATTTCTGGTTACCTTGTTTCCTTACTATAAATACTGAGGTAACACTGCAACTATTTGACTTTGGATAGCACCATCACTTTTACAGACTATTTAAACCCTACTTTAGAAGCAGACCAGAAGATGAGTCATTGACTTCTGCAATCATTTATTCTCCTAATTTCACTAAGTTTTCCAGGGAAATTGAAGATGCTCTGAGAAGTCACATTTGTGGAGTTGGGAAATTACGTAAGGATAAATTTTTAGTCCTTCCAGTTGTAGAGAAAATCTTGGAAAGTTAATCTGAGGATAATGTGAAGTATCTGCAAACAGAAGACAGATGTCTTTATGAGTAACTTCAAAATCCTTTGACGTTTTATATCTCTTTTTAGTTGGTTAGAGTCTAACTTCTGACTTGTTTTTAAAAAGCTGAGGTTATGATTATTACTTCTGGTTAGCTTTTCTGTTTGGTAATTAGCTAGCAGTGCTATGGTATAATAAAGTAATATAAAGGTAATTAAAGCATAATTCCCAGCTTTTGAGTCTTATTTGTAGACTACTGGGGCACCCAGAAGGCATTTCTGTCAGTTGAGGGTCCTGTCAGTACATAGAGAGCCCTAAGAATGAGTTTTGCTGTGTCTGCAGATAAAATTCTTGTTGATGCAAATGATTCAGAAGGAATTTCAGGATTAGTTTTGTAATCTAGATACATATCAGAATATTTATATGAGAATATATTATAAAAAGAGTGCAGTTTTAATTTGTCAAATACAAGCTGCGTGTGCATAAACCTAGACAGAGAAAGAGATTAAGTGTCATTTGCTGGTGTGTCTCACTCCCTTTTGCTATTGTAAACTTGATATGTAGTGTCAACCTAGGCACAGAAGAATGACTTGAGGATAGAGTGCCTGAATGAACTTGCTTTTATTACTGTAGCCTTTCCATCTATATTTTAGTGTGGTTTGCTTTAATGAAATGTCACAGAGAAACAGAGTTTAGATTTAAAAAATAATTCTGTTCTTCAGAGCAGTGACAGGTAACCACATGGGGTTTATGACAAACTGTTTCCTGATCTAAGTTCCAATGTTAATGATAGATTCTTTCAGTTTAACTTGCATTTGCACAGTAAAACTGCTGTGATACTTTGACCATAGCAGGTATTCATTCATCCTGCTGTAATTTCTGCGTTCAGCCTGTATTTTAAATTGATTTGGGTGACAGCATTCCAGGCCAATCCTAGCCTTCTGGAGCACAGCGTTTGCTTGGTCACTGGGTGGATGCATTCAGAAATGACAGGCAGGCAAAAACACTTATGTGTAAAGATGTAGATATGGTGATGAGGTCAGGAGGAGCAGAAGAGGTCCTTGATGGGAGTTTGCAGAAGTTCTCCAGGAAGGTGGGTTTAGCACATTTCTGTATGGGGAAGCCAAATGACTGGTTAGCATGGGACCTAGGTACCAGTATAATTAACTGATTTTTGAAGAGTAACAAATGATCCACTCAGAAAGGGCAAATGATGTTGCTACCTAGAGGAGATCAGAGAAGGTTGTATAAAATGAAACAATGTATTATGCTCATTGAGCTTATTCAAAGAAAGATAAATCTAGTTTCTGTTCAAGGCTCAGGCAAATGCTTCCTGGATTGGTGTAAATATCATGGTTTTAAGAGTTGTAAAGAAGTTTCTTCCACCAAGCCACCTTAATCTGTCCTGAGCCCCATCCTAACTGTTAATACCTAATTTGAATGTGGCTCTGCAATCTTGCATTACTTTAATACAGACGTTGGCATGTGTAGAATGGAAAACCAAGATTTTTGCTTTCAGAACAGTACCTTTAAATGTTTAATTTATATTAAAAAAGCCCAACTGCAGATTCTCGGATAAAAGGATGAGCTGATGAGATTGCTTCACTTCCGTTAGCTGTGTTATTCTGAGGTCTGGTGTGCCGACTCGGCAGTGTTAGTGAGCTGTCGAAGGAAAACATGTTAATTCTTAATCTCAGTAAGAGTTTTCATTGTAAATGTGTGACTTAAATTGTGAGTAGAAGTAGACCTGCTTGTAACTGTTATGTATGAAACACAGAGGTGAAAATGGATCTTAAGCGTAAGCCATGCAGTTCTTGCATATGGGCTACAAGTTCCATGAGTTTTATACCAGGAGATGAGAATTTTCTTTGTGAAGGGCTAGCTGTAACTGAATCAGTAAAAGGTAACACAATTATTCTATACTCTGGGCGGAGTGGTAGAAGCTAAAGCAACACTAAAATGACTTACATTGGGAACATTACTAGCACACTCACAAAGATCACATTTTTTCAATCCTGGTGGTTTCTGCCACTGTACATTTTTTTAGTAGGCTAGAGGAAAGACTAGTTCTAGGGTTTGCACAACAAAGGTATAGTCTTATGCATGAAACCATGTCTCCCAATGGATTTCCTACTTCTCTTGCCACTGTTTCTGCCTATTCTTTCCTGTCCCTGTGTACCATTATTGGCATGTAGGCTTTATTTCTGGATGCAAGAGTTTCTTACTGTAAGATCAAAATGTTAGCAAGTATGTCTATGACTTTGTATATAAGGAACTATGGAACTGAGACCTCAAGGAGCCTTTCTGTTTACACTAATGCTTGTATTGCTATAGCAGCACTAAACAAGAGCTGCTTCTGTCTCTCTTGGAATGAATATCAATGCAGTTGCAGTTAATTTGTTTCTAAAGTTTTTCACTCATTTATTCATGGAATTATGATTAGAAATGCTGCAATATAATGGAATAACTTGCTTCTAGTAACTCTGATACCTTTTCTGTGGTGATATCTGACAAGGTGGATTGTGAGCCTCTGGGAGAGGTTCTGTACCTGAATGCAGAGGCAACTAATCTCCTTAAGGCCAGCTGTAAGGCTTCATTAGGCTGTTTCAGAGCTGAAGTGCTAAAGGTTGGTGGTGCATCTTTCCAGTTCTGAATTCATGTTGGCATTTAAACTTGAATTTGTAGTAGACTTAAACCTCTTCAAAGAGCATAGTAGGCCCATCCTTTTCTACTGTAGAACATAGCAACTCTATTCTTGTTTATTCTTTTTCATTTCCATGAGAATATACGCAGCTTTTATTCACAAGGAGTCCTGGAAATGCCTTTTAGAGGAAACAGTCTCTTACTAGTCTCTTAACTATTTATTTTGTTGAGGAATGAAACAAACATTTAAAATATTTGAAAGTGATCGCGAAAGATATTGAGTCAGCATAAAAGGTAACTAAGATTTATGACTTGAGTGTATTCAAATGCCTACTGTGCTTTCATTTTCCTTATGTGTCTGCACTTTTCCTTACAGAGCTTGGGTATTATGTGTGCTGTTACTGAACTTTCACCAAGGCAAAGGTTGTGCATAATAAAACTGACAGCAAGTGCCACTTGGGCACATTCATTGTATCCAACATTTATTCTGGATCAGAGTTCTCTGAATTTACCCATGTTAGAGATTCTGTAAGGAAGCATTATTTTTGTGACCCTTTTGTCACTTTTTATGGCACAACTATTTAATATTTTATATTGTATAATTTGATTCTGTTCTGCCTAATTTATTGACAAGCTAATATGTTTAAATTACATCAAGTATGCTTATAGTTCAGGATACTTAATCTTGACATTTTCATCAAGTAAAACGTAAAGACTGTTTTGCTTCAGAATAAGGATTTTGCTTCAGATTAAGGAGTACAATTGATTTTACAGACAGTCCGATTCTGTCATCTGAAAAACAGATATCTATGAAGAAATCTGTGAGAAAAATGTTGTGCCTATATTTCCAGTGCTATCTTGCCTGGTATTCTCAAGTCCTAAATAAAAGCTGATGTTGCATGGAAGCAACTTAATGTATCTATTGTTCATCTGGAAGTGGTTTGCTAGCAGGTACATGATGTATTGCAGATATACATGGATTTAACTTACTTGCTGTTTCGTGGCACTTGCAAAAGTGATCTAACCACAATTGGTGTGGTAGGAACAACTTTTCATAAACACGAGGAAACATGATTACAAAGCAGTAACTTGTGCACACAGCTCTGCATGGTTGGTGGTGTTGACTTGTATCACTATTTCAGATTTACTCCTTCTGGCAGTGCTCATTAATACCACAGCTTGTTGTATTAAAGCAAATGAGGTATGAGAAGTAGAGCAATAGCTTGTGATATGTTGTGGGACTTGGAAGACTGGAGTTCACTTCACAAGTGACAGGGGACAGGACAAGAGGAAATGGCCTCAAGCTCCACCAGGGGAGGTTTAGGCTGAACATTAGGAAAAAAATTTTCACAGAAAGGGTCATTGGGCACTGGAACAGGCTGCCCAGGGAGGTGGTTGATTCACCTTTCCTGGAGGTGTTTAAGGCACGGGTGGATGATGTGCTGAGGGGCATAGTTTAGTGATTGATAGAATGGTTGGACTCAGTGATCTGGTGGGTCTTTTCCAACCTTATGATTCTATGATTCTCTACTTCACCTCAGACTTTGGAACTGGAGGAAAGGTTCTGTGCCTTCTTTTGGCAGCTGAAGAAGTAATTGCAGTGGAATGAATTAATTCTTGCACACCACCTGCTGCTCTAGGCTGCAGCATGCTTACTGCAAATCGAATGAATACAGCCTCCAAGAAACCTTGACACAACAGATTCAAGCAAGAATTTGAGTTTTATAGATTGAGCAGTATCTGGGCTAGTGTTGGATGAGCAGGCTATGCTCTGCCTGTGGATTTCACATCTGTGTTCCAGAATGGGATAAAGTACTCCCAGCCCTATGAAACTTGTAGAACTCAGAAAAATAACTAATTAACCAAGCTACAACAGGTCACACATGTTCTAAGATAATCAGTTTGGGCAAGTTCAGCCTGCAGTGTTGGTGTAGCTAAACTGTAAGCACATTAGATTTGCAGAACGTTTCAGTGAAGTCACTTCTGTGTGTCCTGCATGCAATAGCATTTTTTCAAAATTACTTTCGTAGAAGCGTTCCTTCAGGCTTAGGTAAGGTTTCCATTGATGTTTTCTGTCAGGAGTGCTGAATACAGCAACACAAAGCACAGGCAGTCTGAGATCCTTGTGAATGATGCATGTGAAGGAAGCTATGTGAAACTGATACTATTGATGAATTTGCATGGCTATTCTGTGTACTCAGCAACTAAAGGAACTTGGAGGCATTTTGTTTGGATGAAAAGGTATCTTTCTAAGTAAACATGTATCTTCTTTATCATAGATTTGCTCTTCATCCTGACTTAAAGCTCATGAAATTATTCTGTGCTTATAGTAAGTAAAGTCAGATCAGGCCCTTGACCAGTCTAGCAGTTGGGTATCTCAGCTTATTGTTTTACTGCTTATTCTTGAGTCACTCATGTTTATCTTAAAGGCATAGTCAAAAATGTTGATTTTATTATTCACCAGAGTTAATGTACTATGTTGTATAATTTCCTATAGAGTGAATAATTAACTGCAATGTATAATTTTCGAGTCCTCCTTACACAAGATACCTATTTCACGGGCACAAAATTTGAGAGTTGTTGTCTAGCAAAGGTCAGTGTATATGATTTTGTAGATGTTAAAAATACTGATTTTCCCTTGTTAAATTGTACCTTGCTCATTCTGTAATGCTGTGCATAGAAGGATGAAGAAAATTCCATAGATTATCAGTTAGTAAGTTGAGGCATAACATTTCTTCATTTTATCCTCTAACTTGTAGCAATTAAATGCTTCTGATGGTCATAAATAAGCCCAGGCTGAGAAACATACCCTCTGACTCTTTCAGGTAGTGAAGCTTCAGACTGTGATATTTAGAGAGCTTTCCACTTCACTCTGCTCTGTTAAGTGCTGTAATTCTAACCTGCCTCTTCTTTCAAAAATTAGCCTTGTGCTTCAGCAGTTGCAATATCTTTTTAGTTTTTTATATCTATGAGTATATGTATTTATGTAGCTGATTACTTTGACCTTTTGGTGCTCTTCTGTTTTAAAGGTTTATAAGCATCCTCTTTGCTTCATTAGGAATGGATCTATTTTTATATCTTCTTTACAAGACCCAGAGCTCATCGTTCTAGAGATGTATTAGATTCTTTCTATGTTTAGAGGACTGTGTTCTGCAATTAAGAGTTATTTTGCTTGGGGTAACATGAAGTGTAATTCTCTTCTATTAATGTCTTCTTCAACTTTTTCACCTATATGGGAAAGATAAGATACCCCTCTATATACACCATACCAGTGTAAACTAATAAAAAAATTAAAGTCACTGAATCCTATTGATTATTCATTTTGTTATAAAGATTGAAAGACTTCTCATAGTAGGGTAAAAAGTTTAATCTTCAGTAGCTTAAAAAAGGTTAACTTCCACTGCTGTTTTGCTACAGGCTACCAATGCGGAACACCTAAAATACCTTGTCCTTTCACATTTCTTAAAGGATTGATTTACTTGGCCCCTAATAACCATCATTGTATGTGAGGGTCAAGAATAATCTTGCAGTATGTAGAAAGATCCTTCAGTGTAAGCTGGGTAGTAGGGGGAGAAGGGATGTCAAAAAACCCCAAACAACACACCAAAACTTGGGCACTTTTAGGACAGAAACCTCTGAGTGTTGCTCGCTAGCCGACTGAACGTGAGCCAGCAGTGTGCCCAGCTGGCCAAGAAGTCCAGTGGCATCTTGGCCTGTATCAGAAATGGCATGACCAGCAGGTCCAGGGTGGTTATTTTCCCTCTCTACTCGGCACTGGTGAGACCACTCCTTGAATCCTGTGTTCAGTTCTGGGCCCCTCACCACAAGAAGGATTTTGAAGCTCTGGAGCGAGTCCAGAGAAGAGCAACAAAGCTGGTGAAGGGACTGGAGAACAGGCCTTATGAGGAATGGCTGAGAGAGCTGGGGGTGTTTAGCCTGGAGAAGAGGAGGCTGAGGGGAGACCTTATTGCTCTCTATAACTACCTGAGGGGAGGTTGTAGAGAGGAGGGAGCTGGCCTTCTTTCCCAAGTGACAGGGGACAGGACAAGAGGGAATGGCCTCAAGCTTCGCCAGGGAGGTTCAGGCTCGACATAAGGAAAAAATTCTTCACAGTAAGGGTCGTTAGGCACTGGAACAGGCTGCTCAGGGAGATGGTTGACTCGCCTTCCCTGGAGGTGTTTATGGCACGGGTGGATGAGGGACATGGTTTAGTGTTTGATAGGAATGGTTGGATTCGATGATCTGGTGGGTCTCTTCCAACCTGATGATTCTGTGATTCTATTTGTATAAAGCTAACGTGTATATCAATGGTGGTTAGTTCCATTGCTCAAATTTTTATGATATACAAATATTTTTACTAATGTTTAGTTAGCATTTCCTCAGTTAAAATACAGCAATGTTTTTTCTTCTCTCCTTACTGACCAAAGGAACATCTGATGCATATCCTGGTTTTAGAGTTCCTTTGCTATGTCTTCTACCTTACAATGCATTCTTATCTCACTGACACAAGGTAGAACTCCTAGTTTAATCTGGTGAGAGCTTGGAAGAGGCTATGAGTGCAGGAAAACTAACTTGTTCCCACCACATTGGCTTAAAGAATCCCAGGTAAACTAATTGAAGAATCCTATAGGTTAGACTATGGTATTGTGTTTGGTTGTGGGGCTTGGGGTGGTTTTTATTTTGACTTAAAGTCTATAGCAGTTGGATTCAAAGCGCAGTAAGAGAATCAGAATTTTAATGCTTTGTAATTGTAGATAGTACATACTAATAACCAGCTGATTATTGAGATGAGAGATTATTGAGATGATTGTTGAGATTGTGGACAACATGTATTTGCAAATTATGCTAGCTTGACTGTCATTAGAAATGACAGATTTGAGTATGATGCAGCAGTAGAGTGGTATTTGCATCAGAGACAGAGAGGGTGTGTCCCTAATGCCTAACAAAAATAAAAGCAATAAAAAGAAAATTGGCTCTTGAGTCAGCATTTGTTATGTCCTTTGTTGTTGTGGGAGCAGCTGTATGGGGGGAAAAAGGCAAATGGAATTTGAGATGAAGAGCTGGAAAAGAAATTGCCAATTGCCTGCAGAGACAGAGAAAACTATTTGGTCTGATTGCCAATTAACTGCTCTGTTTTTTTCTGACAGCTTTGATAATGAGTCAAAAAAGCAGCAGGAGCTGCTGTTTGATCTACTCACTTCATCCTGGAGCTGCTCACCCCAGATACTTCTCTGCACACAAAAATATGCCACAATGGCATCGACAGTAGTTCATATCTGTATTAATGTTCCAGGAGACTCCAGTGAATTGACTTTCAGATACACAAAGTTGTCCAGGCGCAGAAGGCAGGCTGGGGATAGATGAATCTTGTGAGTTCATGTTATGCATATTGGCAAGGACTGAAAAGAGGGTCAAGGGCACATTCTCAGTGTAAAAACAGTGTTTGTACCTATCCTGTCCTGGGGCAGAGGGAGGTGGTTTAATGTAAGCGTAGACTACAGAAAATCTAAGTATCATATCAACGCTACCAGAGTGTAAAATGCATTCTCTGTAAATGAATATGTATTTCAGTAGGCAGTCAGAGTTCCAGTAGGCATGTACCTCTGGAGGCTTAATGTTCAATCTTGTCAGAATTGCCTGTAGACTGATTCATCTTGGGTAGTGATAAACCCGCACATGCAAGGTATTTATTAGCCTAGATACAAGATCCCTGTTCCTATACTGAAATTGCCTGAAATGTCTGAGTAGTTTAAGTGTTGTCTCTGGTGGCTCAAACTGGATCTCTCCTCAATGCCAGAACCATGATTGCAGCACTTCTGCCATTTAATTGACCAGCTAATTTACCCTATAATTATATAATAGGGTATTTAAGACTGTCTCTTTAGAGCAGCAGTATTAGCTCGTTCAAGAACAGATGTTTCTAGTGTCTTAGTGAAATAATCAATGTCTTTAGAAATTAGTGCTATTTTCAGAAATAGAATATGATAGAAGAACTAAATTATGAATCATAAAAGGGGAGGAGTGAAACTAATTGCATTGCAACTTGGCAGAAATTGTTTTTGATAAAATCTGACTCATGTAATAAAATAAATAGTGGAAAAAACCACTAGCAGTATCATAGAAGTGGTGGTGTATTTCGCACCTGCTTGGCTAGATATTTCACTTAGGCTTTGACATGCTGTTATGACTGTCTTTTGTTATTTTTGCAGCTTGAGAGTCCTTTAAATTTCCGTAGTAATTTTCATTTCAATGTTTCATTTTTTCTACATTTTTCCCCCCAGAGTTTATTTCTTTATTCACCACATCAGGTTTCCAGTCAAGGTACTTGCACCTCCAGAAACATCTGTGTGCAAGGTCATTTTTTCTGAATGTTTATTTTAAATGTTTTCTTTCTTTTGGGTGTGAAGACTGGTACGTACTTCAAGTAAGCTTAGCAAAATGGATGAGTAGGATTTTAGTACTTATATAAGACTGAGTGACATGAAGGAAAAAGATTTAACTTGCCACCCACACTCAAGGCTGTATCCTGTGTGACCCACAGGAAGAGTCCCAGTGAAGACAAAGAAGGTACTAACCCAAGCAAAGCAGACAAGATCTCATTAAAATAACCTACTGTTGTTGGAGAACTCTTTTTATATAGCATCATGGAAGAAACCTGAATTAGATGGTACGATGTTAATTGTACTTAGAACCTCGGCCCCCAGTTGAAGTTTGTTACGTGAGAATCTGAACTTCCAAATCAGTTTCTTTTTGAAAGAAATATCTAATTTTGGTTTTGGATAAGCACAAACTTTGAAACACCAACCCCAAAGATAAAAACAAAGCAGTGATGTTACTGCTTATAATTTGGAAATCAGGAGACACTTCGGCAGTTAATATAGTGAGGCAATGCTACACCCAGCTGTGGATAACCACAGCTGATGTATTTTGTATTAAAACTGTTTGGGCAGTGGAGTAAGTGTAACTCACATTAGTGGTGTTGTATGTACATCTTAGTAAACCTCCTGCCTGACTTCTTGGCACCATCCCCCAACAAACCACAGCCAATGCTGCCTCTCCTCTCGTGTGCTGGTGACATGTGTCATTACTTCATTTGTATTTTTTCTTGCTGTAAGATTGTCAGTAATTGAAAGGAAACTGACAAAGCTAAAATGGGTAAGAAATTATTTTCTAACAGAAATTTGGGTTGTTAGTGTTTCGCCAGCATTTGGGAAGGTGGGAAATAAAGGTGCAGTTGTTCCCCAGGGCATCCAGCAGGTTCATGATAAAACCAACTGTCGAATTGGGTTTTTCTCTTCCACTTTCTGGTCCAGTGCATAATAGTAACTGTTCTGTTGATATACATTACTATTATTGGGGAAAGATCTGCATATGGCAGATCCGAATATTATTATTATGAACAATAACCTGGCTACTACATGAAAGTTTTTGTGACTAAGTAAAAACAGTAAACCAAAAGGGAAAACATTTCCAAGTGTAGGGCAGTATTGATTAAAATACTTTTATAAGGTGGATTTTTGTCACTTTTGGCTTATAAAGTAAAAGTCAAGACAAAACTTTTGCTTTACGGGAGACACAGCACCACCCGTAGCACAGTGTGCTGTCTACGGCCAAGTGCTGCTCAGAGCTGTGCAGGTGGATGGGTAGAGAAAGCAGATTCACATTCAGACTCAAATCTTGTTGCTTGGTCAAAGCCTTCATCGTGCTTTCTGACAGTGTTATGAGACAATTAGGCTTGTCAGAAGGGTGGAGTAAAGGTCAGGAGGTGCTAACTTCTGCAGGAGTTGTGGAAAGGCACTTGGGCATTCTCCCACTGATTGAAAACAGGTACTTGCAAGTGTCCCACTGAGTTTTACTGCTGTGCAAATGTTGGAGTGCCCAGTGCTTTGCAGTGTTACATCCTAGCACTGACCACTAACTGGAAATGAGACTGTGTTGCACTGAAAAACGTTTGTTGAAATGAAATGCATTGATTTTAATGTTGGAAAAGGACTTGGGCAGTGGAGGTAGGTTGTTGGTCAGTTCTTATTGTATGCAAATGAAAACATGAAATGTATGAACACAGGTGCTGCTATTGTGAATTCTCAGTCACTGTTACAATGAAAAGAATTGCTAGGAGCTTGATGTACTTTGAAGGTTGTTGGCAGTGTTTTAAATATGTCATGTTTGGTACCTTGTATTGAAGAGATCAGTACCTTATGGCCTTATGAATTTCCCTTTAATTATTAGGTGTCAGTGACTGAGGACAACGCTTCTTGCTGTCCAAGGATGGAAAACAACATAACTACTATCTCTCGTGAGGAACTGGAAGAACTAAGAGAAGCATTCAGTAAAATAGGTATGTTTTAAATAAGAAAATAATAAGGATGCCATTAACACTGTGAAGCCATGCAGGATTTGTGAAAGAAATCTTTATGGATACCTTTGTTTTACAGGGCCATGTTTTCCTTCTATGTTGCCATCAATAACTAAGAAAACAAGAATGTTTAAAATAACACTTATTTTCATTGAAAAGATAAGTGTTTATTCAGTACTTTCCACTTGAGCAATGAAAACAGATGCACTTTCTTGCTGGCTGTTGCATTATTAGTGCCATTGTATATGCAGATAATAGGTCTCAACATTCAGTATTTTTAACTCCTTAAATCTGAAAAGTAAAAAGCTTGATTAACTTCATTTGTTAAATATATTTTTATATTAGATTAGTGATATTTTGTTTTTGCTTTGCTTGTGTACTTTGAATTAGTAATTTCTCATTTATTGGATTAGCTTTTATATTTTCAGTAAGCTAAATTTAGAGACTTTTTGGTCTTGCTTTTGGTAGCTAGCATATGTTAATAAATAACTGTACGATTTTGTATGCTTGACAGGATGTTTGCAGATTAATCAGAGAGCAAATAGAAAGAGTGAGAAATTATGTAGCAACTAACCCTTATTTCCAGATTGCAATTTCATTGTGAATGTTAAAGTTCATAATTGCTTTGTTTGTTTGCTGCAGCTCTGAGTGGGTGATGTACAACTGTGTAGTTCAAAGCAAACATATTTTTGTCTTTCATAATGGAGAAGAGGGTAGTTTTAGGCAAGAAACCTTAATTACTGGGGGACTCCAGCTTGGTAAACAGACTGTTGGGAAGCAGTATGTTAGATAGACCATGAGTAGTAAGGAAAAGGTGAAAAGAGAATGATTCAGTTTGTCAATGCAGGTATCTGGTGATACCCATAGAGAGACAGAAAGGTTTCAATAAAAAGAAGTAACTTTTCTTCATGCCAGATAGTAAAACCGTTGACTCATTGACTTGGGATGTTTTGAGTCAAAAAAGAGTAGAAATGCTAAAGGAATAAGATATATCCATGCAAGGTAATTCATTAGTTGCTATTAAGCAACAATCTTGGTGCAGTCTTTAGTGCAAGAAGTCTATAGCCTGCACAAGCTGCAAAGACAGACCAAAGATAAGACTGTTGTCTTCATATATCAGTCTACTGGGAGGTGTTAGGACAGGTACCAACTCACTGGTGATGTGTGACAACTTTTCTGTTAGTTTGATTTTTTCCCCATCTGCATTCCTTTTTCCCCCCTGTTTCTTTCCAGCACGCTTTCGCATTTCTCTTCTCAAAAACTGGCTGTGCTGCTTCTACTCACTGAAAAGCATTTTCTTCATTACTGTATTATGCTTCCTTTAAAATAAAAAAATAAGCGTAGTTTAGGTTTTTTTCTTTTTTTCATTTTTACACTTCCAGTGTCTTCATGGATAAATTGCTTGCACCTGTATTGGTAAAGTGAGAGAAAAGGCATGTATTTAACTCTCTGCTTGTCATCACAGAAACTTACTCTCAGTGAAAGATGAACCTAGAGAAGTAAAATAGCTCTTAATCTGAGTAAGCTCGTTAGCATGTTTTAGACCATCCTGTTTTTGTGTGTTGTTATATGTTATAGTTGGACTCGATGATCCGGTGGGTCTCTTCCAACCTGGTGATTCTATGATTCTATGTCTGCAGCCAGACACTGGACAGATTAATACATATTCATACATAAAGTTTGTGTAGTGATTTGTCAGTTGGTGATATTGAAAACAAAGAGAGATATTTATTTAACAGGTGTGTTTAGCCTTTCTTAAGCAGTGAAATGGGGCCACCTTATGAAGCTGCACAGAATCTACATACTGTAGTATGGATTACAAGGAAATTTGAGGATAGCAATCACTTATGGCTAGAGACGTAAGCAGATTTCTTTGCTTGCCCTTCTGCAATGTGGTGTGTATTCATCTACTGTAGTGGTGTTGTCTCAGTTCTGATAGAATAGAGGTGTCTTTTAACTAGTAAATAAAAAACCCCAGAAGTGGGAAGACCTTGACACATCAGAAAAGTGGCCACATCATCTCGCTTCAATTTCTGACTCATTGTGTTACTTATGACGTTCTCTAAGGAGAACTCTTTAACTCCCTTACTTATCTTAGTTGTGTTATTTGTAGAACTGGAAAAAATACTATTGATTCATATATTTCCAGAGCTCGAAGTGATGATAGAGACTGAAAATTGTTGTCAAAAATGGAAAATATTAGCATTAAATACATAAATCGATGGGTGTGATATCCATCATTTTTTATTCCTGACACATGGTCTTGGGAGCCAAGTGTAAGGAAAGGTGGCAACACAAATTGCTCCCAACAGAGCTAGTTAATAGATTAAGGAAGGTCACCTTTAATAAATATACAGATCATCCTGGATTTATTCTTCACAGGTAAGCCTTAACCACATTGAAAGTTTTGAAGAGCAGAAAATGTCTACCACATACTAGGATAAGAGAAAATGCAGTCAGATAGAGTTCTTGTGTAAGTAGTTTTTCTTATGTAAGTGTCCTCATCTAATAACTTGGATTGGATTGGACTTAACTGATTGAAAATGGTATAACATTGACGATAAGAATATAATAATTGATCTTTCTTTTACAGAGAATTTTGTGTGGAGTTTTAAAAAATTAAAACTTTGCTATTTACCAGTTGTGTCTCTAACCCACAGGTATTCCTTTGTGATTACTTATCAATGTTATAAGAAGAGATATTAATCTCCTAGAACTATTTCACATGCTTATTTATTCTAGCAGTTACTATAGTTGGTTCTTTACCTAAGTAGAAAAACAACTTGTGCTTTTGTTTTAAAGATATTGACAACAGTGGATATGTTAGCGATTATGAACTTCAAGACCTGTTTAAAGAAGCAAGTCTGCCCTTGCCTGGTTACAAAGTTCGGGAGATTGTAGAAAAAATCATTACAGTGACAGATACCAACAAGGACGGAAGGATCAACTTTGAAGAATTTGTCTCTGTAAGTCATTCCACTTGGGTGTTTCTCTGTTGCAAGACTCCTGTTGAGAACTAGGACAGAACACTGGATTAAGTGATACAACTAAGTACTGTTTTGATACAAATAACTAATATTTTAAGAATGAGAGAGTTTTCTGTGACAATTTACAATATCCTATTTAATTATTTTCCAGGGTTTATTTTTCACACTCTAGTTTATTTTGGTAGGTCTCATTTGGGCAACATGTGCAAACACAGTAGTTCCAAACAGTCTTCCTTTCTATTTCCTTAAAGGTAAGGTGATGAGCTATATATTTTAGGAACTACTGTGTCAGGCCTTGCCCTGACAAAAGAGTAGATCATTAGATACCAGCCTCTGAATTCTCTTAGTGAGAGCATAGTGCACTGTTATGATTAACTGCTATAGTAAAGGCTATTTATACAAGGAGTGAGATGCAGGGTTTTTTTAACTTCTAGTGAACAAATTTGAAAGACTTAGACTTTCTGTGGATCACTGTCTAGTGTGATTTATTTAAGAGAAATGAAAACTTTTTAGGCTGTGTTTTGGGATGATCAGTTTTTGTTTTGAATTTAGATCATTGCTGCTAATTGCACCAGTTTGCTTGTTGACCCTAATTATTGATCTTCCTTTCCAAGATTCTAATTTGCAGTTGTTTATAGGTGAGATAAAAGTATTTGTAGCCAGGTATTGAACTGTATCTGTTACTCCATTATCAATTTTCAGACCTCTGCGGTATTTGGGCAAATGGATCTATCAGTACATCCAATGTGGTTTTTGTTGCAGGCAGGTGGAAAATGGTACCAGCATGTGTAACTGTCACATAGTAATCTTTCCACTTTTTGACATGCTTTATGGTAAAAAAAATATGCTGTAATTATTGCAAATGTCTATATCCTTTGTTGTTTTCTTCAGTTTACTAAAGCATCTGTGGAAAAATTGTGTAGGATATTACATATATACTTGTTTAGATATGATGGCTTACTAAAGGTAGGACTTGAGGTACTCACTGTGCAGGTATATATTAGATATCCAGAAGCAAGTTTCATAAAGGGTTTTATATCTCAAGTGATTTTTTTTTTTTTTACTATTAAGATCAATGTAAATACCCAAGAAAGGCAGTCAGGTTAATTACTGACTCTGGAGTACTTGCACAAGTTAACAGTTACTTGCTTGAAGGTTTGCTCAATGACAATGCTCTCTGTTTTTCTTATTCCAGATAATACAGGAATTGAAAAGTAAAGATGTTAGCAAATCTTTCCGAAAATCAATAAACAAAAAGCAAGGTATTACAGCAATTGGAGGGACGTCAGCAATATCTAGTGAGGGGACACAGCACTCTTACTCAGGTAACAAACAATTAAACACAAGTGAATTTTGTGAGGTGGAAGACTCTTTAGGTTTGAACTACAGATTAAGAATAAGCAACTGGAAAAAGTTACCATTGAAACAAACGAACACAGAGAAAATATGTGGAGCTGAGCAAGATAAGTGTGGGTGGTACAGCTTATTAAATTGTGGGCTCTTCACTTGTTAGTAAAGCATCTTTACCAGAGTGAAAAATGCAAGCAAGCACTAACAGCATGGGAGGCAGGGAATGACCTTTTGGCATACTTTTACTAATACTAGTCAAGTTTTTTACTTGAATAAATGGAAATCTACTCTTTTTCCTATATTCAGGTAAAAATGAATCAGTTTTCATTTCCACAGTGTTAACTAAAATACCCCCCCCTCCGCCCCCCGCCCCCGCATATCATTTCTGGATGGAAGAGCTTCCTCAGCTGTAGCTGTCCGTCTGTCACTACAGAATTGTTCACTCCCATGTGATTTTTGCATAACAGATACTTTAGAAGTTGCTTTTTATATTTGATCACTTTTTCCTTCTACCTCCCTCTTCTGTGTGTCATTGAAGTTGATAATTTTGCCTAATAGCATTTGAGCTCCTATTCAGAATATTAACTGCCTTCAGGGATCGTCTTGCTGTAGGCAATATTGCAACTTATTTGATTGAGTTGAGTCTGAAATTTACTGTGGGTTCCAGGAGCATGTTAAGATTCTATATATGAGGAAGATTCACTCCAGGTAGCTGTAGGTGGTGATACCCTCTGCCTAGATATTATCCTTATAGCGTCAGCTGCAGTTGATATATCTCCAAAGCAAGGGATATAGTCCATCTCAAAGGATGTCTGTAGGACAGACACTCTCAGAGTTAATTGTTTAAAATCCCTTTCATTTTTTGTGGAGAGAAAATGACTCCACTACACTAATTAATCTGACCTGGCCTCATCAGCCAACCTAGTGTATAGTAAGATGAAGTGTACACTAGAGTTTCACATTTCTTCCTAGTGACAATGATAGAAATGTTGCGAGTCAGGTGTAGATACCTGTCAGGTATGCTTCTTGAGGTAAGCAAGGTGGACACTGCCTCTGCTGTCTGGGAATTTGGATACTGATACTCAATTGACTAGTTATAATAAGCATTCTTAGCTACATAGTGATAAATTCTGCACTTAATTAGAAAGAGAGTTTAAAACTGAGATACTGAGCTTTTTAAGTTTCTACAGCACAGTAATCCAGATGATGGTCTTAAAAATACTGTCAGTCTCTGAAGTCCTAGTAGAAGGCAGAATGAAATACCGCATTGGAAACCAAGTGTGTATAGATTGAGATGTTGCCGATTTAAGAGTAGATTTCCCTCTTTTCTGTGTAACTGCTGAGAAATGGAAATTGAAGTCAGCCATGAAGACCCATTATGTCACTATGATTTTTGTTGCCTGTCAGAGGTCTAGAGGGTGCAGTGGGAGAAAGATCAATCTGTACTTGTCGTTTCTTGTTTGCTTTCCCACTGGTCTGATTTTTTTTCAGTAATGGGACCCTGTGAAACTTAGGAAGAATTATTGCACACGAACCTCTCTGTCTGAAGTCTGATGTTTAGTAGTAAGTGTTCACAGAAATGATAATAGATTATTTTAATGTTGGTTTATTTTCAGAGGAAGAAAAAGTTGCTTTTGTTAATTGGATAAATAAAGCTCTACAAGATGACCCAGACTGTAAGCACCTCCTCCCTATGAACCCATCAGATGCCAGTCTTTTTAAATCCCTTGCAGATGGCATCCTTCTTTGGTAAGTCCAGGGCTGAAAGAAAGACAAGAAATTAATCTCAAAGGTTAAATGCTGGTTGGTGGCATGAATTGGAAAACTTCTGACAGTCTTTAACTCCACGCTGAAACTTCATCCAATGTGTAGGATGGGGAAAATATGTTTGCACATGGAAATGTTTTATTTAGCTAATATTTTAGTGTGTATGTTATAGAAATGGGTTCCTGCTTCAGACCTATAATTATATATGTCAGATATGTGCAGCCTGTTTATAAAGGAGACAATTACACAATTCATATCTTTATTAGCTGAAATACTTAGTAGTCTTTAATATTTCAAATAGTTTTTTAAAATTTCTCAATGTAGTTACTAAATCATAGAATGGGATGAATGCAGATATGAATTTAATGCACAGCAAAACGGGAGTATGTAGTAGGTCCCTTAACTTTAGTCTGTTCTAACTTTCTAGTTAAAATAGACTAGTAGTACTTACTTATATACCAGTAAGAAGGGATTAGCTTATTAGTATTGACGTGAATTAGTCTTTGAGATCCTTATAGATAAAAGATACTGTAGAAATGCAGTGCAGAAGTATATCGATTATATTACAAAGATTTTTCACTATTTAACTGTCTTTAGTTTACAGTCTTAATCTTAAGAACTTCTTTCATAATGCAGACGTGCTCTCTTACTTGCTTATAAAACCCAGTTGTCCGAGTTTCTTATTAGATATTTGAAGGTTTCTGGATGAATGTGCAGTTAATTAACAAGAACAGGATATTTAGAGGATGAGATAGTTTTGGGGTTTGGAGGTTTTTTTGTGGTTTTGTTTTGTTTTTTAAATCTTGCCAGAAGTATATACAGCCAGTTTTAAGTGTTGGGAGTTTTATAATCAAGTAATGCATTTTCTGAGAAATGAAAGCTTGAATAAACTGACTTTTCTTCCTTAGCAAAATGATCAACTTTTCACAACCAGATACAATTGATGAAAGAGCTATTAATAAAAGGAAGCTCACTCCTTTCACTGTTTCTGTAAGTACTGTACAGATAGAAACTTACCACAAATGAAAAAGTAAAGTATCTTCCTAAAGCTTTGTTTTAATGACAGTTTTCCTGGTGGAGCAAAAAAAAAAAAGTTCTATGTGTTAAGAAATGTCAAAGCATGAATTTTGCAATCAACTCTGGATTCTCCTGTTTCTTTGATGATGTACAAGAAAGCCTGTATTTCTCATGCTTTCTTTAGTTCTTTCCCTATTCACTGTTACTGTTTTGCTTTACTCTAAATGTCTGAAGAAAACAATTTTAGATTTCCGAGTGGATGGTCAGGTTGTATTTTAGCAATGCAGAAAGCATTTGTGTGGCTGCATACTGCATAGTAGGATGAGGAGTTTTCAGTAGCCAACAGTGACTTAGAAGATGAGAAGCTCTGGTTTTAATTGTGTATGAAGTCATAAAAATATTTGAGAGAAATAGTTTTTAAGACCTTAGGCTGGGTATCAAAAACCAGACCTGGAAGAGGGCAGTAAATCTCTAAGTTATCAGGTTAATGAGAAAAAAAAATTCTGATTAAAAACCTTAGTTTTCTGGTAGACTTTTCATTTCAGACTGTAACATTAAAATGTGCAGAGTTAAAACATACCATGTTGCAAGTCCTTCAAGTGGGTTTTGTTTATGCTGCCTGAGCAAACAGTTAAACTGTGACACAGGAAAACAGAGTAATATTTATGAGAGCTGCCAGGTATTTTTTTTCCTTGAAATGTTTGTTGGATTCTATGACAATCATGAGCTTTACTTTTGGCTTCAAGGTGTTGAACTGCCATAATTTTTCTTATTCTGTCTGTTCAATTACATTTAACAGTTGCTTGAATAAATGTGTTGGTCTGCATAAGATCCAAGATGGGATGGCACTGATGGCAGTAGCCTCTTGCACAGGACAGAGTCCCACATGAACATGTTTTTCCACAGGATCCAGTCCCTGATATTTTGAGGAATATTTTTTGTATATGTGATGCGTAGGAGTTATAGCAATGCTTTGTTTAGAGTATTCCTTAGTCATCCAAGATGCAGAAGGCAGTCCACTGTTTTTTCATGGGTCCATATTAAACACTGTTGTAATGGTTTAACCCCAGCTGGCAGCTAAGCACCACGCAGCTGCTTGCACCCTCCCCTCTGGGTGGGATGAGAAAGGTAAAAGTGAGAACTTGGGGCTAAGGTGAAGGCAACTTAATAGGTAAAGCAAAAGCTGTGCACTCAAGCAAAGCAAAACGAGGAATTAACTCATTACTTCCCATCAGCAGGCAGGTATTCAGCCATCTACAGAAAAGCAAGTCTACGTCATGTATGATGGTTACTTTGGAAGACAAACACTATCACTCTGAACGTCCCCCTCTTTCTTGCTTCTTCCTCCAGCTTTGTCTTATGGCATGGGATATCCTTTGGTCAGTTGGGATCAGCGGTCCCAGCTGCATCCCCTCCTAATTTATTGTGCACCCCCAGACCACTCACTGGGGTGGGGTGAGAAGCAGAAAAGGCAGAGATGCTCTGTAAGCACTGCTCAGCAGTGAACAAAATAGCCCTGCACTATCAACACCATTTGCAGCACAAATCCAAAACATAGCCTCATATACTAGCTGCTGTGAAGATGATTAACTCTTTGCCATCATAAACCAGAATAACTGTCACTATTGTTTTCCATTAAACTTTGATAAGATATGTAGTGGTTGACAAAAAGTCTTCGCAGTGCAGTTTTCCACTGGGAACCATGGAACTAATGGTTTCTTATAACTTCTGAAACTTAGAATATTGTAATTTTAATATCAAAGAATTACAAGCTCATGTATTTGTTGACCAATGATATTCCAAATAGGAAAACCTAAACCTGGCTCTGAACTCAGCATCTGCTATCGGCTGTACGGTTGTCAATATTGGATCACAAGATTTGCAAGAAGGAAAACCACACTTGGTATTAGGCTTGTTGTGGCAGATCATTAAAGTTGGTCTTTTTGCTGATATTGAGATCTCCAGAAATGAAGGTAAGAGTAATGGCAGGCATAGCTCTGTCTGCAGTTTTGTAATTAAATGATACCACAGTGATTACCGATGATTTCAACTTTCTTTCAAACTTGCATTTAGCTCTTATTGGCTTGCTAAATGAAGGCGAAGAGCTAGACCAGTTAATGAAACTTTCCCCAGAAGAGCTGTTGCTGCGCTGGGTGAACTACCACCTGGCCAATGCAGGGTGGCAGAAAATTAGTAACTTCAGCCAAGATATTAAGGTATGTAGTTACTACTCTGATAACTGAACGTAGTGGTATTTAAACATGTTGTGCAGAGAAACAAATGGGCAAAATGAGAGGTGTTTAGAAAAATACTAGTCATCTGCTTTTTCTAGTTACGTGTTCACCTGCATTTTTCAATCTTTGAAGAACACTTTTATCTCTCATCCTATTCTGTTGCTTATACCATGTATAATCCCATCACATTGCAAAGAGAACATTTCTGACAAGTTTATATTCAAGGAAATTTTGATGTTCCAAGATTGTTATTAATATTACTTAGAAGAAATTGCACTACCTTATTAGTTACCCTTTTTCTGTCCATCTTTCCCTGCTCCTGGGTCTACAGAAACCCATATTTTTTCTTTTGTTATTTTAAGGAAAAATCGTTTAGCCTTATATCTCCTAGTGCATGTTTGCTATTGGTGATTACCCTTTATCTTTAGCATTCTACAGAAGAGTAGGAAGCCTCTTAAAGAACAGTTTATTTGCAGGGCTATCTGGAGTAGCTACTGTTTCTTAGTTGGGAAAAAAATCATAACCGTACTGAAAACTACATCAAATAAGTATAATTTCTTTTATAGAAAAGAAGATTCATCCTTAAAGAGCCACTTTATTTTCTCCAATTTTTATTCCAATTACCTTGTTAAGAAAGAGAAGGGTTTTATAAAACAGTATTTGAAAAGGATAGAGAAGGAATAAAATACCAATACTGAAAATAAGAGCCACATTGGATTATTTTTTTGTGCATGACCTACATAAATTTACAGCTGTTTAGTTCATATCCAGCAGAAAAACATTATTAACATCATCCAGAATAATTAGCGGACATTCCTTTTCTCTGTTATCTGGCTAAATATATTTGATGTGAAATAGCATAGTGAAATGGCTGTATGACCTCATCCATGTTCACTGAAACTAAAGTGCAGTATTTTTCACTTCTGCAGCTTTGGGATTTGACTGCAAAAGCTGTAACTGTTTATGAAAGGCTACATACTTGCTTATTTTTAGTAACTATTCCACCTCTTGTTTTAGGATTCAAGAGCATACTACCATCTACTGAATCAGATTGCACCCAAAGGAGATGGCCTTGATGAATTGCCCATCAAAATTGACTTTTCGGGATTTCATGTAAGTATCCAGAAACAAAAACAGACTGGAAGTATCGGAGACTTCTGTAGATGTCCAACATACTGGTTACAAGACTGTCACAGAATCCCATTCTGTTTTGTAAAGCATACAAAGCTCAGTTGTTCATCAAAGTCACAGAAGTGTAAATGGGTAAAGGCTTTTGTAGAGTTCCAGGGTGCTGGTGAAACAGGGCAGTGCATCCTGCAGTCTAGAACTGGGAGCTGTGCTTTATTTGCAATGGTATCTATCTGTTGCTTGTTTTCAGTTGGGTCCTTGAACATGAATGTTACAACATTCTGCTTGGTTCTGCTCTTCTGGAATACAGACAATGAAAAAGAGTAGACTCATAAACCTTGAGATCCTTCCTTAAACCAAGTAGCATTCAGAAATAATGCGAACACTTCCAGTTACCAGCAGGAAAGTGTGCCAGCCATCAATCAAGCTTTAAGCTGTAAAGGAACAGAGGGTCTAAAATCAACCTAGGTAGATGTGAAAACACTAAGCTGCTATATAATGCTTGTTGGAAGGACTATTCTGAGAATGCATTTGATATGAAATTGAATTGCCTGCCTAAGATATGGTTATCTATATATCATCCAGAATATTAAGTATAGTCTTGCGATTCATTGTAATAATGAAAAACCACATGTAAAATTACATTTGCTTACAAGCTTTAGTTCTCTCAAATGCTTTCATGAGGGGAGATCTATTTTGTTTATTTGCTTTTGGATTATTTTTTTTTTTGGAGGAGAAAGAATAATAATTTATTTTTTCCCTGTAATTGCCTACAGTTCACGTGACAGTGTTCTGTAATGGGTCATAAACCAGTGTCAATAACATGTAACAACTTGTTCTATAGCAAGTTTCTGGTTGAGTTTACCAATGCTGAATTACTGACTGTTATTCAATTCAATTCCTAAGTCATTTCCCTATAAATAGTAACTCCTAGTGTTGTGATGATTAGAGGCAAAAGTATATGCTACACAGTTTTAATCACTGATTTATCCTATGTAGATTAACTAGAAATGTGAATAAACAAAATAATACAAATAATACCACCTTAAGATGGTTCAGAGGCAAAATATTAAAAGGAAAGCAAGGCAGTAGATTGCCACATTCTGAAGCATTCGATATTATTGAGGATTTTTGCAATTACTCAGGCAATTACTTTACCTGAGAAGATCAGTTTGAAGCAGTGATGGTGAACCTGTGGTATGTGTAGCAGAGTATGCAGTGCAGCAATCAACAGTCTGAAAATGGAAATATAACTACTATACCTCTGGTTGCTACTGCTGTGATTTGTGAGGGGCGCTGTGCAGGCAGCCACAGAAGTGAAAATTGAAAGAAAGTGGAAGGAAAATGGGAAGAGGGAAATTGTTATGGGCCTGTAAGAGCTTGTTTGGGCTCTGGGGGAGTGAGGGAGAGACTGGCATGGGCCATTTAAAGATTTGCCAAACTCAAGACTGAGTAATGAATGGAAACATGCTAGTATTTTTTACCAATTAATTTTTATAATTTTTTTCTTTTAGGATAAAAATGACTTGAGGAGGGCTGAATACATGCTCCAACAGGCAGATAAATTGGGCTGCAGACAGTTTGTAACTCCAGCTGATGTGGTTGCAGGCAACCCTAAACTCAATTTGGCTTTTGTTGCAAATCTCTTTAACACATATCCAGCCCTACACAAGCCTGACAATTCATCTTACGATCTCAATTTATTAGAAGGTACTCGTCTTGCTAAGCATAGAGGAGATAAGAATATTAGTGGTTTCTGTTCCTCCTTGGTTGTAATATAGGATCCCTGTGTGATGGTGCCTGTGTTAACACTAGCCTAGAGAGCTTCCTCACTAGTTTTCAGTATAAGCCTGTAGTAGAAGCTCTTCGTACTCTGAAGATTATTCACTCGTGTTAGGCTGACTAAAGGCTATTTCTGAATAACCCTCTATCATTCATTTGCAGGAGCAAAAACTGTCGTCTTACTCCTTTTCCAGTTTCCTGTGCTTCTTTCCATACCGCTTATGCTTTAGCTGATGCACAGATTCTAGCTTTCCCTAAGTTGCAGTGCTATACTACACAAACTCTAGTGGTCTTTTAAGTACATCTTTACATATAGTGTTTTTATATTTTTATGTGTATTAGTTTGTTGCCTTTTAAAACAGGAAACATTAAAAAAGTTTTATGTATCAGCAACCTGTATAGATCCTAGCAAGTTTGAACTTTAACTGTACAGTTCAGACCCCTAATGCTAGAGATAAAGGGAGAATTGGTAGCAATCTTTGGCTGTTACCCTTTCTGTGGACCAGCTAATCTAGAATAATGAAACGGCTCCTGCCAGTGTATTTCAGTTGCTCACTGATCTCAAAGAAGTGATGAGAATCAGGGGTGCCACACTTGGGAGAATCATCAGCAATGTTCACCCATTCCTCTGCACTGCCTACTCCTACCTTCCTCTTACTGTTCCTATCAGGTTTCCTTTCCATCTAGGTGAGTCCATCTTCCTTTGCTCCTCTCTCTGTCATAATTTGTCTGCTCTGCTGCCTTCCTAAGTCACAAATCTTGCATCCCTCAGACCACTCCTGTTTCAGACTTCCTGCTCTTGTGGTTTCAGCTGGGTGCCAGCTGTGGTAGAGGTACCAGAACAGGAGATAGTCTTCCCTTTTCAGCTGTGATATTCCCAGTCCCTGCAGTCCTTGATGTCTGGATAAATGATTGAAGGAAAGTTTTACTCTTCCTCTGCTGCCATTTTGTTAGAAATGTATACTCTCAGAAATGTATGCAGGAGCAGTGTGGAATGGAATAAATTCACTTCTGCTTCTCTGTTCTGAACATGAAGTTGCAGGTGTAATTCAAAATTCGGAAAACTTGGTCAAATTTAGAAGAGTTTTCATTGATGTGGCAAAAATCAGCTGACTACTTGCTGAACTTGCCTAAAATATTTAGATGAGATCAAAGTCTTTGCTAAAACAGTTGGTAAAAAGTTATAGTCATCTGGGTGCTAGATTACAATTTTGTAATGATGAATACAGGTCAATTGTAACTTACAGTTTATAATTTATATCTTGGAGATGATAATTATGCCAATGTTTTCTGTTTGAAGGCAAGTAGATGACTATTCTTTGCCCCCAGCTAATAACTCTTGTGGTGTCACGTAGATCTAAACCATCTAAGTAATTATTTCAACCAAGAGACTATGTTGTTAATGTGTTTTTCTGTTACTTTGTTTCTTTTTTTCCCATGAAATTATCTGTTTACTGAAGTTTTCTCAAGGTAGTGATATGAAATGTAAGACATGCATTTCTGTATAGCTTTGTCATAGATTGTCTGTTGAAATCTTGACTCATAATTTATAATGCTTTCCTATTTTGCTTCATGAAATGCAGATTTGACCCCTCCTAATGTAGGTACTGTATTTAGTACTTTTCTGTACTCCATAAGAATGTTTATACTGCAATTTTTCTTTTTTTAATTTTCTTTTTCTAGTGTCCTAATACTCTGTCCTTTTCTGGTTGATTTTTTGCATTGTTCTTGAATTTTCCTATTGCTTTAATATGCCGTCATAAGTGAAAGAGAAGAAAAACCCCACAGGTCTAACATGATGCATATAAAATGGGGTCAAGACTTACAGTAAGTCAAATACCATCTAGTTCTTCCTGTGGGTTCAGCCAGTAAAGGCTTTCCATGAACAAAGATGTAAAGCCCTAGGCACGTGTGGGTGAGTAGGGCTTTCTCAAAGTCTTTGTTTTCTTACATTAATTCCACCTTGTCAGTGGATGTTCCACCCAAGGATTATGATGTGGCTGTTCAATTTGGCTTAAGACAGTGAACGCTGCATAAATTCCAGTCTCCTGTGGTAATAGTTAACAAGTCTGGTGATGTGCACTTGCACACAGAGAGTGTATCCCTCGGGAATACTACCAGAGCAAAACGAACATTTGATATCTTGTGGGGATGGAGGAGGATGTCCTGACTTCAGTCAGTGCCCCACATTTAACTTGAGTGTTGCTATTGCCCTAAGGAACCTCTCACTTGTGTGAGAAGCAGCAGAGGCAGCAGAGTTTGGAGTCTAAGTCACACAAAGCTTCGTTCTTGAGGGAAGGGAGAGGACTTTTGTTCATTTATGTTTCCTCTAGTGATGCCCTCTGCTGTTGCTTAGTCCACTGGTAGCCTTCAAGGCCATTACCATGAGAGAATTAACTACTCCCACTCAGGCCAGTTCAACTTAGAATGCAGATTGCATCTTGAGCTATGTTGTGTTTCAAAGAGAATCATAGGTGTTTGGAGCCCTTTTGGTTCTTGACCCCATCCCTATATCTACTCCCCACTCAGTTCCATAGTATAATGATCTCAAAGAAAGAGATGGCAATAAATATGAAGAACACTACCAAATTTGCTCCTCTCTCTTTTGTGTAGCTCTGCCCCCTTTCTGCAGTTTTCCAATGATTTTGGCTATCTGCTGCACCACTCAGCAGAAGATATGCTCCCGATAGGATCACAAGGTATATTTTGAATAAAAGAGTAGAGAGAAAAAAATTGGTCAGTTCTCAGCCCTCTGAAACAGTTATGAGCGCTTATGTGTTGCATGATAAAGGGATTTGTTTAGCGTGGCATATTAAAATCAGCGTGCTCAGTTTAGTTCCTGGATTCCTGATATCCTAAAAGGTGCTGCCCACCTTGCATGCTCTTGCTTCTGCTTGGCTGCTCTGGATTCTTTCACCAGTGTTAAGCATACATTTTAAAATTCTCACTCTGAGTGCAGTTGCCGAGTATCTGGTTTTGTGGCTACACTTTGTTTAGTAAGAGCTCATTAAATAATCCTGTAGCTGTCTTTGCACTGGACAAAAGCACTTTGCAGTCAATATTTTAGGTCTTGCAAACCAACTCAAAGCCCAATAAGCCTAGAAACCTTCAAAAAAATTAAAAAAGCAAAAGGGGCTTGCTTCAAGATACTGTAGCCTTTTAAGTTACTCTTACCAGCATGATATATAACTTAAGTTTATATTTTTATTGTATCTTTTTTTAAATGGAAAACCACTATTTTTAATAACTTTCTTAAAATGTGATTCTTTTAAATTTTGTTGTGGGAGGAAATATGTGAAACGAAGCTGACTGAAGACTTTGCAAAATAGCATTTTTCTTTGTTTCAGCATGTGTTCATCAGTGACTTAAGTAATTTTTACAAGTAAATCTTTGAAACAAATACCAGTTTGACTTGTATATGAAAGACTTTAGAAAGAAAATACATCAGTAGGATGAATACTATGTTTCATAATAAGTGGAAAGTAACTGCCTAAGTTGCCTAAACTTTTAAAATAAAACTTATTCTGTTGAAAAATGTCATTACAGCTGAAATTTCTGAATTTATATTTTTATAAATATATTTTGAAGTCCAGAGCTTTTTGTGTAAAAGGGGCAGACACCTAGATTAAAATTGTGACCTCTATCTAAAAATCAATGCTATGACATAGGTCTGTTTCACTGAAAAATAACATTATTGAGGGGTTTTTTTTTCCTATTCTAATGGTAAATACACTTTTATATGGTAACTTCATTTTGCAAAAGCATCCATTGTTTTTTTAATCACAACATAGAACTGCAGTACTAAATGAGACAGTTTTTGTGCTTTGCAAACCTCATCAAACTTGGCACAAATATCCTTGAAGGGACAAATGAAAAAAAGCAAGAAAACCCAAGTCTTATTCAGTTTTATGTTTCAGTCCTGAGAAATCTCTTCTTTTATTGTTTGGGGATGTTTTCTCCCTCCTCAATGTCCTTTCTGTTTTCTTATCTGTGGATTATCGGCCCACAGGAATGAAGCAGTGAGACTATTCCAAGCTCACGTATTCAGACTAAGTATTTTCTTAAATGCTGCTCTTTCATGTAAGAGAAGACAGCTTGGGCAGTGCTGATACTCATAGAATCACCCACAGAAACGTTGGTGAAATTTGGGTAATGTATGTAGAAAATTAATGTATTACTGCAAAGTGCAGCTTTATAGAGAAAGGGCATTAGATTTTGGAGTTATGATTACAATAGATAAAAACAATCTAGGTCACGGAAGTGATGGGTTTCATTTTTTTCCTATTTCATTTTCTGCATTTCTTGCAAGCAGAGCTGCTTGTTAATCCTTCAAGAACAATTAGCCCCCTTTGCAGTATAAACAGCTTCACAAGTTTAATGACTGCAATACTGCTTTGCTAAACCACCAGTGTTGAAAAACAGAAAGGTGAGGTCTGTGGCTTTGGGGGGGACCTTCACAAACTAATACTGGGAACTTCTGTGTGGGGAGAAGTGGAGCTGTAGTTTCTGGAGTTCAGTGCAATTGCAAAAAGGGTGTTAGTGCTTACTTCTAATAAACATATGTTGTTTCAATATGAATGGCATTTCATATTGAATGCCATTTCCACTGATTTTGGTTTTTAGAAAATTATTATTAATCTGTCACTGTTTTCTCTGTGATATATTAATTATCTACAATATAACCAACAAACAGTTTGTTTCTGTATTTTATTGAATTGCATTTTCATGGAAGGATGTTGTCTAACAGCACTCCCTGTAGAGCCCCTGGCCTTGGGTCCAGAACTGAGGAACTCTCAGTTTGATAGGATTGCCTCAACTTTGTAGCCATAGACACTATGTTAGGGACAAGGTGAACTTGGTGGTGGGGAGGGCCAGGGGTATGAGAGTAATTTAAACATTGCTTACTTTTTCCCAGTAATTTATATAGAATTACGTTTGTCACCATAGGAGAAAGTAAGGAAGAAAGGACTTTCAGAAACTGGATGAATTCACTGGGCGTAAGCCCATATGTTAATCATTTATACAGGTAAGTTTTTTTTTTTAAAAAAAGCAATAATTTTATTTCCTTTAGAAATGATAGGGGAAGAAGGGAAGTTGTATTTCTACTAGAACAGTGATTTCCAAGTATCTGCATATTGCGATAGGAACTTCAAAAGTGGTCTGTAGAACCACGTGAGACAGTATCTGGCACAGGTGCTCTACTTGTGGTCTAGAAGTAATAGGAAATCCAGAAAATCTTAATGTGTTCCTCTCACTTGTGCTTTGAATTGTTTTTTAAAAAGTTGATATAATTGTGGTTTGTCCTGTGTGTTTATATTTTCTCTCAGGGCAGATGAAATGACCACAAACCTATTAAGACAGTAATGTAGTTCTAAACTACAGGAGATGGATGTCTGCTGAGTAGACTGCAAGAATCTTTGCTGTCTGGTGTCCCCTCAAACCCGAGTTTTTTTAGTGTGTGCTGTTGATGCTTCTGATGACTTTCAAATTGTGCCAGCAGTGAATTCAAATCCCATCAATAAAAGATAGGATATAAAGAACAACTGAGAATGTTTCCTTGGGTTAAACTTGCTGTTAGGTTTCCTTGTTTCTGTTTTCTGACCTCCATAAAGCAATAAGGATTTCATTTAGCAAGTAGCTGCAGAAGGTTATCAAGAATGCAATTTATAATTGGACAATAATACTTTTCCTAATATTCCTGTTTTTCCCACAAGATAAGTATCTTGGGGCTTATTATTCTTTAGCAAAGTATTATACATCTTTAGGTACAGATAGAGCAATGAGTATTTAACATTTTGGGAAGTCCTGAGGAGAACAAAATAAGAGCAATAAATGAAAAATTAAGATATCAGCTAGATATCTTATGCCTACCCTATGAAAGCAATTATTTAATTAAAGTTGGTAAAACCAGAGGCTGCACTTGCTTCTCTTTTGTGAAAATAATGAAATTAAATATACAATTAAATATAAATAATGGTAGAAATCAAGCAATAGGATATAGGCTGATTTCTCCACAGAGTGACAGATTTTTAGTTATGTGACTGGAATTTTTCAGCAATGTAATTACACTTTGAGGTGTCAAGTACTTGACATTTTCATTGCGAATATGTGCTTTTGTACTTAAAAACATTGTTTTACTCTGGTTTAGTGACCTCTCTGATGCTTTAATAATCTTCCAACTGTACGACATGACTCGTGTGCCAGTTGACTGGAGCCATGTCAACAAACCTCCTTACCCGTTACTTGGTGGTAATATGAAAAAGGTGGGTAGATGCTCGGTTTCACACTTGTAGTCATCTGGATTATCTAGTTGCATGCACTCTTGAGACGGTCCTTCAGATATAATACCAAGGAATAAATAGCAGTTATGGCATATAGCACTTCTAGTTTCTAAATGTGAAAGCCTTTTGGCAATGTTTAATTGAAGATCTGTTTAGGGTATATAAGTAAAAGCTTCAGGCCCAACACAGCTGCTGTTATCTGATGTTCTTAAGTTTTGAGGTGCTTTTTCACAGAGCAGTTTTATATGCTGGCAGGAGAATTTGTGCAACACTTGCAGAATCCAAGCTTTCAGTTAGTCTTGTGATTATTATGAATCCAGAAGTGTAGAGGGGAAAAAAATTACTGTCTAAGAACAACACTTTTTAATATTTTCTTCCTACTTCAGTTTTGATGTAAGCATGTATTCATTCATTGGCTTTAGTGGAAGCGACCTTGTTTTTCCTAAGTGTGAAAAAAGATCATCATTGGAATCTTGCATTTATAATAAAAACTGTGTAATTTTAATCAGAGTGTAGAAAGGCTTGAAATCTTTCTTTAGCTCCTGATATCACCATAGGTAACAGTAAACCAACGTAATTCAAAATACACATAGATTATAGGTTGGTATTATACTCTATATAGTATATACTATATATATTATAATATTTATATATATATATTAAGATCTTTTCATTATTTGTACACAACATTGAATTTTAGATTGAGAATTGCAATTATGCAGTGGAACTCGGGAAGACAAAAGCCAAATTCTCATTGGTTGGTATTGCTGGACATGATCTCAATGAGGGTAACCCAACTCTGACTTTGGCTTTGGTATGGCAGCTGATGAGAAGGTAAGTTAGGTACTGTATATGTTAGGCACGTGTATATATATATGTATCTGTGCACATGTGTGTGTCTCTGTATATCAAGGCAAATTAAAGCTAGTGTTCAGTTCACCCAAGAGGTATTTGGGAGAGCCATCTCAAAATATCCCTCTTCTCCAAGATAAACTTTTATGCCCTTTTTTGTGCTTTTACTGTGTAGTGGTGGAAACCACAATACTGCATATATGTACATGTCCTTTTATAGAGACAATTGTAATCTTATGTACTAAAATGTGATTAAAATTATAAATCCTGCAGCAAGTGAAAAGAGCACAACTAATTTTATGTTGATTTCATGTATCTTCCTGTAAGCAGAGAGTAATTTAAATACTTGTAAAATTTAACAAAAAAACCAGGATAAATAGAAAGAGGTCACATGCTATAGAAGTTAAAAAGGGAGGAAAATTTTAGGCCATTACAGCTGTAGTAATGTAACTATTATAAAATTAAAGTCCTGCTGGTGCACTGAGTAGAGCAAAAATATGTTATAAATGGATTTCAGTAAAGAGTACTTTATAGCAAATATTCTTCTGTAAGTTCATTTTCTTTTGCCTGCCCCAAAACACTCAGTGATTTTTGTTTCTGAGACTGCTGTGATTCAATTTCAAGGTGGCTTGGATGGTATGGAGCCACTGAAGCTTATAAAGTAAAATTAGTTGTCATATGTGAAGCAAAACAGTTATGTGAAGAAGAGACCTAAGTGTGGATTTTGTGGTTTGGGATGTTATTTTATTCTTGCAACAACCGAAAGTGATTTGTGATTTAAAGTAATAAACACCTTGTTTAAGGGGACCGTATGCAGATTGTTACTTGGCATTGCTACTGTGCTGAAGTATTATTTTACTTTGGCTTGTGGCTTGCACTGGTAGTGGAGTTGAGTTTGACCACTCATTTTACCTCAGACTTTTATTCCTTTATTAAAGGTACACTTTGAATGTTCTATCAGACCTTGGAGAGGGGGAAAAAGTAAATGATGACATTATTATTAAGTGGGTGAATCAGACACTTGCAAATGCAAATAAGAAAACTTCAATTACAAGCTTCAAGGTAATAAAGTGAATTTATTTCTTTCCACATATAATCAGATCTGATATTTCTAACCTGATCTGTTAAAAATTAGGCTTTAACAGAGACTCTCACATCAGCTAGTGTAATTGTATAAGGAAATATGTCTGACAGACTGAATGTATTTTACAAGTCTATTAATAAGAAACAAAAAGAAATTAAATTGCTCCTGTAAGATTCAAAACAAAATCAACTCCCCTGATTTTATAGAACAAGATATTTCATTTTTGTTCTAGACAGTAACCTACGTCTTCCATCTTCTTAAAAGGGATTACTGCTTCTCTTATTCCTACATAAATTGTTTTAATGGTGGTATAAGTAAGTGAAAGTATAAAGAGAATATGTCCTAACATTTTTTCAGGCTGCGCTGGTTATGTTTTTCCGGTAATTCAACTAGTGGCAGACCAAAAAAAATAAGGGGTTACTGATATAAATTTACTTTATTTGTCGTACCTTTTTTTTTTACTACTGATTCTTGTCAATCTTCTCTTATATATTGTCTTTCACAGTTTAAATTTTTGTTTGTATTTTGGGGTTACTGCAGCAAGCAGTCTGTATAGCAGAGAAGGCAGAGGTCCCTGATATTTATTGTGGGCTGTAAAAGCAAAGTTCTATTGAATTGCCATTAGCTCAAACAATAAAAATTACAATGGTGTGGGTTTTGCTTATGGTCTTGTAGGTCTTGTAGGTCTTGTATGGTCTTATGTGCATTCTGTGTCCACAGGCAGATTTATATTACTATTTTTAAATGTATAATTAGCGTGGTGGCTGAATTTGAAGTTGCGTTCTGACCTAATGGAAAGGGCAGCTGGATCGCATGGCTGATGTGTATTGCCCCTGCAGGAGCAGAGCCAGCCTCACTGGCCCTGTCTTCTGAATGCAGATTTGGCATCATTGGCTGCTCATCTGCCCCAGTGATTGCGAAGAAACAATTGCAGTGATAGCATTTGCTAGCTTAAGAACAGAAGAAAAATTATATCTATGTATTAAATAGAAAATACAGACTGCTTGCACTAACTCAGAATACCATCTGAGCTGCAAAATTTTAAAAATAACCCCTTTCCAAGAAAAGGAGAAAAGTAAAAATAGCTACAGGAAGTAAACCTCTTTTTTGTTCTGAAAGTCTGGTCCTTGGACTTCTTTCAAAGCTCCCTTCCTTCCTTAGGGAAAGGGGCAGTTTCTTTCCTTAAATAAATTTAAGCATCGTTTGTGTAATAATAATATCAACACTGAGGGTGAACCTTATAATTTTGATTGTGGAAAAGAACATTAGACTTCATGGGGGAAACACCTTCACACAATAATGTTATAAAACATGCTGCTATCTTTGCAATAGGTTTGTAAGATGTGTAATAGGGGGTTTTGCATTCTGAAGACAGAATATTCAGAGCAAATATACTAATTTTTTGAGTCTTTTCTTTTAGGACAGATCAATTAGCACTAGTTTACCTGTCCTAGATTTAATAGATGCCATTGCACCAAAAGCAGTTCGTCCAGAAATGGTCAAGAGAGAAGATCTTTCTTATGAAGACAAATTGAATAATGCTAAGTAAGTTTTAAATGAACATTTCCCTAAAGTGCAGGAAATGCAGGAATTTGTGGTGTAATGAATGATTTACTGATTTGTTAATGGAGAGAGATAACACCAGTTGACTTGTTTCAAATAGAATATATTATAAAGCCTAGCATTCTAGAGCTATTTTTCTAGCATATTTAGAATATGAACTCCAATTTGTGGCGGATATGATCTACCACCACTGCACTGCAATTGGTTGATTCATACCTTGCCATAACCTACATTGTTTTTGAGAAGGTTAAATGGTTCCATAACCAGTAGCAAAACTTCTGCCAGTACAATCACAAACACATGCTTTATTCACAGTAATGTCCACTTTCTTGTAGAGTTTTAAATACTAACACATGAATCCTGCTGTTAAAACCTGCTGTTGTGAATCTTGGCACACTGGAAGATGCAGGGAAATAACAATATTTATCTGCTCTTGTTTTCCAAGGTATGCCATTTCAGTTGCTCGAAAAATTGGTGCTCGTATATATGCTTTGCCAGATGATCTGGTTGAAGTGAAGCCAAAAATGGTGATGACAGTGTTTGCATGTTTGATGGGAAGAGGACTGAACAGAATAAAATGAAGACATGTAATGTAACTTCATGCCACGTTAAGCACGATGAATGCCTCGCAGTTTACAGAGTTCTGAAGCTTAGTACAAAATGAGGAGAACTTGTATGCACAAACAAACTCAATTACATTTGAATAATGTATTATATTAGTTAATTTATTTGATTTCATAATGGATTGATTATTTATGGGTAATAGTGTTTTCAGAACATGTTCATTACCAAGTTAATGTCACAGGTTTGCATTGCTTAAAAAAAATTCACACCATATTAATCAAGCATCATTCATATTAGTTTTCATAGCACTGTAAGAATCCGCGTTGTTTTATATGTGTTATTTCAGGACCTATTGTGAAACATTGTTTGATTTTTGTGGGTGTTATTACATGTAGTCACACAAGCCTCAAGGTGCGTTCCAGTCCTGTTCTGTTACTTTTAACTGCACAGAAGTTATCATCCTTGCCTTATTATAACTCTGAGAGCTTAACTCCTGTTGAAGCCAACGAGTCTTGCATCGACTTCAGCGAGAACAAGTGAAGGCCTATGGTAATGTCTGGAAACTAATGAGTATTGATAACCGGTGAAACTTTCCTGTGGGAATGGTCTTTAAATATATGTTGTAGTTTTGTTCTGTTACTGAGCAGGATGTTGTATGGACTGTCTTAAGAAAAAACAGCAACTAGCAAGCAGAAATATCATGGTATTATTAGGTCTGCATATACATTAGCTTTTGCAGTTGGACTAAAGAGCTGATTTTTTTAAATTTTTCATAAAATATTGTGTAAGTAAACAATAAAGAGCTGGCTAGTCCAGTTTGATGGTTCACATTAATGTATTGCATTTCCTTATAGATTACTCATTTGATTTCCCTAAAATATGTCATGTATGTAGAAGTTTTCTCTAGAAAGACTGGTGCATTGTCTGGATGAGATGAAGTCCATAATTATTTTCTCACTAATTTTAAAGCATCTACAGCTTTCTCTGCAGCTGTAGATTTTCATCAAACATTCTGCAGCTAGACACTTAATAAAGTTGTTACCGGAAGCCAAATAGAGAAAAAATAGATTTTTTTTTTTTTAATGTATGAAGCTCCTCCTTCCTCGTGAAAGCAGTTCTTATGGTGGCAAAATCCAAGAGTCATGATGAGTGAAGTACAGGACTAATCTTTGTATCCTCAGTATCTTGCACAAAGTATTAAGAGAAAAAATATGCATCTGTTTAGTTTGTATTCTATAAGGGGATACTGGGAGTTGAGAGAAGTAGGTGCTTGGATTTAGATCCATTTTTCTCTGTTCACCGGTTTATATTATCTGAACAGAAACAAATTATTAATATTTGCTAGTTATTTAATTTCTATTCCCAGTTCCAAACAAAGAGTAAGTACATTAGGTTCTTTACCCTGACTGTGGAGACAAATCATTCTAAGTCCTCTTCCAAGACAGGCTAAATTAAGCTTTATTTAAGGTCAGTACTGCAAGAATAAATTATCTCTTTGAGAAATGATCTCTTCTGAAGTAACTTGTGTTTACCTGCCCAGGCATGCAGCACCTTGTGCTGTATGGGTCAATATTTCCTGTTGTGTAAACTATTCCTCTTGTGGTTTGTTCCCTTTAGGAAAAAATCTGCTACGACTTTGTGCTTTGTTGTTAGGTGTCCAGTAAAGGTGTCCAGTAAGACTTTAGACTCACTATGACCAAACTGAAATGAGTTGGCAGGGGCTGCCATCTCCTGCTTCTCAGCACAAGAGTTTGACATGCAAGCTAAAGAGGAGCTACATGTTGAAGGATAAATGACAGCTAATGCCATTGGAAAAGAATTATCTCCTCTGAAGTGTGTAATGCACAAAAAAATTGCTTTCATGTAACATATAAATGTCTTTTCCAAATTTCAGGACAGAGTCATAGACTGGTTTGGGTTGAAAGGGACTTTGAAGCCCATCCAGTTCCAACTGGAACAGGGTGCTTAAAGCCCCATCTAACCTGACCTTGAACGTCTCCAGGGATGGGGCAGCAACAACTTCTCTGGGCAACCCGGACAAACCAATCGGTGTGGTTTGTAGCAGCATTCACAGAAGAGGGAGGTGAATTTTATGTTCACAGCCCTAGGGCAGAGATGACCTGAACAGTGCTGTTGGGGCTGCCCAGCCTGCAGCTGGGGCAAGTGGGGCCATGGTTACTGCAGCGTCTACAGGAGCAGCACAGATTTAAGGGGAAAAAAACAGGAATGGGGACAACTGGAATTAGGGGCTGTGCTGCAGTGTGTGTTCTTCATAGAATTATAGAATAGTTTGAGTTGGAAGGGACCTTAGAGATTATTCAGTTCCACCCCACTGAGATGGGCAGGGACACCTCCCACTGGACTAGGCTGCTCAAAGCCCTATCCAGCCTGGCATTGAACACCTCCAGGAAGGTGAGATTTCTGGGAAAATGCTTACATATGTACTTAAGTGGGAAATATATTCTGTAACCAGCTTTTGTCTTGCTGCATGCTATTGATGGAGATCACTGCCTCATGTTGCCCAGGCCTGATGATGTATGTTTGCCTTCTAAAACTCCAAAAAGAGTCTTAGAGGCTTCATTTCCCGGCATTTTTGGTTTCACACGTGTATGCAAGTGGAAAATATATTCTGTAACTAGCTTTTTTGTCACTGCACACTATAAATGGGTATCAGTGCCTCGTGTTGCCCAGGCCAGATAAAGGATGCTGGCCTTCTAAAACTCCAAAACGAATCACAGTGGGTTCATGTGCACCATGCATGTAAGTGTGAAATACATTCTGTAACCAGCTTTTGTCTTGCTGCACACTATTGATGGAGATGAGTGCATTATGTTGCCCAGGCCGGATGACAGATACTTGCTTTCTAAAACTCCAGACTGAGTCTCAGGGGGGTTGTTTGCCAGCATTTTTGGTCTCATACAGGTATATAAGTGGGAAATATGTGCCAGCTCTTGTCTCATTGCACAGGACTGTCCTACTTGACCTGTCTGATCTCCTTCTATGACCCACTGAGTGCCTGAGGGAGAAGCAGTGGATGTTATCTACCTGGATTTCAGTAAAGCCTTTGACACAGTTTGCCACTGCCTTTTCCTAGAGAAGCTGGCAGCTCATGGCTTAGGTGTACGCTTTGGTGGGTAAAGCATTGACTGGATGGTGGAGTCCAGGGTGTGGTCACCACTAAATCCTTTGGTGGCTGGTCACAAGCAGTGTTGTCCAGGGCTCGCTGTTGGGACCAGTCTTGTATAACATCTTTATTATTCAATGACCTGGATGAAGGCATTGAGTGCTCCCTTAGCAAGTTTGCAGATGACACTAAGCTGGATGGAAGTGTTGATCTGCTGGGGGGTAGGGAGGCTCTGCAAAGGGATCTGAACAGGCTGGACCACTGGGCTGAGTCCAATGGCACGAGATTTAACAAGGCCAAGGGCCGGGTCCTGCACGTGGGGCACAACAACCCTATGCAGTGCTACAGACTAGAAGCCTGGCTAGAAAGCTGCATGGAGGAGAAGGACCTGGGGGTGTTGGTTGACAGAGACTGAACATGAGCCAGCAGTGTGCCCAGGTGGCCAAGAAGGCCAATGGTAACCTGGCTTGTATCAGAAACAGTGTGACCAGCAGGTCCAGGGAGGTGATTCTCCCTCTGTACTTGGCACTGGTGAGACCAAATCTCGAATACTGTGTTCAGTTCTGGGCCACTGAAGGATGTTGAGGCTCTGGAGTGAGTCCAGAGAAGAGCGACAAAGCTGGTGAAGGGGCTGGAGAACAAGTCTTATGAGGAGCAACAGAGAGCTGGGGTTGTTTAGCCTGGAGAAGAGGAGGCTGAGGGGAGACCTTATTGCTCTCTACAACTACCTGAAGGGAGGTTGTGGAGAGGAGGGTGCTGGCCTCTTCTCCCAAGTGACGGGGGACAGGACAATAGTGCAGTATGTGATCTACAGCCTGGTGGTGGAGGAGCTGGTGGATGAACTCTGGGTCTTCCAAAAGCAGTTGTGCAAGAGTTTCTACCCTGTGCTGCAACAAGCCATCAGTGTGGGCACCTCCTTTGAAGGATGTTTTTCCTATGATGATGATGCTGTCTACCAGCTGCTCCTGCCCCTGAAGGCACCACATGGCCACACCTTCACCTTGGAGCTGGGTACTGCAAGGGGGATGCCAGCAGGAGACCCCTGCATCCGTGTGGAGCTGGAGTGCACCTGTACAGGTCAGCAGATGGAGGAGAACATGCTCTGCTTCCTCCACCATTCTCAGAAGAACATCACAAAAAATCAAGACCCCAGCGTCCTACACACCCTCTGTATAGGCTGCTACCTAGGGAGACTCTCATTTCCCCTGCACAGTGACCGTCCTCGTCTCTTGGAGAGAGTCCATTCCCTCTGGGATATTTACACTGTACGAAGTTGCTAATAAATTATGTGTTTGAACAAAGGCTGCATCTTTAAGCAACTGCTTCTCCTCACAGGAGATGAGTGCCTTGGGTTGCCCAGGCCTGAGAAAGGATGCCAAAATGAGTCTAAGAGGCTTAATTTCCTGGCATTTTTGATTTCACGCTTGCATGTAAGTGGGAAATACATTCTGTAACTAGCTTTTGTCACACTGCACACTATTGATGGAGATGAGTGCCTCGTGTTGTCCAGACCTGAGGATGGATGCTTGCCTTCTAAAACTCCAAAATGAATCTTACGGGGTTCATAAGTCTTCTTGGACTTCAGTAAAGTCTTTGACATAGTTTCTCACAGCATTCTGCTTGGGTAACTGTCAGCCTCTGGCCTGGACAGGAACACATTCTCATGGGTGAAAAACTGGTTGGATGGTCGGGCCCAGAGAGTGATGGGAAATGGAATTAACTCCAGCTGGAGGCCAGTTACAAGTGGTGTTCCCCAGGGCTCAGTGCTGGGTCCAGCCCTGTTCAATGTCTTTATCAATGACCTGGATGAAGTGATTGAATGCACCCTAAATTCATGGATGACACTAAGCTGGGTGGAAATGTTGATCTCTTGGAGGGTAGGGAGGTTCTTCAGAGGGATCTGAACAGGCTGGACTGTTGGGCTGAAGCCAAGGTTCAGGGAGGTCATTCTCCCTCTGTACTCTGCACTGGTGAGACCTCACCTCGAATATTGTGTTCAGTTCTGGGCCCCTCGCCACAAGAAGGATGTTGAGGTTCTGTAGCGAGCCCAGAGAAAAGCAACAAAGCTGTTGAAGGGGCTGGAGAACAGGCTTTGCAAGGAGTGGCTGAGAGAGCTGAGGGCGTTTATCCTGGATAAGAGGAGGCTGAGGAGAGACCTTATGGCTCTCTACAACTACTTGAAAGGACGTTGTAGAGAGGAAGGACAGGACAAGGGGGAATGGCCTCAAGCTCTACCAGGGGAGGTTCAGACTGGACATCAGGAAAAAAAAATTCCCAGAAGGGGTCATTGGGGCACCAGCAGAGGCTGCCCAGGGAAGTTGTAGAGTCACCATCCCTGGAGGTATTTAAAGAACGGGTAGACGAGGTGCTCAGGGACGTGGTTCAGTGGCAGATAGGAAGGGTTGGACTCAATGATCCAAGAGGTCTTTTCTAAGGTTGTGATTTATAGAATAGAATCATAGAACAACCAGGTTGGAAGGGACCCATCGGATCATCTAGTCCAACCATTTCTATCAAACACTAAACCAAGTCCCTCAAGACCTCATCTACGCATGCCTTAAACACCTCCAGGGAAGGTGAATCAACCACCTCCCTGGGCAGCCTATTCCAATGCCCAATGACCCTCTGTGTAAAACACTTCCTCCTAATCTCCAGCCTAAATCTCCCCTGGCAGAGCTTGAGGCCATTCCCTCTTGTCCTGTCCCCTGTCACTTTGGAGAAGAGGCCAGCTCCCTCCTCTCCACAACCTCCTTTCAGGTAGTTGTAGAGAGTAATGAGGTCTCCTCTCAGCCTTCTCTTCTCCAGGGAAGATTCTGTTTACCCAGGGAATCGGTGGCTGCCCCATGCTGGCCTCAAGCTCCGCCAGGGGAGATTTAAGCTAGAGATTAGGAGGAAGTTTTTCACACAGAGGGTCATTGGGCATTGGAACAGGCTGCTCAGGGAGGTGGTTGATTCACCTTCCCTGGAGGTGTTTAAGGTACGGGTGGACGAGGTCCTGAGGGACACGGTTTAGTGTTTGATAGGAATGGTTGTGCTCGATGATCCAATGGGTCTCTTCCAACCTGGTTGTTCTACGATTCTATGCTTGGAGGTGTTCACGGTTGGCTGGATGGGGATTTGAGCAGCCTGATGCAGTGAGAGGTGTCCCTACCCGGGACAGGGGGTGGGAACTGGGTGTGCTCGGCGGTCCCTCCCAGCCCATCCCGCTCTGTGCTTTCTGGTTTGACGCGAGCCCCTTGGGGGCGGCCGCTGCCGGGGCGGGGCGGCGGCGCCATGGCCGCTCTGTACCAGAGCGCCGGCCCGGCCGCCTCGGCCTCGCCCAACAAGCTGTTGGCGCTCAAGGACGTGCGGCAGGTGAAGGAGGACACCACGCTGGACGAGAAGCTCTTCCTCCTCGCCTGCGACAAAGGTAGCGCCTCCGAGGTGGGGCGGGAGACCTTAGAGCAGCCCCTGTAACAAGCCCCCCCCCGCCCCCACTTTCCCCTTTCCCTTCTTCCCCTACCAAGCTCTCCCGGAGCCCCTTTCAGCCCTATAGGGCTGAAAGGGGCTCCGGGAGAGCTTGGTAGGGGCGCTTGTTACAGGGCCACGGAGGGATAGGATAGACATTTTTCGCTGCCAGAGCAGTGGTGGCTGCCCCATCCCTAGGGTTGTTCAAGGCCAGGCTGGATGGGGCTCTGAGCAGCCTGGTCCAGCGGGAGGTGTCCCCTGCCCGTGACACGGGGCTGGAACTGAGTGTCTTTAGGGTGTCTTCCAAACCAAACCATTCTGTGATTCTGTGACTCCTTCCTAAAATCACAGAAGGTCCTGAGTTGGAAGGAACCTACGAGGCTTATCGGGTCACAGGCCTGTCTCTGCACAGGACACCTCTGACATCCACACCGTGTAGCTGAGGGCATCGTCCAAATGCTTCTGGAATATTGTCAGGCTTGGCGCTGTGACGGCTTCCCTGGCAGCTGTTCCAGTGCTCCATCACTCTCTGAGGGAAGAACCTTCTTCTAATGCCCAACCTAACCCTGCTCTGGCATCTTCGTGCCATCTCCTTAGGTCAGAGAGAAGAGCCTCCCTCTGTACTCAGCACTGGTGAGGCCGCTCCTTGAATACTGTGTTCGTTTCTGGGCCCCTCACCACAAGAAGGATGTTGAGGCTCTGGAGCGAGTCCAGATAGGAGCCACAAAGCTGGTGAAGGAGCTAGAGAACAGGCCCTATGAGGAGCGGCTGAGAGAGCTGGGGTTGTTTAGCCTGGAGAAGAGAAGGCTGAGAGAAGACCTCATTACTCTCTACAACTACCTGAAAGGAGGTTGTAGAGAGGAGGGAGCTGGCCTCTTCTCCCAAGTGACAGGGGACAGGACAAGAGGGAATGGCCTCAAGCTCTGCCAGGGGAGATTTAGGCTGGAGATTAGGAGGAAGTTTTTCACACAGAGGGTTATTGGGCATTCGAATAGGCTGCCCAGGGAGGTGGTTGATTCACTTTCGCTAGAGGTGTTTAATGGATGGGTAGATGAGGTCCTGAGGGACGTGGTTTAGTGTTTGATGGGAATGGTTGGACTCAATGATCCAATGGGTCCCTTCCAACCTGGTGGTTCTATGATTCTATGATTCTTTTCCTCGTCTTGTGAGGAAGCAGTGAACTGCTAAGAGGTCCCCTCTTGGTCTTCTTCAGGCTGAACAGACCAAGTGATCTCAGCTACTCTTCATATGACTTTTCTAGACCCTTCATTATTCTCCTTACTTTAATTCAGTCATCCTTAAGTAGAAACACAGCCCTAAATGAAGCCGATGTTGATGTGTCTGAGTCGTTGGACTCCAGAATAGGCTTTCAGCCTCGTGCCAGACAGGCTGTGCAATTTCAGATGCATTCATGGGGATAGGAGGAGATGGTGTTTATGTGGAGTTGCCTGCTGGCCTTGTGTGTATGTTGGGGCATTTCTGCAGTGATGTGGGGCAGAGGGCCGAGGGCCTTCGTTCTGTTGTGCCCTGTGGCACAGGGTGCCCTGCTGTTGGCAGCCAGGCTGCTGGTTTGAGTCAGTCTTGCAGGTCCGACCAAGTCTTGGCCTTCTCTCCAAATATAAACAGAGTCTCTGGGCCAAGTCCCAGCCTTCTTGAGTCTCAGGGAGCTAAAAGAGTGCACAACAGAAAATTAAAGATATCTATATACCTATAACAGTCAGTTTAGAACTCTTGCGGACTCTACATATCTTGCTGTATTCTACATATACTTCTGCAAGTGGTGTACACTAAGGTCTGTCTGTGTCACTGTCTTCTGTGTTGCAAAATCAAAGCTTTTTACGAGGAGTCAAATGGGAAAGACAAGGGGGAATGGGTAGAAGGAAATTTGATAAATATTGGAATAATCTCCCCAAGGAAATGGTGGATTCTTCTACACTGGACACTTTTAAGGCTTAGATTGACAGAGTTCTGGACCATCTCAATTTAAACTGCGTGTCACCTAGAAGGTCAGACTAGATGAATCTTGAGATCCCTTCCAACCTGGCTTTCTGTGATTCTCTTATATTTGGCAAGAAAAATCAATTAAACGGAATAATACTAAACAAGGCAAGCCTTCTGTGTCCATACTTCAGTCAGATAGGAAAGTGGAATGGCTTACTGCAGTTTGCTTTACTTGCCCGTTGAGTGTTCTACCTTGAATTTTGATACAATTGTTTAGGTTGGAAAAGACCTTTAAATTCATTAAGTCCAGCCTTAACCTATTTCTGCCAAGTCCACCACTGCACCACATCTGAGAGTGCCACACCTACACATCTTTTAAATACTGCCAAAACCATTGCAGAATCATATCACACTGAGTTTGATGATATATACACTGAAGTTGGAGCAATTCAGAGAAGGTAGATGTGGCTTCCGCTCAAGCAAAATGCAGACCTGTTTGTGGCATTGTAGAGAAGGTTTCTCTGAGCCGATGGCTTCTTTGAATGGAGAAGCCTTCTCTGATGCAGTTGAACTTAATAGTTTTGGTGTCTCACAGGCTATGAATGAGCTGTTGTCCCAGTTTTAAAAAGTACCCAGGCTTTTGTGTGCATTCGGTTTTAGGATTGGAACTAAAGAAGGTGAATTAAAGTATGTGTCTTAGTGCTTTCCTGAAAGAGACTTCTTGAAATATCTTTAATTTCCGTCTTGATAAGAGAATGCTTATCTACCTTGACATCTTAACTGTCTGACATATTCAGTGTCTGTTGTCAGCTGTGGAATGCTGTCTTGTTTGCTGGTGGCTGGACTTGGAATGGCCACTTGCTTTTAGTGCTTTGTGATAACTCAAGTGACATTCATATGTTACTTGCACAGGTGACTATTACATGGTTAAGAAACTCTTAGAGGAAAACAGCTCAGGAGAAATGAACATAAATTGTGTGGATGTGCTTGGACGAAATGCTGTTACCATAACCATTGAAAATGAAAACCTGGACATACTACAACTTCTTTTGGATTATGGCTGCCAGGTAGGAAACATATAAGTTATCGGCAACTTTCAGTGTAGTCACTGATCTATGTATTGTGTTCTCTATGTACCTTCTCTGATAATTTCTCTAAATCTGGGACGAAATAGAATCCATCTGTATAGGTGGTTCAGTTCTTTTACCATTTAGTAATTGTGGAAATGTTTTCTTCCCACTGATTTACTTTTCTAGTGGGATTTTATTGGCATGGCAAATCTATAGTAACATTTTCAATGATACTAACAAGTTTAATTTTATTTAAATGTTATTCCTGTTGCAGAGGTAATAGATATGTTATCCTCAAGCAAAATAAACAGTACATTGTCAGAGTGCATCATAGCAGAAATGTAGAATGAGGAGCTCTCTGGTTGTGGAGTGTAATAACTTTTAGAATGGTAGCACAGTTTAAAAAGGCACGTTGTATGTGATGATTTTAAGTTCAGGCGAGCACGTGTTTTTGCAGGGCTTTGTTGTTAACCTTGATCCATGCTTGATAGCAGACGAAGTTTCATAACAACAATACTTCTTTAATTCTGTTCAGTGTGTCTACTGCTGCTGGGAGAGCTGTGGCTATGATGGCTTAAGTGTGTAAAACAAGGAAAAGTAATATCTTTTGTTAGGTTGTTTGACATTGGGCAGGAGAAAAATAACTAGCGTTTCTATCCCTGGATCTCCTTTTTGTTGCCAATAATAAAGGTGGTGTGGTTTGGGTTTTTTTTTTTTTTTAAAGAAACAATTTGAATTTTCTCAAGGGAATTAAATGAGTACTATCAGCTGTAGGGAAAATGAAAAGCTGCTTAGCTTACCTTAAAAGAAGTTTCAGAAGTAGTTACCAGCCCAGAAAGAAAGCTTTTGTTCCTGACTTTACCACAGGACTACGAATGCAGGGTTGAAGTGTCCCAAATGCCTGGATTGTGTTACAGACGCTCACTTTTATATCTTAAATAAACTGGTAAATTGTCCCTTAGAACTTGAGTTTTGCAAGTGTCCCGCGTTATCCGTCTCTGCTGGAAAATAATTTCTGCAATTGATTCTTCTGCTGTTCATGCAATGAAACAAATTGTCAGGAATACTGTGCTACCCCTTAGCATGACAACCTGAATTTGTATCCTGATCATGTGCATGGGAATAACACAGAGTAGCATTTTAGTACTTTAAGAATAAATAAATTTTAAAGAAGTGATTTGTCTTCAGTTAAGCTCGTTACACTGTTTAAGTTACTGCTGTTGGCACAAATGACTTGTTTTCTTTTCTTAGTCATCAGATGCACTTTTGGTGGCTATTGACTCGGAAGTGGTGGGAGCAGTTGACATCCTACTGAATCACCGCCCAAAAAGATCCTCCAGGCCAACCATTGTAGTTGAGTGTTGTTATTCCTTACTTTTTGTAGTGGAGTGGGGGCCGTGCTATTGCATTCCATATAACCATAGTATTTAAAAACAATGTTCTTAAATGAAATTCAGCATCTCTAAGGTGATGCAATCTGGATACTAGGGATTATTTTTGTAGCCCCTTTGTCTTAAAGATTAGAATACCTTATTTTGCTTTAACAGCTAAGAAATTCAGTGCCTTTATATAAGCCATATGCTAACAGATGTCTAGCTCATCCAGAAGAGAGAAAAATAGGTTGGTTATAATTCTTTCTTGTAGACTGCTTGCAAGGTAATTAGCAGCCTTGACCTATAATGAGCATATTAACATAGTTAAGTTTTGTAGATTTTTTTTTTTTTGGCAACTCTCTGAATGCCAAATCTTCACCTTGAAATTAATCAGTTGAAATTTACCTTGGCAATGCTCAGTATCAAAGTTCCCAAGTAGAGGTGAAGGGAGGGAAGGAATAAGGTGGTGTCTGACAGAATATGGTAAAGTCAGGGTATTTTTTCTGTGCTTATGTAGTAAATGTAATAGCAGAGCAAATACTCTGTTCAATATCACACACGTATGTTGGAGAAGGTGGGAACTGGGTGTCAGGTTTTTGATGTTAATAGACCAGAAACTTTTCTGTGTCCGTTTTTCTAGTATTTATCTGAGAGGGGTTTGAATGTTGTTACAAATTTTTCTTTATTTCCATGTTATGAAACATAGGAAAGTATTTTGAAGGAGGGAGTCATTGTTTAACAGTCAAAATACACCTTACGTGTCAACTCCATAGTAGAACTTTATGTAATAAATGTAGATGCTTCTTACCTTTTATTGCAGAAACTCATGGAACGCATTCAGAACCCAGAGTACTCGACGACCATGGATGTAGCACCTGTCATTTTAGCTGCTCATCGTAACAACTATGAAATTCTTACCATGCTGCTAAAGCAAGACATATCATTACCCAAACCTCATGCTGTAGGCTGTGAGTGCACACTGTGTACTGCAAAGAACAAAAAAGATAGTCTGCGACATTCCAGGTGCGACTTAACCAGGCATAGATAATAGTATAAAAATGCTTGTCTTAATTCTCTGCTATTGCTTGAGTCAGATCAGTGTATTTCCTTTTCCCCCCTAAGGTGAGGTCTGTGGGTGGACACCTTGAATATATTCCAGCCTTTATTGTGTGAGGTGATGGTTCTCAGGTATGGGTCTGTTTGAAGAGACTGGTGGGAAACAGTGGCTTGTTCTCATTTTAGTTATATGCTCTTAGTCACTGTGCATATGAAGCTTAGTGCCTTCTGTTTCTACTGCGTGTGTCACAAACATTCTTGCTGTTATTGGCTTAGGAACATAGGAACTACGCAAATAGAATTTTTCTTAAGTTAGTTGATCCTTTATTTTTTTGGAGCCAGAACAAGGAGGTAGATAATTGTGTATTCTATGTATCGAAATGACTGAAAAATCAGGGAAATAAAAGGGTAATGGTTACTAGTATTCGGGTACTTACGCAGGTGTTCTGGTATCTGTAATGGCAGTATCTATCTGATACCCTGTGTCATTAACTTCAGTATGAGAAAATATTTCAGGGTTTCCCGGAGCAAATAAACAACAGAAACATTTGGGATAATGGCTCTTAGTTTAAGCTACAATGGGTAACAGGCTTTGTGTCAATGCCCATGAGTTGCTGCTTTTCCAAGAGGAAAACATGCCTTTTTTAGAGGTTTCCCAATTTCCCTGTTTTTTTTCATCTTGCTCATTAAAGCTCCTCACTGTTTTCAATGTAGTTTGTTAAAATAGAAGATGGCCTTAAAAACTTTACTTCCCACTGCTATTTCCCCTTGAAGAATCATAACAGCTACTGTGTAAAACTTAAAAGATTAAAATTTTACCAATACTGTTACCTTAACTGACAGTCTCCTGCTGATGTACCAGGAACAGCTGATGTGATTAAAAGAACAGGGAACTGGTTTGGTCAATTTTTGATACTTGGAATAATTTAGATTCTAAATATATGAAGGACAATGTATTCCTTGATAAACCCCATTTAATATTTGTAGTGTCTACTTTTAGGAAACCCAGTTGTTTTGTTTTTCAGCTGACTGTTTCATGCGACTTTTGGAACAGGTTCTGATTTGAAACCACTAATCGAATGAAACATCTTTGCTTTCTACTCCTTTATCACAGGTTTCGTCTTGACATTTATCGATGTTTGGCCAGTCCTGCTTTAATCATGCTGACAGAGGAAGATCCGATCCTGCGAGCTTTTGAACTTAGTGCAGACTTAAAAGAATTAAGCCTTGTTGAGGTTGAATTCAGGTAGGAATTGAAAACAAATTCCAACTTTAATTTATGAAATTACCTGTATAGAAATATATATACATTATAAAAGATTTATTTTTTTGTAATTGAAGTGTTTAAACTGATCATTAGATGTGGTAACAAGTTGTACAATATAATTTATGCCTCATTAGAAGTAATTTTGACAGTTTAATTACTTTAAATCCTGTGTAGACAGTTCAATGTATATGATTGCACCAGCTGTTCATATTTCAGCTCTACTATGGAAAAATAAATAGAAATTATGCTAGTTGCTGAGTTATTTCAAGATCACACACCTATTTGTCATATCAGCATCTCATTAGTACCCTGCACTTTTTTCCCCTGCATGTTATAGTAGAGGTATGCAACAACTTCTTTATACTCACCTGACTCATGCTGGGAGTTGTTTTGGGTGTTGTTTCTTAATTTTGCTCCTTATATTGTAAAACTCTAAACAGCATGCGCGTGTGTGTGTATGTATAAAATATGCATTATGTGTGTAGAAGATTTTGTAAACATCCTATAAATACTCTATTTGATGAACAAGTACTCAGTATAGTTTGATGTTTAAACTGGACCATTTCTACCACTCTGAATTGTGCCAGCACAAAAGCATGTATTTTTAATGAGAATACGAAAGTGAAGGGTATGGGTAAAGTTCTGCTTTCCTAAACAACACAGGACTTTTCCAGTTTTCTAGCTGTGATTGTCGTAATGAAAATCCAGCCACTGCATATTTGTGATACAACTTGGCACTAAAATGGACCATGTGCTATATGAGAAGCAAATACTGTAATTTCTTTTCTTAGATTTATGATATTAATAAATAGTATTCCATGAGTAGGCTATAATTTTCAGACTACAGGGGTAAAGCAAAACCAAAACCAACTTGCATTCCAAGTGGAAAGTCCAAATGATGAATTATTAGTGTCATATTTTGTGGCTACTAAACATTCTTGTCCCCTGGAAATAATTCTAAGCTTTCACTCTCTATATGGAACTTATGAGTATTTGTATACTGTCAGTTGTCTTCTCAAGTTTTTTGGTCTCTAGTGAAGTTGCAAAATAAACTGAAGTGCAGTTGGCAAGTTGCATGGTCAAACCCACTCAGAGTTGTCTTTGGAATATTTGACATAAGACTGTTGGGTTTGATTTTTTTAATTTGTCTTAGCATGACATGCAATCCCAACCAAAAATAGATAGTAGATGTTTTAATAGAAAATAAGGGAGCAGTATAATAGCACATGCTATTTCTGTGTCTTTCAGAAATGATTATGAGGAGCTTGCTCAACAGTGCAAAACCTTTGCTAAAGATTTGCTTGCACAAGCACGGAATTCGCGGGAGCTGGAAGTGATTTTGAATCACACGTCTAGTGATGAGCATATAGACAAGCGAGGATTGTTGGAAGAGAGGATGAACTTAAGTCGCTTAAAACTTGCAATCAAGTATAATCAAAAAGAGGTTTGTTTTTGCAGTGACTTGATAGGCTTTCCGTATTGTATTATCTAGTAATTAATGTAATATATTGTTCTGCCTCTAGACATAGAACTAGAAATAAGTTTGCAAGAATTACAGAAGAGATGGTAACACATAGAACATCTGCATGTGAAACAAGGAAACAATACCGCACAATACCAAGTATTTTTTCAGTATTTACTGTGGAGAAGAATGTAGTATTTTCTGTGTTAGAACATAGACTACCGCTGTTTCATGAAGAGCTCTGGTAGTAGTAATTATTTGTTCTGCTTCTCATTAAATCTTTGCCTAGGGAAGCATGGATCCCTAGGCACCATGCATGATTTGTCTTCTCACTTGTCATGAACTCTTTAGCTTTGGCTCAGGCCTTGTCCCTGCTGTTCAGAATTACATTACCCCTGTGCTGATTTAACTGAACAGCACCTGCTTTATGGAGCAGTAGCATCTTTTTATGCCATCAGTATGGAACTTAATTCATGGAGTCGGTCATTGTTGTCTTTATCAAATTCTAACTGTGATTTTACTGTACTAGAAGGTAAATGGGTATTTGTGGGATTCTAGTGTAAAGATTGGGAGCAAACAGAAAGTTTCCTGTCCAGGCAAAATCCTTTTACAGTTACAATTTGCAGAAGGCATTGTAATTGTGTCTCTTCTACACACCCAGACTTAAACTGTTGGTGAAACTGTTAAAATATGTACTATTTTAAAGCCATAAGCCTTTGTTATGGAATGGCCTAGAACCAGCATTAAACATAGTTGATATGTGCTAAACAAGCATGTTGAAGTGTTTCTGGTGTTATTTTGGTTTTGAACAGAGCTTGGTTGTACCACAGTGGTTGGAGAATTAACATTTTTGGTGTGGTATGAGAAAAGTATCTGCAGAATGTGTTTTATTCCTGGCAATTCCACTACAGAGTCATTTTTTGTGACGTTTTCTAAAATGTGATTATAATACCTAGGTTCTTTTTGTTCATATTTTTTAAATTAAACTACAAAGCATCCTCTAGGAAACTATTGTAAAAAACCTTTTGTAACTCCATGCTAATAAGCACCTGAAATTAATACATTTACATAATTAGGTCTGAAGGTTATGTAGATTGTACATGTAGATCTTTTGAGGGTCTGGCACGACATAGCTTACTCTGATTTAAAATGAACCCTGCTGGATGGAACCATAATGATTTTTAAGAACTGATATGTATAAAACTGCTTGGGCACTTTAGTCCTCATCTTAAAAGATGTTGCATTTTACAATGTAGATAGTATTTTACAACAGCAGTATCTGATCCTTCTGATGTGATTACAGTATTTTATAACAACACTGAAGCTATTGGAGGTATGATGTTGCTTCTGTGCTAGATTTCTAAATAATTAGAAATCAAAACTCATTCTTGACCTGAAAAGCATTAAAAGTCTTGTATGTGCGATTCTTGTTTAGTTGCTGGATTTAGCAGGAAATTTAAGTTACGGATGTTCATAACTTTATAGGTCCAGAGCACTTCTGCTCTCTTACAATCAATTCACCTTAATATTCTTGCCTTTTCCTGTTTATTAGTAGCTATACATAGTTCGTATATGAATTTTAATGTAAATTAATAATCTGTGCTAAGAACCACGAAGCTGATTTCTTGTTTATTTCTTTTTTCTTTCCCTAGTTTGTGGCTCAGTCCAACTGCCAGCAGTTCCTGAACACTGTGTGGTTTGGACGGATGGCAGGCTATCGGCGCAAGCACACGTGCAAGAAAATTTTGACTGTTTTAATGGTTGGCATTTTCTGGCCAGTTCTGTCCCTGTGTTACTTGTTAGCCCCTAAATCTCGAGTGGGTCGAATAATTCACACTCCTTTTATGAAGTTTATTATTCATGGAGCTTCATATTTCACATTTCTGTTATTACTTAATTTGTACTCTCTTGTCTACAATGAAAATAAGAAGAATACAATGGGACCAGCCCTTGAGAGAATAGACTATCTTCTCATAATCTGGTTAATTGGTAGGTATTATTTGAGTAGATTGGATGACAATTACTCAGTGCTTGACTGAAGTTTACTCTTTGGAAGACACTGTTAAATGGAAAAAAAGGCCATTTTGAGGAAGGGATGTGAAGTGTTGGCACATACTCTTAATTGTCACTGAAAGTGCAGTGTCAGAAACAGAATGTTGTAGAATCCAACAGAAGAAAACATGGATTTCTCTTCTGAAGGGCTGGTAGCATTCAGAGTGATGCAGCTGAGATTCAGCTGTGCAGTAACAAATGTAGAAGCTATGCGTCTTCCTAGACATTTTAAAAGTCTGAACTGAATAAGAAATAGAAAAGAAAAAAAAATAACCTGAAGGCAAAGCAAGCATGTGTTCCTCAGATTAATAGTTTTGTAACAGATAAGCCTGTCACTGATGTTTTTCTCTTGTTGAAGTTGAGGAATAAAATTAATTCAGGCACAAGCTTTAGACATTTCTTATTAATGAATAGGCAATAATATTTACTATGTACATGGTTTAATCATTGTCAGCCCAACTTATTTTGTTTTTTCATCAACCAGCAATCCAGGAAACTCTTAATTTCTTCCACTCTGTTTTACAAGAAGTGTTTGAACAGTGCTCTTAGGTATGTGTTTTAGCTTTTAGGTTGCCCTGTGAGCAGTCAATAGTTGTCCTTGATGATTCATGGGTGTCCTTCATAGACTCTCATGAGTCTATGAATTCTATAAAAAAGCAGTAGGAATGATCTGAGTTTCTTAATTACTTGTGTGTTTGTGTGTGGAATTATGCTAGAATCTGAATATTACTAGTAAAGTTTTTGTTTCTTTGAAAATTTTTTCTAACTAAAGTCTTTTTCTAGCTAAAGTCTTTAGATAATCATAAAAAGTATTTGTGGATCGTATTAAAGTTAACTGTAATTTTTCTGGATTCTAATGAGTTGAAGTAGTCATGCACTTACAGTCATAAAATCAATTCCTGCATTGTTTTTTTTTTTTCATTCTTTTATTATGCTTTAACCGGATAGAACAGGAGGATTCTGTACATTTTTGTTGGACTAATTTAACTTCAAACAATGTCAAAACCTAGAGTTCTGCAAAATCTCTTTAGTAGTGGTAAATGTGACATTTTTATTGCATTCTGTCCAGCTCAAGGAGAGGACTTTGAATATATATGAAATTGCTATCAACAGTTAAGTAACAACTCAGTCTTTCATGACCAGTTCTTTAGTGTTTGGTTTGGTAACTAATAATACAATTTGGACTTGCTGCAGAGTCTGCATATTGCTTAAAGAAAAAAAGTATCTGTTGTCTGTGTTTATAAATGCATACTTATGTGTACATACTGCATCCAAATCTGATAAATTGAAGGTGTGCATTTACTCATCCTTGTTTTAAAACAGAGAAGCAAGTATTATTAACAACCCCCGTGAACGCTCGAGGTATTAATGTTTTTAAATGACTGAGCTTTCATAAGCCATAATATTCTTGGAACAACTAGTCAACAATATCCTTATGCATAGGCTGGAGTGGGCTGCCCAGGGAGGTGGTTGGTTCCCCTTCCCTGGAGGTGTTTGGGGCACGGGTGGATGAGGTCTTGGGGGACTTGGTTTAGTGTTAGATAGGAATGGTTGGACTAGAAGATCCGATGGGTCCCTTCCAACCTGGTTGTTCTGTGATTCTGTGATTATTTTCTGATATTATAACTTTCCATTTCTGTCTGTAATTGTTACTGATTATTATAACCATACCTGAATGGACGCATGTTAATTCTCGCTGGTGCAGTAGAGGGAGCACAGGTATCATTTTTGTTGGGTACTCATGAACTTTTGTTTTGGTTGGAAATTCATAAGATTCTAAGATGTTTTTGGTTGGTCGATGTACGTTTGTTTTTACAGTAAAATTTGATAGATGAACTCATGGAAACTTATACCTTCATGTCAGATAATTAGATATGTATCATTTGAGGGACTGGACTTTTAGAAGCACTTGATACAGCTGAAAACACCACTATTTTTATCTAACTAGTTGTGGGTGATTTTTGTGTTATCATTGTAGGGTATTTTTGTAATGGTGATTCTTTTCATCATTGGAGTACTTTGTGCAGGTTTTGGAAGTACCCAGTACCTGACATGCAAATGTCCTAAAAGAAACTTGAAAGCTTCAAATGTAGAGGACAAGTCAATGTGACAGACTCCTCTGTTTTGAGATTCAGTATCTGTTTTCAGAGATTCTTTTGTTCCATCAAATCTAATGCAGACAGAAAGTGTATCACTGGGTGGTCTGAGGAGTTGTAATGAAAGACCATAGTAACATTTTATTTTCTTCATGTAATATTTAAATGTGGATTCCAGATAGGTTCAAAAGGTGACGTGTAAGTAACGCGAGTTGTTAAAATCAGGTTACTTTTTACATTACTGCATCTTAAGATCTCTTAAATAGTAATTGCATTTATAGCTGAAATGCCTACTTTGAAATCACATTGTACTGTTCAGCTATGAGTGTTCCATAAGTTGAAAAATACGTATTTAGAAAAAGTGTGACAATATCAACTAGAATAAAAAGAACCAAGTAACAAGAATTTACCTACTTTATTTTCTTCCATAGTCCTATTAAAACACTTTCTCAAACTGATGTCAGAAATGGCTACAGCAAAATTTGTAACAGTTAAAGTTAGCAGCTAGTTTTGTGTTCTGCTAGATAAACTTTCAAAAATCATGAGTACAGTAATTCTCTTTTCCTAGTTTTTGAGCCTAAATCATTCAATTATCTTCCCTAATAAAACAAAGCAACATAGTTCATTTTTTTGTGTGTGTAAATAACATCAATTATAGCATCTTCTGCTTCTCCAACTCCTTTTACTGCTTCTGCAACAAATTTAGTGTAAAATACGTGGTAATCATATGGAGGGACACGGAGGTTCTGGTTTAGGAAGAATTGCTTTATGTCCAGGAAGAGATTTGTAGAAGTCTCTTAATGAACTGTGCAGAGTTTGCTTTTTTTGCTACCTTCCAACATTGCTGTAAATAATAACTGATTATTCATGGAAATCAAAGGTGCCATTATAGTTCATCTAACTGTTCTTTCACATGTTACGCAAATGTCAAGTATGTGAGAGCCATTCAGTTAGTAAAATTTTGATCAACTGTAATTTTCTTTTCACCCCAACACAGTTAAAAATGGTAAAAATCACTTTGCTATAAAGACTCAGAATGTTTAAATGTATGTTGCTTTAAGTTAAATTTCTGATTTTTAAGATTGTGACTCCTGGTCTCTTTTCTCTCCTAATGCTACTTAATATCAGTTAAGACTGGAGAAGTTCCAACTTTTTGGTTTTTTTCAGTAACAGTTCTGAGACGATTATCCTTAAAAAAATTTTATAATCCCTACACACTTCCAAAAAATACTCTCTACTTTCTGTAGCCATGTAATGCTCTCTGTAGTGCTTTTGGAAAAAGGTGAATACTTTTTATTCAGAAAAAGCATTTGTATTATAGCCCTCTACCTTTATTTAAATTTCACCTTTTCCCGTCCAGTTTTTCTGCAATTCATTTTGTCTCCTGCCCTTTTTTATTGGAGAATCTTTTTCTTAGTTGGAAAGCAGGCTTGACGAGCTTAAGCATCTTGTTGCCTCATGGTTAATGTTTGTAATCTGATGCAATGGTTTTAGTAAATTTGCTTCATTCCTCTAGTTCTTTCTCTTTGCTAAAACACCAGTTGCAAAAACCAGTCAGAGATACTTTACCTGTAAAGGAATATCTGTTCAGTGCCACATTTTGACCTCCCTGTTCTTTTTTTTTTTCCTGCAGGAATGGTGTGGTCAGATGTTAAAAGACTCTGGTATGACGGTTTAGAAGACTTCTTGGAAGAATCCCGTAATCAGCTTAGCTTTGTCATGAATTCTCTCTATTTGGCAACTTTTGCTCTCAAAGTGGTTGCCCATTACAAGGTGGGAACCCATCTTCACAGATTCATATCTCCTCTGGGGCTGACTGTGCATATAGACTTTTAGTACGTTGCAGCGCAATATGTGAAGATGTCTTATGTGGTGTGTTCAGAGTAGTTGTTGCAGTTCAGCCTCCTGCATTAGTAGTGTCCTGCTTTGTGGGTACAGTTCAGGCTTCTAGGTTAGGTGTTCTTTGTGGTGTAGGCAGTGTAGTTGTTTTGGTCTCTAATCTTGTTGCGTTTAGGCTTCAAAGAGAAGACAATGAGGAAAATGTGAGTTAGAAAGCACATCAAGATGTGTCCAAGTACTTGGGGACCCAACAAAGCCTTGTAGGAATTGGCTGGTCTTCCAAACGCCTTGATTTTTATTTGGGGAAATCTTCCTGTGCCACTTATCTGATACTGTGTTTGATTCCATAGATCAGTGCTGTGCAGGTGGCTGACAGTAATCTCTGTGTTTGGATTGCCTACAGCTTTTTGTTGCTGAAGTTGTATTTAGCTTGTGATTATATACACTCAAATGCCGTGGGTGGTTATGGGGTTCTTGACTATTTTTTTTTGTTTGGTGTTTTTTGGTTTTGTTCTCTAGTAAGGAAAAGAGCCCAAAAAACTTAGAGGAGCCTGGCCCATTCTCCAGGAAAAGCCATCTGGATTTGATTGAAGATACATGTTTTGAAAATGATCATTCCCATTCTTTTGAGTGCACAGTGCATGGCAAGCTGCCAGGCTGATTGAATAGGAGTATTTTAGCAAAATCCAAGCCAGCGCGGTAGCACCATTATTTTGTATTGCAGACTATGAGTTGACAGCTGTCTGGCAATTGGGAGGGAAGTAAAGCAGTTGAGTTCTTCGCAGTTTGGTCTTGGACTCATTTCCCTCTCCTTGCATTGATTCAGAATGCCATGTCGGGCTACCTTCACAACCTTTTGCTTTGCAACCAGCATGTCTTTAGTAGTGGTTCCTTTGCCAAGATGAGCTCTTTGCTACTGCCCCATGTTACAGTCACACGGTGACTTTGTTATGACTTTTCTATTGCAAAATTTATTTTTGTAGTTTTTAAACTATTCAGAAAACTGAATAAAAATGCTTGTCTTTTTTTTTTTTTGTTACATCTTAGGTCCTTATTTTAGACACTGAAGCTGTAAGAAATAAAGGAAGAGTCTTTGTAGGAGAAGGATGTGTACACGTGCAATTGCAAAGTATAAAAACATGTTTATCTCTGTTTCTTGCCATCTTTGTGCAGCACACTTTCTGGGAGATACTTTAAAGCAGCTTTGAGTTCCTTGAATGTCCATTTTGAGACAGCAGAAGCTAGTAATATAAATGTAGAATGTTGTCAGCAGAGCCAAAAGTTAAGTATTTGTGGATATTCTGTTAATAGTTGAATAGTACCTTTAAGGATGTGTTTACATCAACAGCTTACTTGTCTATTCTCTGTAGTTATTCCTAAAATCTGTTGAAGCAACCCCAGGTCCTGAGTCTTTCTAAATCTTTGTAAAACCGATTAAGACCAGCTGTCACCACATTGCAATTGTGGGTGTACATTCATTTTCTTTACAGCATTTTGATGTTGTTTTTGATGAAGGCCTGTTGCACTGGACAACACACATTTAAAAAGTACACTAGTCCCTGTTTCGTCAAACTGTGCAAAGCAGTAGAGGGGAAAAGCAGAACAGAGGAATAAATGGTCTGCTGAGCAAGTGAGAGCCAGAGTTAGGTGTTGAATATAAATAATCCAATTTCTGGTTCCCTCTGAATGGTCTTTAAAATGCCTTTGTCTATAAAGAGTGAGATACCTGGAAGAGGTAAGCCACCTGTGAATCACATGTATTCATTTCTCTTAGGCTGTTGCCTGCTTTGGAGGCAGCAGTAGGGAGCGGTTCATTTGTGTATTTGTGCTGTAAGTGATTGCAGTTTGTCCTATTTATATTGCAGTTTCACGATTATGCTGAAAGGAAGGACTGGGATGCGTTCCATCCTACTCTAGTGGCAGAAGGTCTTTTTGCTTTTGCTAATGTTCTTAGTTATCTGCGTCTCTTCTTCATGTACACAACCAGCTCTATTCTGGGACCACTTCAGGTAACTATTGTTACTGCTTGAGAATATGTTAAACTAGATCTTAATTTGCTATGAAGTCATCTTATCGAAAATTTAAAATGAAGAATTCAGAGTAAAAAAGTCAGAAAGTAAAAAGTAGAAAGAAGTAGTATTGCATTGAAATTTGGTTTTTCAATCTGTTATGTAAAACACACCAAATTACATGGAAAAAAGTAAGAAAAAGCATTGAAGACACAATGTTCACTTTCTTATAGTATTTTTTCCATAATTGTACCTATACTGTCTTCTTGTTTGCATCTGTTGTTAACTTAACATACTGTGTTAACATACTGCCTGCAGTCTGAAAACTGTAAGGGTGAGGTTCTTCCTGTGAAGTTCTGTTCAAATAATCATCCTAACTTCTTACCTCTAAAAGACAAATGAATGGCAAGGAAGAGTAATCAAAAGCCTCTCAGTTTGCCTGTGATCTCAGATCACTAGGTCTTATATCAAGGTTTTAGGATCGAACTGAAAACCTTCAGCTTGAAATTCAGCCCACTTTAATGAGTAGGAGTAGTTAATCTTGCTGCACAAATAATTATCTTTTAGAATACTCTTGTTTCATACGGAGTAGTCCTTTGAAAGGAAAATGAATCACTTGTTAAATTGGTCTCTTTAAAATCATCGTGAAAAGTGCTTTAAAAAGAACGTTCATAGCTCTTGCAGTCAACTTAACAGGCAGGAAGATGCCTGTTTCTCCTCCCAGGGTTTTGTTTGTTAGTTTTAATTCTTGCCTTTTTCTCTCTATTCCTGGCTATGGTGGTGTTCGTTATTTTTATATTTTTTCTTTCGTACATTTTTTAACAGGAATGTACTTTCATGCTTTGATCAAAATACCAAAGTCTTGATGTTGCTATAAGCATTAGGTGTGTTGTACAAATTGATTAACACTGAAGCCTTTCCACATTCTATAAAGATACATTGTTTAATGTGCGTATTTATTTATGTGCTAGATCTTTCATGAGGTTTTTATTAGGAGGCTGTGTTATGAAATTTTCCAAGTAAATAAAAACAGTCAACAGTCACCCCATTCAGGACACACTGAAGCTTATGTTATTGCTCTTGGCCAGTACTTCTTGTGCAACAACTCATACAGTATTTTCTGAAAGTAGGTCGCAAAGTTCAAATGGTGGTGATCCAGTGTGGCATGGAAACCCACCAATACATGTGTGGGAAGGCAGCTGCTATGTTCTCTTGGCTGTTAAGAGTTATTTTTAAGCATTCAGTTACTTTACGTATTGATACTAAAACCTATTTGTAAGTCAGCTGATTGTGGTGTTTTTTATTAGTAACACAATATAGAAGTAGCATTTCCCTTGACTAGATTGTTAGAGTTCGGATGCTTGGAAGCTAAATGCTTAGAAAGGAGCAGGATGACTGTGTGAAGAAAGCAGCTGGTATTTGGGCTTATTACACTCTATTCCAAACAAAATAGTTGGGGTGGGTTGAACTTGTTAGGTATTCCCATTTCATCTGCTTTGTGTCTCTCTTGCCTATGACCAGGTAAATATTTTGTTGTTGTGGTTTGGGGTTTTTTTCCTTTAAAAGGAGAGATGTGATGAAAATGTGGTGGGCATTACATTCATCCTCTGACCAAATGATATAATTAGTGCAGAGCTTTACCTGCAGTTGCAGGTTCTCTGTGTCTGTGGCAAACTGCTGTGCAGCAGGGGCACTTGGGGGTTTCACGCAGCATGGGAGGGAGAAGGAGCTGGTGCTTCATCTCCCAGTAAATTTGTACTTGCAGATCACTGACTAGTGATAGCAATTCCGGACTGTGATTTGGTACAGATTGTGATTCATATGGGATTAGGCTTTCCACACTGATTTATATAGAGAATTAGATTTACCTGACCCCATTTTGTGTATTTGCATTGTTTGTTACAATACATTGTTCTCTGAAGGTAGAGGAAGGGTAATTTAAGTGCTGTAAACAGTTTATGCTGTGAATGTCAAAATCGGTGCTTAAGACAGAAGTCAAGGTCTTCTCTGCATTGGAAAAATGCACAAACTAAAAAATAAAAAATATTATAAGATGCCGTGTTTTTACTCTGCAAACTTCTGCATAGGGTGTTCTGGAATGGAAACTAATGATCTGACTTCAGTGTCATAGCTTCTATACTTCACATCCTTCAATTGATATGTGCTTACACACCTACACGTCACGTTTATTTTACATCTTACACAAAGTATACAGTGAATTAATCCTGTGTTCTGCATATAAATGAAAAATTAGGTGTAGGCACTATTGCTAATTATGATTAATTGAAATATAAAAGCTTATCAACTGATGTTAAAAGTACTTAAATTTCCTTTTAACATCTAGATTTTTTCACTGAAAAATGGTACCAGGGTACCTCCTGATTTTTGAGGACTTTCTAGCATCTTAAAATTTAAATTAACATTTCAAATATAAATAATTTTTTTTCCATGTTTAGACGCTCAAGAAGAGAATGCAAGCAAATAGCTACACGTTTTACTAAAATTGGAAATAAATCTATTTCACAGATTTCAATGGGACAGATGCTACAAGATTTTGGAAAATTTCTGGGCATGTTTCTTCTTGTCTTGTTTTCATTCACAATTGGATTGACGCAACTTTATGATAAAGGATTTACTGTAAATGAAGAAAAAGACTGTGCGGGGATTTTCTGTGAACAGCAGAGCAATGACACCTTCCATTCGTGAGTTTTATAGCTATGAAGTAGCTTTCTTGTTCTAGCCCTTTAATCATCCTAGTGATTAAACAACACTGGAGTTTTTCGCTGCACTTAGATTTACGTTAAATAACCTCACTGTTGGTGTTTTCTGTGCCTAAACAGGTTTTTTTTTCCCTTGTTTTTGTAGGTTTATTGGCACATGTTTTGCTCTCTTCTGGTATATATTCTCCCTGGCACATGTAGCCATCTTTGTCACACGTTTTAGCTATGGTGAAGAGTTACAGTCTTTTGTGGGTGCTGTAATTGTCGGTACCTACAATGTGGTGGTTGTGATAGTACTAACTAAACTCCTCGTGGCAATGCTCCATAAAAGTTTTCAGCTGATAGCAGTAAGTGGTTTCTGATTAATTCCCTATAATTTCTAGCTGTATCATTGGGTTTTACACAAATTTCTTCCTATGATGTGTAGCCTAATCGACAGCCTTCCATGGCTGAGCTCTGTCTCTGAGCTCATGTGGGGCATCTTTCCTTCAAGTATGACCTTTTTATTTACTTTGGCCCAAATAAAATGAGCACTTTGCATGTTGAAATTTTGCAAGGCTTTCGGCCCTCTGGGAATTGAAGAATTTCTCTGTGTAGTAAGTGTTCAAGTGAAGACACTATTCTTGATAAGGTGGGGTGCTTGGGCATTTGGTATGGGATTTATAACTTCCTAGCTGAGTTTGGTATTTAGAGTATATAGTGATTGAAGAGATTTGTTTTGTATTTGAATTATTTAGTATTAGTAACAAATTTATTAAAATACTATACTATCTATATATTAAAATACTATATAATCAAAAGTAATGGTTCTTTTCTAAGGTTTGAGGGAAAAACTTATGAAACAGCCTGTTAATATTTTTGCTTCTGATCTCTGTTGATGTTTCTGCTACTTTAGAATCATGAAGATAAGGAGTGGAAGTTTGCTCGTGCCAAGCTTTGGCTTAGCTACTTTGATGACAAATGCACGCTACCTCCACCTTTCAATGTTATACCCTCTCCCAAGACTATCTGTTATCTTTTCAACAGTCTTAGTAAGTGGATCTGCTCTCATACATCAAGTGGCAAAGTGAAACGTCAGAACAGTCTAAAGGTGAGAAATGACTGGAAAAGCTGTAGGCTCCATAGCTGGGAAGGTGTTGCTTGCTAAAGTCAATCAGCAGATTGCTGCATGAAGCTGCCTGTGAGTGCTACTGAGATAAATAGGATCTATGGAATAATGTATGTTGCATCTAAAATATAAGTAACAGTGGTACCTCTGTCCTCTTAAGATGATATTACCTTTCAGTTCGGGGATTTTCAAGCCCCTTCCATCCAGCTCCCAGTTCCCCCAGAAATAGGAAAAATGCATTGATTGATCAAATATTCATAGAAACCTCAAGAAAGTGTGTGCTAATTGCAAAAATGGTGAGGTTAGAGTATTCTTTGGGGAAGGTAATTGGTTTTAAGCATATTAGAGAAGTGTCAAAATGAATAACCAGAAGGGATCACTGAAGCCTGTCGTTGTGGCAGGAGGGAGATATTTTTTTTTGTTAAATAAATATTTTTATAGTACCCTGTAATTATGCTTACTAATTTTGCATCCTCTTGCTGACAAAAATAGCATTAAATAAACTAAATTCAAAGATTTTATGGAATGTGTGCTGAGAAACATTGAGGATTATGGAGCTCGTACTTATTCGTAGGGTGATTACCAAGCCAGCGAGATTAAAAACATTCAGGTTTTTCTGGTAGAGCAGATTATAATTTAATTTATGTGTTGCTGGCAATTTATATGCATTGTACGTTTGTGCACATCAGGATGCATCTATGAAATAGTTTTGTTCATATTCTGTATGTAATTGTATACAGGCTTGAGGGCTCAAAAATCACTTTTCTGTAGTAAATCTGTAATGTTTGCTTAAAGGAATGGAGAAATCTGAAGCAAAAGAGAGATGAGAATTATCAAAAGGTGATGTGTTGCTTAGTTCACCGTTACTTGACGTCCATGAGGCAGAAGATGCAAAGCACGGATCAGGCAACTGTGGAAAACTTAAATGAACTGCGGCAAGACTTGTCGAAATTCCGAAATGAAATGAGGGACCTGCTTGGCTTTCGAACTTCGAAATATGCTATGTTTTACCCACGAAACTAAGGCCTAGCTTTTAAATGAAAAGCATGTACTTTTAGGTACTTGTAGGTGAAAGTGTTGACCTAAGTCTATTGCCAGACCAAATAGAAAAGATTATTGCACAAAAATACATTTGAAGATGTGTTTGCATGAGTTGCAGGTAGATGTGGAAGTGATGGAAATAAATGCAAAAACACATGTAGTCATTTCCTTAAGCTCCTCATCTTAGTATGTACATAGAATCTGTATATAGGAATTTTTTTAATGCTTTTCAGACTGTGGCTGTCAGGTGTCAGCGCTTCTTAACTAGCACAATGGGTTTATTTCTTCTATTTTTGCTGCTTGTTCCTTTTTGATACTTGTTTTTTGAAGTTGAGGGAGAAGACGGGCTTTTTGAGACAAAAATCCAGCCCATCTTTATTTTTAATAGAAAAGTCAGATATAGAATAAAGGAAGATTTCCAGCACAGTTGGAAATTGTGTTTAACTGTAGGTTACAGTGCGTGCGAAGGCTGTTCAGCTCTGGAAGAGGCAGTTCTAGTGCCAAGTTTTGTATGTTACCATTGACTGTACACTAACATTTCTTTAATACAGAAAATCACATCACCAAACCCTTCTCTTTCATGGGAACATTGAAATTTTGAATTCAAAATATATTGAATGCAGCCATTTTTTAAGTGTTTAAGTTTCTAAGACAGACAATCGATTCCTGCTTGGTTTTTCCAGTGGTGCCTCAGACGTCCCTTTTGCTGTATATGTTAAGATTTGGAACAGAACTGTAAAACTAACCTGTGAAGTGTTAATGTTTAATATCTTGGATTTGTAAAATGTGGATGCTAAGTTATTTGAATTATGAAAACCTGTGACTTATACCAGTGAGGCGGGGCACGTGCATGCTATTGGTTGCCATGCTGAACGATGCCTGTACATTTCTTTCTGTGAGAACAGAGGTGGTGGTTATAAGGGCCTGCTTTAGACAGGTTTTACAGATCTTCTTTTTTTTTCTGCACTTGTTGCCAAGCTAAACCTTTTTTTTTTTTTTCATCAGCAACACTCTGTTTTGTGAAAACGTGATTTGACTTTGCTTACAATGGACAGTAAGGGCTTTGTGGATTTTCTGTGTTAGAGGATCCTATATGGCTTTATATGCTTATATATAACTCAAGTTGACAAATTGTAATTGAGAAATGTGAGACTCCAGTATTTTTAATTATGAAATAAGTATATTTATGACAGCTGAAGGATTGATTGACAATTTTTCTGTTACGATGGTGCTCTTCTAAAATGGTCTTATGTCCAGAAGGCTCAGGTAGCCACAGTAGTCTTTGACTACAGTTGATTTTGGGAGCTTGAGAGAGTGGAGACTTATACGGATGTTTACTTTTTTGAAGGAATTCTTATAAAACTCTTTCTTGTAAAGGTAATATATTTTCTGTACTTTGAAGTTACCTGTATCTGAACTAGAGTTTGATACTCTGCTTCCAGAAGTCTTATGGTATAGAGGTATTCTAGTAAGTCTTTTGTCTTTTCATGTGAATAAGAAGCTAACCTCTTGTGTTCAAAGAGGAGGATCGCTGAATTTTGTATTTGGGATCAGATCTTATGTTTGAATAATATACAAACGTAAAAACTATGTGCTGTGTATGTTATGTATATGCAAGAATGGAAGCAGACAAATAAAAGTTCTTTGAAAAATATGGTTGTATTAATACTAGTCATATTTGAAACGTGTTTTGTTGGGTACCATGCTGAAAGTAATTTCTTTGTCATGTTAAAATAATAAGTTTAAGAAAGGTAGTTGATAAAATATGTTATTACCTTTTTTTTTTTCCTGATGGGACCATCCTGTTAAGTTTAAGTTCTTTTAAATGGCCTCATGTGGTGCCATGAAGTGATACCTGAGCTACTTCCAAACAAGCTAGGCTGGATTCTAGGTGCAGTGTTAGTTGCTTGGCACTTGACTGACACTGATGAGTTCTGCTAGGAAGCTGTATGTGTTTATCTGTGTGAAGCAGCATGTTAATATAGCTATTTCTGATAGCTTTTAATATGTTAAGCAGTCCCTCAGAGCTACCTTGGTTCTTGTCACATGGCATTGTGTTCTACTACAGCATAGACGTGTCCTTAGGAAGAATTGTTTTGTTTCAAGGCACTCAGGGGTTGAATTGAAACTGAGGGTTCCAGAGTTGTTTTTTTTTTCCTGAAATATGTGCCTGTCAAGTGATGCATAGCAGTGAGAGGTTTGTTCTCTGTAGTACCTCAACTCTATGACTCTGCACCTCTGCCTTGTTTGAAAGCAGTTACAGTCTTCCTATCTGCTTGGCTACTGATGGATATGGAGTGCTTGGTACTATCTAGTCAATCTTGTCTTATAATTTTCCCAGTTCACATGCATTGAAGATGCTGTTGCTTTCTCATTTGGCACTGTAATGCTGGCTATCCAGCACTGGTCTGCAGGTGCTGGTCTCAGAGATTTTCCTTCCTTGTGCTCACAGAACAGTTCTGTACACGTATAGAGAAACAATCTTAGGTGCCTGTGATAATTCTTCAAACTGCTATGTCAAAAGCAAGAAAAGTTTGGGGAAAGTGGAGTTTACTTGGCTATAGGATTTGGAATTTTTTCGTACCAATTTTAGTACAAGTCATTAGAGTATAAAGCGGGTTTCTTTCAGACTGTTGAAAAATGTTGATTCCTTTCATCTTAATGTCCATTTTGTCTTGGAAGCTAACATTTCCTAGATGAATGAAAAACACAGATGGAAATTTTCATGCTGCCTCCATTGGCACCAGAAAGGTCATAACCATTCATTACTGAAAGCTTGCTTTATGCTTTTACTAAACTGTGTTTTTACTACTATTTCTGTTGAAATTATTTCAGAAATTGTATTGTGGTTAGATAATTTTATTTGGTTGGAGGCTGGATTTTAAATGTCTGAAGTTTACAGTCACTACATCTGCTTTTAAAAACTTTATAATAATTTTTACCTATGTTCTGTAACTTATTCTTACTTGAGGAGACTGGCACTGCTCTGTGTTTCTTGAAGTCCTGGCTCCTGTTCCCTGTCGCAGGGACTGTTGTCACTGCTTTGATTTGGGAAAGAAACTGGTCTAAAGGGAGTGTTGAGAAGAGCAGACGGGAGCTCTCCCTTCCTACCATTTGGGAGGCGATAAGCAGGCTGCCCGACTCTTCTTGTCTTACTGAAAAAATTGTGTGACAGATGGGCATGTCATTGTAGATAAAAGTAGATTATTGTAGTTCAAGACAGTTTTGAGCATGATTTCCACATTGCTTCTACCCTGGCTACTGCTGAGGAATGTGCAGAGCACTGTGCATAAAACTCTTTAATCTGCATAGGAATCAATGCTGAAAATTAATTTTACAATTTAAAATGTTTAAAATTACCAAACTACATCTGCTTTGCGCACAAATATTGCTGTCATTTCCATAAAGAAATTGGTAAGGCAAAGGCCTAGCAATCTGTAAAGGGGTTAGAGCATTGAGCTGTTTGATATGAGCTGCCAACACAGCCTTTACATGCAGTTGTGCCTCCCTCGGATTCTTTTATCTTCTGCCTCGCTACCCGTTTAGCCGTGGGAACAGACTCTGCTGCACCACCGAGCTGCACTGTGGCTGTGCCTCTTGGTATTACAGATGAGAACCGATAATTGAAGAAGAATGGCAATCCACATTCCCCCGCTGACATAAGCAGTCAGTCCTCCAGTGGGAACTGTGTCTGTCATTACAGATTCCTGCCCACGGTTACAGATTATCCAAAGAACTCTTGGCAGGGTATTTATATATGAGGAAAGCAAGTGCTTAAAGCGATCTTAGATTCTGTTCCACTCACATCATTTTTATTTGTGTTCAAGTTTTACCTGGTTTGAAAAGCGTGTATTTCATATCTGCTTGGGACCAAATTGTTACTCAGCTTCTCAGTGTTTATCTTTACCTATAATCTATTTCTGTTCCTTGGCCTTTCCTTTTCAGAGGAACAAATAACCATCAACAACAGGGAAACCTGACAAAGCTCTCTCACCACTGTAACACTGCCTAACTGTTTCTGCGCTGTTCCTTCCCTTATTCTCAAAAACAGCTACTCGTTCAACCTTCTGCATGTGTTAATGAAATAAATTAGACAGATGCGCTACTGTTTACACTGCCAGTGCCAGACTGAGCATTGCTATATTGTCTGTCCTTTCACAGTAAAGACAAGAATGTAAACTACTTGCATGCGTACTTTACTGCCACTGAATTAATTCCTACTTTCCTACTGCCTAATTACCTCAGGGAACTTCATGGTGATGATACTGACTAGAATACAGTCATCACTGGAGAAAAGCATGGAGCTATTTTAGTTGTCTAATTCTTTGGAGAGTAAATGCAGTTCCTGTTCAAATCAATGTTTTGGTGACTTCCACGGAAAAAACTAGGCTCTTCATGAGCAAGGAAATGTAGAGTCAGTCATACTATGCAAGGCAAAACCCATCAAAACAGCATTTCTATGCTTAGCCTGCCCCACTTCATACATAATGAAGAATTAGTTGGGGTATGATATAATCTTAAAATATTTTATTAAGCACAGATAATAATGCAGAAATCCATGTAATAAAACAGTGTTAGAGAAAGAGCTCAGTTAAAATGAGTTATATAAATATTGCACTTAGAATTCTTATTTTACATACACAACCCCTTCAAAAAAAATGGACAGGTATAAATTAACAACTTCCAGGTAACTGGGATTTGGTATGTTTGAGATCAGATGGCTGTGCTGCAAATCTTTGGCTTTAAGACTCAAGAGGATCTGTTCTTCTCTTGGCAGGTACATGTAATGGATACCCCTTTGTGCCAGGCTGTGCTTAGGTGGATGAGAGGAAGAAAGGGTGAGCATGGTCTTAGTGTTGACAGTCAGTTGTGTTTTCGTGACTTATAGTAAATGAAAATTATCTTTCAAGAGCGATGATAGAATGCAGCTGCAGAGTTTAGTTTTAACATGTTCTGTTTTTCAAGGCATTTAGGATCTTTGAGTTCTTAGTCTTAAAACTCATGACAAAGCTGTTTGGAAAGATTTTGCCTCTACCGTCTTCTTCTACCTGGCCCATGATGATGTAGTTTAAACCTAAAAAGTAAAGCATGAGATTACAAGGCAGAAATTCGTGATGTGATTTTGTAAGTATAGATCTTTGTGTTCTCTATTCATTTACACTGTTTGCACTCTGCTACCAATGCCTTCTAACGTTTTTTTCTTCCTTTGCTGCGCTCGTTATGCCATAAAGTGCAGTTAGGTAAAAATCAAGTAGATACCTAGCTAAGTGTCTACTACATAATTAATCATGAAGCAGATATTCATTAAATGTAGACTGTCAAATGAGTCTGAAAGACATTAGAAATGTAGTATAAACACTGGATAACTTGGCTACTAACACCCAAAGTGGAATGTATCTCATTAATTTTGGATACTTTCTCAGTTCCTCAGCTTGTAGGATAACGCACCTAAGGGACAATGCACTTGAATCTTCTCATTCCCTTTCCCTCTCCCAAAGACACAAACACTTTCTAGATACATAGAAGCAGTCAAGCAAGCAAGGTGGGCTTAATGTGCAAAACGCCCTGGCTTTGAAAAAAACCCGATGGATTTATGTATTCTTTTGACTCAGAAGAGTTGGGGGTTTGTTAGGCCTTAGGCTGGAAGGAGTGATGCTACAGGGGTATAACCAGAACAGTTTAGATATTAAGTAATGGCTGTTAAATACTGCATGAAGATTGAGGAAGAGAAACAGAAGTGTATGGTTTGGAACCAGCAGTCTGCCAACAAGGAGACCATTTGTTCCCCCACAGATGTTGTTACATCTCCCAGAGAGGTGTCTCATTTCCAGAGAACTAGAGGTAAAAGCAAACACTAGTTTCTAAGAAGGATTTTTCCGTGTTGGTGCTGCCCGCTTTGAATCAATATACTTAGATACCAGTAGGATCTTGAATGTTACCAGGGTTTTTTTGATGCTCATTGAATTACTTTGTTTCTTCTTATGGTTCCATTTATGTTCTTCTGTTCTCCTTGTTTGCTCAGGAGGCAGAACTGAGAACTGGTTTGTATTTTACTGAGTTACTTCAATGAACCATAGTCTCAGTATTTATTACAACACCAAATAGGAAGCCCTTTTTACATTTAACTGGAAGTTACCTTTGTTGATCTCCTGAGTGCAGTGTTGTTGAAGACAGATACAGAGTGGGCTTAATACTACTGGTATTTCTGCAGTAGAGACATAACTACATACAGGGGAGAAGCAAGAGGGAAACCTGATGGGTTTGGTAATTAGCTGTGACATGCTGCTTTCCCAGGCTTAGCATGCATGAGCACATAAAACCGAAATTGAACTGATCTTTATTTGAGGGCAATAAATCAGGTTTTACTTCGTATCACATGGGCTTAAAAAAATCCTTTGATCTAAGTGGGTCTAATCTTTTATAAGCAAAATTTAAGGCAATATAAACCTGGATAACCAGTTATTTTTATCTTAAGTTGATTATAATGTTAGTTAATGATTACAAAAACAATTACTGTAATCTTACTGATGTTTGTGGTCATGTTTCAAATAGAAGTTGTCAAAACTGTTGTCTTTTATAAAGACACAAAGCAGCTGGTTTTGAGTTCTTACCTCTTCTGATGAGAGGACACTGCTTGCATACAGCAATAATCTTGGCACTCATACTCTTGCCTGCTTGTTGAATTGCTAAATTTCCCTCCTTATATACATTAATGATTGATACTGTTGCATGCAGACTGCCAGCTCGCGTTACAGCTGTGATTACAGTTCCAGTTATTACTAGAAGAAAAGCCATTTGATATATTTATGTTATTTTTTAAGCATAAATCTTGAGGCATCGTAAAAACAAAGTGCATTAGTCCCTAATAAGAAACCAAACAATACTGGAAAGTGTGGTTATCACCCGACTGACAAGTTTTGGTAGCACCAAGTATAAATAGTTCCTAGAATGTATCAGTCTTTTGGAAGCCCAGCTCTAGGTTTTTATCATTTAAATTAAACAGCACAATTTTATTCTACTTTTAATGACTAATTTTAAAACACTGGAGAAGTTGAATTGAAAATGTTGAATTTCCAGCTCTCTGGCACTCTCAGATGAGCAGCAGGGAATAGCTAATGTCCTCAGAGCTGGATTTTGATGAGCCTGAGGCCAGATATTGATGCAAATGTGCTGATTTCAGCTAAATTTAGACTACACGTTAGACCATCGTTATCTCCAGAAGACCTCACAGTATGAAAATAAACACAGTTTTTTCCTAGGATGACTAGACTAATCTGTAGCCCATCTTTATTTATCAAAAAGAGATTGGTAAATGGCATTAGGAATTCTTTCTCTGCTCAGATCACCTTTTATGAATAAGCTGCTCTACCCTAGGATCAGTTAGATCTTCAGTTATTATGTTCAGCCAGAGTTATTTTCCAAATCTACATAAACCACATTTTGGGTTAGGCCTATGTAAATTTGTGCACTATCATCCTTTAATCCAGAGCTTTTAATTAAACGGCAGTGTTCAAGTTCAGTCAAATGAGAACTGTGGACGTTAAAATGTTGGGTATTACACTTATGGATTTAGAAACAATAAAAGTGGAATGCATGATGAAAGAGAAATAGGGTTTATTTTCTAAATTCATGAAGTCGGCAAATAAACTTGGAAAAAACGATAATTTACAAACACTTGCTTTCTTATCTCAGGATACACTTGCGCTCACAGTGCATGTGATATGTATTTAGTCTTACTTATGCCATGGAAAAGACCAAACAGTTCCAAATATTTAACAAAAGGAGAGAGTGAATTTGATTTATTATCCTGGTGCTAGAGGAAAAAGAACAAGTTTTATGTAGTGTCATTTACCATCAGCCACAAGAGCTGAGGTGTGGTCAATATGAGGAGACGTTTCCGTTTGGCTGGTTACAGACAAGTGAGATGACAATGCAGTGACTGGATCAATACTTTCCTGTAGGACGGTGTCTTACATTGTCGTTTGTGTTTTAGATTGAGAAAGTATGTTTGTTTGAGACGTGAGTTAAGTGCCTATTTCAAAATATTTCCGAGAACATATTGAGTGAAACATGGATACTAATGTCAGATACACACATAAGACAGTGTAAAAAATATAGCTTATACATGAATGGTAAGTGCCAAGTGAATAATTAAAAAGAAAAAAGTTTTGCTTCCTTACCAAAGTTGCTTGAACAGTAATTGCTTTCAAGAGTCCCACTCCTCTTACATTTCTGCTGGCACGGAGCAACTGTAGGTTTCACAACTTTTTGAAGAACAAAAAAAGTAAATTGAAATGGAAATGAGGTAATTGGTGCAAATGCAAAGCATTCTGTTTTATAAAAGAGAAGATGAATAATCCTGATGTATACATTAACTTGATCTGGTGTTGCAAGGGATGACCACCACAATAACAATATTCCCTTTCTGCTATCACCTTCCATCATTTTCTTTCCACATGTCACAGCTACAGAGCTGCTTGAATCACCCTGCAGATGTTACAGAACATTGCAATTTGATTGCAGCGTCATCTGCAACATGTGACTGACTGAGTGGTGGTGTCCTTTGCCATGTAGCCTGTAGTACGCTCAAAATATAGATCTGTACTACAGTAACACTGCAGAGGGAGGTGGCCTATACCTGAAATTACTGTGCTGGAAGAGATCAAATTCCTGACTTTTCTTTCCTAAATTTTTCACACAGCTTCATGGTATGCACTACGGTATAATTCTTACCGATTGCATTTTGAAACACAACATAATCAGTAATTTATAATTGTACCTCTCTTAATTGGATCGTTTCTTTTTATAACTTCCTGAGTTTCTAAGATTCAACTTGATGCCATTAAAATGACTTTGTTTGCAATGATGTGCCCAGGGCTGTTAGAGATCCACGAGCTTCCTGGATTGAATTTCAAATCCACAGTTTTAAAATTGGACCCCGTATATTCAGCTGATTCTTATTTAGTCTGACTCCTTAGAAAGTTAAATATCTCCCACAAGGGAATTGTTCTGAAGAGGAGGTTGCTACGCCTACCGAGGCGTATCTAGTCTTATCCTATGTGAAGTATCCTCAGTCCTACAGTCAGACCCCCACGGTCATGGCAGCCATCACTTCTGCTGCCTCAATGTGTCTGCATCATTCTTTCATACTGCTGTGCATTTCTATTTTTCATTATATGCTGCGTTGCTTTTTATAAAGTGACTTCTGTGTAGAACACAATGTAGAAATAGCACGCTCTGTTTAGCTCCTAGAACTTTAAACTAAGTGATTATTTTTCCAGTTACACTTATGCTTGGCAAGGAGCCATGCCATTTAATTAGTTTTCCTCTCTCACAGCGCCAGTTGCCAGGTCAGGCCAGTTCCTCCTATCTTACTGCTGCACACAACACAACAAACCCTAAGAATTTTATATTCCTTAAGTCTTTCAATTCAGTGCCTGTAGCAGGAAGGCAAGAAACGTAGCAGGTAGCCGAGTCACAGGCACATGTCAGTATGGTAGCAGCCAAAAATTTATTGAGCTGCCCTGTTTTTTTTCTAAATTAGGATTATGTACTATAAAATACTCATTTGGTCCTCTCAGGGTATTTTTTCTGCTTTTTTGCTTTTGACTTTAGTAAATTTTGATTGGTGACTTTTCACTATCATTTTTGTCAGTAGAGGCTGCCTGTTGTTTGCACAGATGGGTAAGGTGTTCTAGCAAAATGTAAATTGCAGAAGAACTGAATTAAAAGTTTAGTTGCTTACCATTTTACTTCTACCCATGCTGGCAGGCAAATGCATGACTCGATCCAATGAAAGAAGAAAATAAATTACTTAACCATAGGTACTGGATTAATCTTCATTACTTATGTTAATGGTTTGTATAGCATTTATTTATTTCTACAAGTACTAATATTTTTATGTAGGGTAGAGACTGAGGCAGTTCTTGAAAGTTAAAGATCTTATATTACTTTAACTACTAAAGTTAAATATCTTATTAATGCTTGGAATTCTCTGTGAGTTTGAAAAGGTCTGATTTGTGAGATAAGAAGCTAAGTCTATTTGAACTGGATACTTCTGAACACAAATGATCGATATAAGTAAACTGTAGAGCTCTGGTGTGCTTTGTTCTTGTTTTTAAGATCAGAAATGCCTACACCATGCATAATTGATCAGAAGTTGAAAGGATTTCTTATTTCTGACTGCCTACCAAGTCCTTTTGAACACCTTCCCTCAGATGGCTTTGCATTGTTTTTATTTTATAAGGCTTTATGTTGTCATAAAAACGGATTTGGAATTAATTAGTAAATGATACGTCTTTGCTGTGCACACAGAAACAGCTCACAGAGCAGAACTCAATGGCAAAACCCTGCACATAAATGCAGTGCCAGCTACCTGACAGCCTGGTTTAGTTGAGGCTGAGTGTTTGAACTAACAACTTTATAACCAAGTCCTTCATAGTGAAGAAGAGCTGAATTATTCATTATTGGAGTAGCAGTTGCATCAGAATGATTCACCGATCATCACGATTTCATTTTTTATAACATTTATTCTAATCTATTTTAAATACCTTTCTTTATCAGTATTTAAGCACCACAGTGTCCTCGTTTCCTGCTGACAGGCTGTTGCTGTCCTGACTTTGGATGTGGTTTAAGTACAAATCAGGGTATGTGTTGCAAAAACATCATAAATAATTTGGTTTTCTGCTACAACGGTGTCTTAAATCACATTCGGGGTATGGAAGCTGTAAGAATTTATCCTTTCAGTATCTCAGTAATGAGGTAGTTTTGGCAAAACCTTCAGAGAAATCCTCCTCTTATCTTTATATATGCTGTCTAGTTGTAAGTATAAAAGGAAACTTATTTTTAGCATCACATATTTCTTTATAATTTCCAATAGCTGATTTTTTTTAAATAAAAATTATTCTAGGAGAGCGTCATTTTGACAGGATGTCGACAGAATCTGAAGAGGGCTCAGGTGGCTTCCACACCAATTTTGCTTGGGCTTAATAACAATATGAAGAAAAATATGGTCAGAGGCCCTTTAAATAAACTATTTCCTAAAATATTTAGAACTTCTTATACAAAATATTTTTGTTCATCTGTTCTTCTATGGAATTTGCCAGTTAACTGTCAAAAATTGAGAAGAGAGAGGAAAAATCTCTCAGCTGGAACAAGTTTCTGTTAGGCCAAACTCTCTCCTGGATAGATTTTGTTTTAATAATGCTAAGTAGATTCTCCCTTGACTATAATATATTAATTTTAAATCATGTTCTCTACATTTGAAATGTTAACAAGCTATAAAACTGTAATTTTTAATAGGCTTTCCATGACATTTCTCCATAACCTTCTTCTTAGCCTGGAATAATTTATTGTATTAAGAAATAAAATAAATCCAGTAAAACTCACTTGAGGTAGCAGGGACTGCTGTGGTAGTAGGTGGAACTGTAGTTATCGGTAACTTTTTTGGTCTAAATTTATAATGGCCAATAAAACCATCAGCTGTTAAACTTAAGTCAGACAAAAACTGAACAAGCAACTCGTTTTTCTCAGACAGAATAGGCCTGAAACAGAAAAACAAAATATTTACATTGTTTTGCATGTCAAAGACAAAAAGCATTAATAGCACTCTTAAGAATAAAGAGAGTACTTCCTGTTAATTATTGGTCTGAATACACTATCTCCCCCAGACTAACACTGAAATACATATTTCTTTGCTGACACGTCAGACACTGGTGGTATGATGCGAAACTCATTCTGATGAACCAGCAAAACCTCTGACTCCTGAAGGTTATGTCAATATGAGTATCTTTAAATTCTTCTGTGTGAGTTCATTGCAGACTTCAATGAGAGGGGCGAGGTTAATACAGTGGGTAAATACACTGAAGAAATCCTCAGTCTGTAGTGGAGGTAAGTAAAGTTGCTTTTACTTTTTGTTTAATGCGTATTACGTATTTGGAAGGCCTTAAGAGAATTATTTCAATATTGGATTCTGTAATTCTTTAACAGAAACGCTAAAAATAAATTGTTTTATTATTTCTGCAGGCTTAGTCAGTGACTGGATGTTCATTCCCAAGGCCCTGGAGAGGACTTTCTTGGGATTTGAAATGTCACAAGCAAGCGCCATTCAGTGTATTAGTTTTCAGCTCATGAACTGCATCGGATTCACTATGAAACCGCCTCTGGATGTAGGAACAATCTTACCCATAAGACTCTCTGTTGTTAGTATCTTTTTATAAATCAGCTTTTTAAACTTTACTACAAGAAGGGGGCCTAAAAAGAAATGTCTTTACATAGAAAGTTTCAAATTGAAACAGAAAAACAGAAAGAAAGAAAAAGTGTAACTCCAGACCAAAAGCCTAAGGTAGCTGAGGGAGACTGAAGTTAATACATTTCAGGTGCAGTCCTACCCCTCGCCAGACTTCTAACAAATTTCTGTAGGGCTAAGCTTACTCCAATCCTACCGCCATTGTGCTATTGCACAGCTGCTGCATGGAGAAGAAAAATCTTTAAAAAGACTCTTTAAAAAAGAGTCCTACAGAATGTTTGCCTCCTCTCTGATCTCCTGAGGGGATGCTACATAACCTTACAGAAGCTGGTCAAACAAAATAGCGCACAAAAAGGTCATGGTAGATCTCAGTGTGGACAGACCGAGGCATGCGCCTCCTCCCCTGCACCACAACTGGCAGCTCTTGGGAATCAAACCAGCTGCCACTTCTGAGCAGTGTAGTCACACGCCTCTATGTGCATATTTAATTTCTTTAATAGCTTGTATTTCTTGAAACAAAATGCATTCTCTTCATCTTCTAAGGTTACTCATATTTAAGAAGCTTGATGGAAGAGGGACAATGGGAGAGCTAAAAATTACTAGCCTTACTCCCCAAAAATTTACACTTTTTTGGAAACAATGATGATCTACTACTGCTAGACCTGATTTCAGAGTTAGAGTGTTGGGATGGGGGTGGCAGGATGGTTTCTATTTTGGGGGATAAGTGAGTTGTGGGGTGGGGGAAGTGTTGAGCAGATTTGGGGGCAGCAATTGGACAGCAGAGCTGGTGAAAGGCTGATCTGCTACCCAGCACACTCAGGAGAGCAGTCTGTGCCTGAGAGAACGTGCCTCTGCACAGATGGAGGAGATGGTGAGCAGAAAAACAAGGACCAGCCAGGGAACCAGCAGAAGGGAAGTGGCTGAGGGGGAAATGAGTCAGGTAGTGAGTAATGAGCTAGAGAGTTCAGGTGGATCCTTGTACTATTGTATCTGTAATCAAAACATACATTCTAGGCGATGTTACTGTCCAACTATTGTTAATATTGCTATTATAACAATATCAATAGCATTAGTATTGCTGTTATTAAAGAGTACAGTAATGAGGCTTTAGGGACAGGGTAGAACACAGGTTGGAGCCAGGGCTAGTCATGGGGGCAGACAGAAAGGGGAAAACCTAGGGAGACACAAGATACTAAGCAACTCCTAGAAGTTCAGTTTGAAGTAGAAAATGTCACATTTAACTTAAAAAAGAATAAAAATCTTTCAGAAGCCTAGTACAGAACTGTTAGCAAAATAACATGTAATGGTAGTGAAGTTGATGATTCAAGAAAGTTACTTACGCTGGTGGACTGTCTCCACAGTACTTCCCAATTCTTTTAGCATCATTGATCTCCCCACCATTAAACACTGCGACATAGTCGTATCTGCAGTAGTTGTCTCTCTCCACATCAAACTTCTCAAATTTTAACTCTATTAACTGCAGGAAAAGTGTAAATAACTCATTAATGTTTTGATATGCTGAACTGATTAGTACTGCTTATAGCAAGTGACCTCTTCATATGAAATACTAGTGGACTTCTCTTTCCTTAGAGGAAAAGTCTTTAATCCACTTGGTAGTATCGTGTTTTAATCCATGTGACTTCTCTCCAGCATATAGTTCTACCTATGACTAATATTTAATGAATATTTTGTTCTCAAGTACATGTACGTAACTTCTAATAAAGTTATTTTTGTGAGTGAATGAAAACGGGATAGTAGGTGTTACACTGCGTTTAAAATACCTGTAACAAATCTGAACCACAGCAAAAGGGCTTTAATTGTTACTGTATCATCCAAGATACTAAGGAAAATGCAAGGGAAAAGTTGCTAAGAGGCATTTCACTGACTTTAAGACCAAAGTTTAAATCACTGGGGTTGCCAATGCCATGTTTACTTGATGCAGAAATAAAATAGTCAGAAACAGAACTACTGACAGAAATAAAATTAGTAAGACTAAACCCAAGAGAAAGTAAGTCATTAAAAGAATTGTGTTTCCATTCACAGTTTCTGTAATTGTTGAGGCTTTACAAGTCTTAAGCGACAATTAGTATGACCGGTATTCCCAGTACTGATGCTGTCATCTCCTTGTATTTACGTACTTCTCTACTTTAGAAAGAAAACCAATGGACAAGAAAGCAGAAATGGAATTTACTACTCTGAAATGAAGCCAGGCAGTATGATTCTATCAGTTGTTTGCAGCAAGAGAGGAAAACACAACATAACTGCAGCACTGAAACACAGGTAATACATGCACTTAGGCAACTTTGTTATATGAAGCACAACAGTATTTGAATCACCTTCCCATAATACCACAAATGAGGCCTGAATGACAACACTGGATTGTGTTGATAGTAGATCTGTAGGATTTCTCTTTAAAGGTCTGTCTCAAAGATGATAGTATATCTTTTAAGACTGTACAAAGAAAAAAAGTCATTTGTACATCGCATGCACTTTATTTGATTTACTGACATAGTAAAAATGACCTTGTTCTACGTTCATAATAATGATAGCCTGTTATCATCTGATGTCTGTGTTTTGCCTGGATATGTTTTTGCACTATTTGGATACATAAGGCATAATTTTTTTTCCCATGAAGTCTGAGTAACGTAGGGTAACTTGACTTCAGAGATGAGTAACAGGCTTGTTTCGAAAACCTTGTTATTGCAGTGAAAAAATGCACTTTAAAATGGGAGTATGCATCTGAATAATATGCTTGTGATCAAAAAAGATGGTGTGGAAAGAAGTGATGCAGCTGGGAGCAGAAATGCTAGATTTTTCCATGTGTAGGCAAAACAGCAGGCGAAAATATCTACTTTACTGTTGTTCATAAATGCACTTGCTGTAATAAAGTATTATTTTATGACAGAATAGAAGCTTTTCACTCTCAGGAGAAGACCCTCCATTTTCTATAATAAATGATGTAATTATTGTTTTGTATTAGAAGCAAAAGTGCCTTGTTGTATTGCTCACGTGCATGTGAAGGAGAGCAGACAACAGCACCTCAACTTTGGCAAATGGAGGAGTGAATCACTTTTCACTGGCACTTGGAGAGCGAGATGCTTATTCACCACTTCCTCAAAAATGGCTTTTGTCTCTGTCAAAATTCTGCCTCATTTTGCATGCAAACAACCACTGTTAACAGTACAGGAAAAATATGTACTTGGAAACTTGTAGATTTATGGAACAGGATCTTCAAAAGGCATAGGATATAATGCCGTTATTTTTATGCACATACAGCCTTTCTTAAATCTTCTCTAAAAAGCTTAAAAAAAGTTTTTAGGCTTATCCAGAGATATTTGAAGAAACCAAAGTAATCTGCAGTTTACAGATAAGGTTTTAAAAATCACTACCTATCTATAGGATTGTTAAATGACCTGTATCTAGCAAGCAAGGAATGTGGATTAAAGAGGACTACAGGAAAGACTAAGCTGACATACTGCTTCAGTTCAAGGGGGAAAATATCTTGGCAAATGGAAAAGTATGAAAGATCTGAAGAACATATTTCTCTGGGGCAGCTTTTTTATTTGGAGGATTATGGTCATGAGCAGAAGATTAGGAGGAAAGTCATTTTTACATGTAGAGGAATTTAAAAAAGCTGGATGTGGTTACGGAAAGCAATCTACCAAACATGCTTGATGATCAGTCACTGTGGACTTACTGCCAAGGTACAGAGCAGATGGCTTAGCACAACCACAAAGTGGGAAGCTAAGGACTGCGCTTACCCCTACAGCATAAGGAACACACTTGTGTTTGCCACATGTGGCAAATGAGCCCTCTCAGTCTGCCATCACATCACCTCAGGTCTTAGTGAAGTGGTAACACGTGCTCTGAGAACATCTGTCTAATTAAGCAAGTGTGTTATGCAGTGGAGCCTTCAAAATGTGAAATAAAACAAACTTCATGAAATACATGTAGATAAGCAGAATAAAATAATTACTGCTTTTAATAAATTCAGTCAGTTCTGCCTGGGTATCTCAATAACAAACTGCAGCAGCACTGAAAATGCTACAGATGTTGATAGACTTCAACCTAGCATCAGTCATCATCGTGTTTTGGCCCCAAGATCATCACCTGCCTTAACTTAATTGTGTGATAATTTGTTATATAACAAAATGATCGTAAAAAATATTTATAAAAATCTGTTCTAAAAGCCTGACCAGTTACAGATGCTTTAAAAATTTTAATCTAGGGATGTGTATCAGTGCACAGAAGAGGATGGACAGTGCTGAGAAAGCATAAGCCTAACTAGAGTGAACCACGACAGGAGGGTGGGTATGGCTGGAGCGTAGGTCTGCCTGCACTCCTTGCACAGACCCCAACCTGAAACGTCAGCCAGACTGCATTTGTACAGTTCCAGTGCCATATTAGCAGCATGTTTGTGTGACCGAGCTGTAGAGCTGTTGATGAGGTGTTAGTCTTCGCAGGCCAGGCAAGAAGGGCTGTGCCAACCAGGCGATGGCCCTGCCTTACCTGGTTCTTTGGGGCGATGATGTGCCAGGAGCAGGTGACTCCTGCTGGATAGTCTCGCTCTGGCCAGTTGGGTGTTTGGAAGGACCCCGATGGCTTCTCCAGTCGTCCCCCGCAGTATTGATCCCCTGCAAGTACAGTGCACCTTGCTGACCAGAGTGCAACAGGGTTGTGGGTAAACCACATAATGGGCTTGTTTTACTACAGGGGCCCCTGAGGGAGCCCCAGCTGGTCCTGGTTGCCTCTGCCCCATCACAGGACACAGCTGAGCCCTTCCGATCCACTGGTGGCACCTCTGGAAAAACATAGTTAATACAGGGCAGAAAATGCCAGATGTAGAAGAAGAGGGGGGTTAAAAAAAAAAGGAGCGAAAACGTCTCTGTGAACACCAGAGTCAGAGGAGGAGGTATGGGTGCTGGAGCAGGCACCTCTACAGCCCCGGGGAGCCATGCTGGCGCTGACCAGCATTCCTAAAGGAACTGCAGCATGTGGACAGCCCACAATGGAGCAGTTTTTTTCGCCGTATCTCCTCCTCCCAGTCCCAAATTACAAAGCTCTATCAGGTATGTAATCCTTAATATAATTATGAACCTTGTTTATTATATTAATTCCATCACATCGTAGTAGTTTAATGTAACTTTCAAGAAGTTATCAATACAGGAATACAACTGGAAGGACTAACAAACGACTCATGACCTGCACTGTGTCTGCCCTATAAACTGTCTAGTGTGGTATTGTGCTGACAGCAAAAGCCCTGAAGAAGAGTCACAGAGATCCCACCCCACTGTGACCTCCCAGCTTCTCGCAGTTCATGACCTTTCCAAGCACAAGGCAATGCCTTCATGCTCAATAATTTCTAACAAATTTTTCTTTCTTGTGTTTTTCTAGTTGTTTTTAAACCAGTGTAGAAATCAACAACCCCTGGTTTTGGGTAAATATCCACCATTTTACAGCTTACACTCTCCTTTCCTTTGCAGCCACTTGGTCATCCAGTTTTCGTGTTAGAAGAAACAGTGACTATTCACTTCCCTGTTCACTTCCTCCATACTGGTCATGACTTTAGAGCCCTCTCCTCTTGACCTTCTCTTTTATAGCATGAAGAGATCTGGCACAATCTCTAATATCTCTAGCATCACATCTTTTTTTTAAGCATTAATTTGGTTCTCTGTGGAGTTGTACTGTTATATTTCTCTTCAACACATACATAATTGTTAATTACCTCTTTCATGTGGTTCTGCTGCAGAAAACTTTGCAACGAACCCACTTCCAGCAGTATTGGCATCAGAAGTCATCTGCACCAACATTTTATTGCTGTTGGATACCAGGGCACCAGGTTTCACAGTGCCACAGAACCTGCCGATGCGCTGTCCGTTGGCATGGCCATTGTATATATCCACAAAATCATATCGGCACAAGTTGTCACTTTCCAGGTCTAAATATCTAAAAGAAAGAACCACCACTTTTCCTTCTGGGACCTGCACAGAGAAAGGGAGGGAGAGATGCATCTTGAAATGTAACTGACATCACAGATCTGTCCAATCCCCCTGTTTTTCATTTCCTTCACTTCTCCCCAGGTAAGCTCTTTTTGTCATCTACACTCCAGGCAGAGTGGTTTGAAAAATCATATTCAACCAAACTAAAAACCGAAACCTCTCTTGCCATTATCTTCTTCCTGATTCGCAGTATAGTTGAGTCCAGCTCATGTAGTTGATTACAGACCATCACCACCCATTTCTCTTATTTTCTGCTGAAAGTAACAATCAGCCTTGCAGCTTCCTGTCACCAGCTAAGGTGAGGAGGATGAGATTAATATGTCTGTTTTAAACTAATAGAACAAGCAATTTAGAGTTTTGAGCAAAAGAAACAGCCTTTCTTATCTTGCTCAGTGGTGTCATAATTTTTCATAGTTTGAAGGATTTTTAAAAATATTATTTACTGATTCATGACTTTGATTTATAAATAAAGTTGGAAACTTTATGGCTAATGATGTACAACCCTAGTATTTAGCTACTGGAGTGGGTACATTTAGTTTGAAGGCTGCAGTGAAAGAATTACATTAGGAAAGAATATGTAAAAGTATAAGCAGAGCGTTCAAAAGAACTGTTACTGAGGGTCCTCAATTTGGAAAAGTGTTGCTTTCTGAAATACCTGAGGAAAGTTAAGACAGGGCAGATTTTCTTGCAAGATTGCATCTGTGCACATTGCAAAAGGGGTAAGAGTACAGAGAAGGATGTAAATTAAGAGAGCATCATAGTTTACAGGTAGAACATTGCCTGGGATACAGTTGCAAGATTTTAAGAGAATAAGCAGCATACTGAGAAGTGAAAACTATTCTAACAAAGTGCTCAGTGCTGTGTAACTGGACAGGAAGAAGGGAAAGAGTATTTTAAAGTGTAAAAGGACTCTAAACAGGTAATTATCTGCATTCAATCCATTGCCTCATATAGTGCTTACCTATTAAAATAACTGCAGCTGTTCTGTTTTTCTGAAACGCTGCTGCTATTTTGTGCTTTAAATATAGAACACAGTTAATATATCTGCAGTGTGTCCATATTTAAGGGATTTTATTTAAGAGTTAATGATTTTTTTGCCTTCCTCAACAGTGCCTCATTTTAAAACACCAGTTTGAAATAAACTCTTCCAGAGAACAGCGACAAAGCTGGTGAAGGGGCTGGTGAACAGGCCCTATGAGGAACGGCTGAGAAAGCTGGGGGTGTTTAGCCTGGAGAAGAGGAGGCTGAGAGGAGACCTCATTGCTCTCTACAACTACCTGAAAGGAGGTTGTAGAGAGGAGGGAGCTGGGCTCTTCTCCCAGGTGACAGGACAAGAGGGAATGGCCTCAAGCTCCATCAGGGGAGATTTAGGCTAGGAGGAAGTTTTTCACACAAAAGGTCACTGGGGATTGGAACAGGCTGCCCAGGGAGGGGGTTGATTCACCTTCCCTGGAGGTGTTTAAGGCACAGGTAGATGAGGTGCTGAGGGACATGCTTTAGTGTTTGATAGGAATGGTTGGACTCGATGATCCAATGGGTCTCTTCCAACCCGGTGATTCTATGATTCTAATTGGTTCCTATGTGAAATTGTCAAACAGTGTTTGAATTTTGAGTTTCAAAAGTTAAAAATTACTTCTTATGTGTTGATGGAAGTGACCAGTTAACTCACAGAATGTGAGTTAATGCAGCACTAGATGCAGTGAGAAATGTGCTGTGAAGGTTGCTCACTCATGCAGCTGCTTTTATGTCCAGTGCTGATACTGATCCTGCAGCAGGACAGACTTTTGCATGAGCTGCATTGAACTGCCCAGGGCCCACGTACACCCTGCAGTCCCACTGCAATTCCTGCTGCTGGTTTCAGGGTATTTTCCTTTAATCCTTGCTCAAAGATCTCTCAAAAATGCATTCCGTTCCCTTTGCTGACATACGTCACTACTACTACTACATCAAAACCACGAAACTCATCTAATCTTACCCAGAAATTCCAAAGCACAATGACTATGGTTTAGGAAACTTTAAAGCCAGATGTTAGGTTTAAAACTCGCACTACTGAAGTAAAGCAAGTCCTGTCGCTGGTACTGGAAAACAACCCACATGTACACTTAGTCATTGTAAGGCCAATACAGACACACGGTCGTATTGTAAGATATTAGATGAAAACAATGGCTCCTTGAATCACTGCTCTCATAACTAAATCTCTTATTATTGCATTCAATTGTCTTTTGCTCTCAATCCCTCAGAAGCATTAAGGCATGGTCACTTTAAGAGAAAAGTTGCTACAAGGAATTTGGTATTCCTGTCAGAAGATCTGCATGTTATTTACGGTTATACTGCAAACTCTAAGAGACCGGACAGATCAGTTCAAAAATACCGACCGTAAAATTAGATCAGGTTAAATTAAAGCAGCCTTTTTTCAGAAGTATCTATGTAAAATAACATGCTCTTTTGGGGTGGAATATTCCTTATGCATAAGTTTGTACAACTGGTACCAAAGAATCCTAATGAGGTGACCTGTAAAGGTTATCATGTTTTGAAACATCGTGAGATCTTACACCTACAGTTAAGATTGTCCAACGTTTTCTGGTATAGTGTCTCACAGCTTTGCTACAACCTACCCATCTTTAAGAATTTCCCTTTTTTACTTCCACTGTTCCTGAAAGTGAGCAGAAGTTGCTGTATCATCTTAGATTAAATAGTGTTATCAGTGCTTATGAGATTTTTTTCCCCTACTTTCTCAGCTTGAATTGCTTCTCTGAAGACACTTACTCTCTCCCAGAGTTTGCAGAAGGAAGTTGAAATGTGAGAGGTGAGTGGTTCTGGGGTACGAACTTACAGAAATGCATTCAGATTTAGCCAAGTAGTTATCCCTCGTGGTGATGGGTGCTCACAGACAACTTTGTTCCACAAGCACATGGAGCCAGCGCTACTCTACTAATACCAGCCCTGCAGCAGTCAGTCCTACCCCTGGGTTTTCTGCTCCCCTGTGCTATCCCATGTGGGGCACAGGGAACCAGGACATGGGACTGACCCACGCTGAAGAGGGAGAAGATGATGTCAAAGCAGCCAAACTGAATTGCCAGCCAACCATTTGCTTAAGTCTTGGGTTTTCTGTTTCATGGTATACGTAGTTCTGTGCAGTGCCGTATGTTTCCTTCTCCTTTCTCCACCACTATGTTAACCTATGTTGCATTATATTATCTAATTATATTTCATTATAGTTTTTCATCTCTTTAGCTTCTGTTAGATCAGTCTACTTAATCTTGGTCAAGAATGTTCCCCGTAGCTGTACTGAGTATCTAAGTTCTGTTTCATAACAGTTTGTAAGCAAATGTGTAGGAAAACTGCAGCCATATGATCATCAGTGTTTAACAAGGAGCCTACTCCAGATTTTAGTTGTCAGAATAATCACAGAATCATAGAATGGTTTGGGTTGGAAGGGACGTTAAAGATGATCCAGTTCCACCCCCTGGCATGCTCAGGGACACCTTCCACTGGGCCAGGATGCTTCAAAGCCCCGTCCGACCTGGCCTTGAACACCACCAGGGAGGGGGCAGCCACAACTTCTCTGGGCAACCTGGTCCACTGCTTCAAGACCTTCACAATAAGTCCTTGCTCACATTTAAATGAATTTAGGGAGATAAGTCATTTACAGACCAGTGTGACCTGGGGCCCTTAATCACAGTCCCTACTTACTGCCATTACTTTATAAAAGAATATCATTGCTTATTAAATTAATATTTTTCTTTATTCAGAAAAACAACAAACTTGTACCAGCATGTTAAGTCAGTTAAAAGTCTATAGTCTGGCCAGATGACATTCAAGAGTGCAGAGGATGGTGGTTCCAAGCTCTGGCAGCAGCTGCTGCAGCCTGCAGCTACTCCCAAGGAATCACACCCTAAAGACAAGCGTCTTTGCAAAACAATAAATTTCTTTCATTTCTAACATTTCCCTTTTTAGAATGTTGCAAGCTGACTTGCTAAAATCTGCCAATGTTTATCCTAAGACACTTACAGTATTGCTCTGTGAGAAACACAGGGGAGAAAGCAAAGGCCAACATGACTCAGTTTTGTTTACTTCGAGTCCTGTCTAAGCCTGATGCAGTAAGATGACAGGATACCTCAGAGGAAGAATTGGATGGGCCTGCAGTTCTTAAGAAAAAATAAGAGGGAGGAGTCAAAGGAAGAATATGTGATGCTTCCCCTGCAGGGTGTGCCTTATTTTTCTGTTTTATCCATCCAGCTGGTATATTTCAACAACAAAGGCACTTAAGCTCCTACCCCTCCTTGTCACAATGAGGGTGAACCCTATTTGCCTTCTGCTTCTCTTCTTAGTTCAAGCCTATGATCTGCTAGGATCAGAAATTATGATGCCAAACTCATGAGAAGGATGCCTTACTCTTATTGAAAGCTAAAGGAAAAATGAATTTTCAGGGGGACTTCTTCTAAGGCATAATTCCCTAAAGTCAACTGTGCAGATTATAAACCTCTTCAAAAGAGCATGATTGTTTTATACATAAAACCCACCACAAAATAAGGTCCCTCCAGTTTTTTGTTATCATTCATTGTAGCTATTTCATATATAATTTTAATCAAAGTTCACTTACATTTAAAGCAGTTAAGCTGCTTTCTCATTGTTGTTCTGAGTGAACACAAAGTCCTGTTCATCATTGTGCCTCTCCCACTTTCTGGGGAGGATTCCCAAACTGTCATACTTTCCAAAATTACTTGTTTTAGACTATTTGCTTCAAAAATAGTCTTTCGGTGAGAAAACTCTTACGTGCCATCTTTCTGAGAAAATAATTTGCCTTCTCTTTATACCTATATCTTATATCGGTTTAATATGTTTTTGTACATGTTTAATACCAAAATTCCGATTATATGTTTCACCGTAGCAGTCCTTAGTAGGCTTGAAAAATACATCAGCCACCTGCAAGCCAAACATATTATTCGCCCTACTGAGAATGAATGTGAAATGTATTTGGAGTTACATCCTGGGAAAAAAACTAGTTCCTGCCTAGTCACTGGTTCCCAAGCTCCATCCTCTCCAGCCACAAAGGAACACTTTTTAATTAAAAACTCCGTATTAGCTTGCTCTCCCTGACAAAGGCACTGGATTCTGTTCAGCTGTTTCTTTTCTGGTATTACAACCATGCGTAAAGATCTGCTGGAGGGGCAGTTTCACAATGATAAGGGAAAATGATTAAAATGTTGAGAAAATGATTTAAAATATTTCACTCCCCCAGGGTGGTTTCCCAACTCCCCTAAGTAAAATTTTCAAACCTTGCTTATTGTCAGCAAACTTTCTGGAACACGGCTCCCGAACCTACAAAAATATAACCTTACATAACTCTGACAGTCTGCAGTGTTATTGTTGCACATAAAGTTGTCAGTGTTTTATAGGAACTGCACCGCCTGCCAGAGAAACACGGGATGGCAAGCCAGATTCTCAGCCTATGTGACACATTTATGGGAGGTGACGGCCAAGAAGGATTACAGGGTATTAAATGTAAATGTATATGACATATTTTAGATAAAGCTATATACATTGCTGTAGGAAAGGAAATAGCTGTACAAATGACTTCTTAGCGAAGCCAGCTAAAAGCAGCTGGGTAGTCTGCCAAGGTTGTAATAGAACCACAAGCATGTGCTGAACACTTCTCGGAGCTCTTAGAATAGAGAAGCTGTTTTCTTTAGCCAGCTGAAAAAGTCCCAGTCTCTTGAAATAACAGAACCATAATTGAGTTAGAGAGACTCTTCTAGCTTTAGCAAACCGGTTGGAAAGACTTCAGCCGCTACCTGAACACTACATTGCTATATCTGTAATAACCATAACATCTTCTAAGCCTATTTTCTTCCAAAGGATGAATTGACTGTCACCATCCCTCTCTGTGGATTTCTCCTATGGATGATGAGATCCTGTAGCTGAGAAATTAACAGCTTAATGCTTCTTGTGACCCAGACTTGTCAGATCCTGCATTTAGGCAGTGTTCAGAAAGATGTTCACAGCCCTTGGCTAAAACAGACAGGCAAAAAGTCTTAGTCACCTTCTAAGCTCAGATCCTAAATAAGGACGCCTAATAGTGACTAAAGTATATTTGTTCATGGCAGTATAAATGGCTTTCTTACTTTGGTGGTTTTTCAAGCTATTCTGAGTCTCAGCAGTATCTGCTGAAAGGATTTTGTTGCTTAAATTCAGGCTAAGCAGACTCTTGAATGCACCACTTTCCCTCAGCCTGGTAAATCATCCTCTCTTTGAAGAGGATGGAGGTTTAGCCTTGTAAGTTCTGTAGTCCCTGCTTTCCCTCCATCCTTCCTGCACATCCGAATGACAGAGCGCTTTACACAGTTCATGGCGGAGGAGGGAAGCAGCTTGGCTTAGTGAACAATACTGTGTAATAGGTGTTAAATGAGGTGGGGGCACAAGAAAGCCTGGAATACTACAGTGTACATCCCTTCTCTGGCTTTCGGTGAGCTATAGAAAACAGGTATGCAGCAGTGGGAGAGCAGGAGTGCAGCAGAAAAGTGGAGATCAGGGTGATCATGAAGTGGTAGAAGCTATCAAGTGCCTCCCATGGTCAATAAAGCCTATGTACAGATGCAGCTCGGCTATGGCTTTGTGGTGATGCTTCTCACAATGTCCAGGCTAACCTGGATGCTTGCAGCTTGTTGGCAACAGCCACATTATCTGCAGTGAAACCACTCTGTATGGACTCTTTAAATGCAATCACTTGTTCTCCCTCAGCCCCCAGAATGAGAAGGGCAGGTCTGTGCGATGCCTCAGTAAATGCTTCTTCAGTGCTGCCTCCATCTGCAATCTGAGTATTTTAGAGGTAAAAACTATTATAATCAAAAACATTATTTCCCTCCAGATTAGATTTTGAAACTTCGAATATCTAATATTGAGTAATTTTGGTGAGCTAACTTTGACAGGTTTTCCCCTTCCATTTAAGGCATCTGCGTATGATTCCAAATGCAATTTACATCTGCTCTTCAGATTGTGAGGCAGGAGAAGATACTCACTGTAACTTCAGCCCCTCGAATACCAGTGCACTAACAACAAACAGCTCTTTGCCATCTTCAGGGCTGATTTTGTGATATTAGAAATTCTTACCGTGATTTTCCAAGTACATTTGCTGTTTGGAGGGTAGACTCCAGGAAATCCTTCACTCCCAATAAACCCTGACTCTCCAGATACAACCCCTCCGCATGTAAAGGTAGGCCTGAGAATAACAGGAAAATTAGCGCCTAATTTTTAAATATTTTTCATTTATTCTTCATTTAACAGTAAAGAGGCACAGATTGTCTTAAATGCACAGCTTAAAAATGTTGCTAACTTTAACCGTACTTTTCATTATTGACATAGAATGTGCAATTTAACATGCAACCTCAGGTGCAGAGAGAATTAACTACTTGGGCCATATATTATGCATTATATGATATCATATATTTATATTATATATCTATATATCTATATATCTATATATCTATATATCTATACATCTATATTATATATTATATATTATATATTATATATTATATATTATATATTATATATTATATATTATATATTATATTACATTTTATATTATAACTTTATATTGCATTCTCATATTATGTATTATATCATATTTATTACATTATATATGTATATTATTACATATTAATGAATTACACCGATACGATACATGATACTTCCATCTATCCCATCCCATCCCATCCCATCCCTTCACATTCCATCTCATCCCCATCTCATCCCATCCCATCCCGTCCCATCCCGTCCCATCCCATTGCTATGGGAGCAATATGAGGCTCCCATAGTCCAAGAGGAGGTGGTCAGAGCCCTGCTTGGCCAGCTGGACACCCACAAGTCCAAGGGGCCAGATGGGATACATCCTAGGGTTTTGAGGGAGCTGGCGGATGTATTGGCCAAACCCCTTTCCATCATCTTCCAGCAGTCCTGGAAGACTGGGGAGGTACCTCTGGACTGGAGACTGGCTGATGTAGTTCCCATTTACAAGAAGGGTTGCAGGGAGGATCCCGGGAACTACAGGCCTGTCAGTCTGACCTCAGTGCCAGAGAAAGTCATGGAAGAGGTGATCTTGAGTGCTGTCATGAAGCACTTGCAAGAGAACCGGGTGATCAGGCCCAGTCAACATGGGTTCACAAAAGGCAGGTCTTGCCAAACCAACCTGATCGCCTTCTATGACAAAGTCACTTGGCTGCTGGATGAAGGAAAGGCTGTGGATGTGGTCTTTCTGGACTTCAGTAAAGCCTTTGACACAGTTTCTCACAGCATTCTGCTACGGAAACTGTCAGCCTCTGGCCTGGACAGACACACACTCTCCTGGGTAGAAAACTGGCTGGATGGCCAGGCCCAGAGAGTGGTGGTAAATGGTATTAAGTCCAGCTGGAGGCCAGTGACAAGTGGTGTTCCCCAGGGCTCAGTGCTGGGTCCAGTCCTGTTCAATGTCTTCATCAATGACCTGGATGAGGGCATTGAGGGTACCCTTAGCAAGTTTGCAGATGACACAAAGCTGTGTGCAAGTGTCGATCTGCTGGAGGGTAGGGAGGCTTTGCAGGGGGACCTGGACAGGCTGGACCGCTGGGCAGTGTCCAACGGCATGAGGTTTAACACGGCCAAATGTCGGGTCCTGCACTTGGGGCACAACAACCCTAAGCAGAGCTACAGACTGGGAGAAGCCTGGCTGGAAAACTGCCAGGAGGAGAGGAACCTGGGGGTGTTGGTCGACAACCGCCTGAACATGAGCCAGCAATGTGCCCAGGTGGCCAAGAAGGCCAATGGTATCCTGGCTTGTATCAGAAACGGTGTGACCAGCAGGTCCAGGGAGGTGATTCTCCCTCTGTATTCAGCACTGGTGAGGCCGCTCCTTGAATATTGTGTCCAGTTCTGGGCCCCTCACCACAAGAAGGATGTTGAGGCTCTGGAGCTAGTCCAGAGAAGAGCGACGAGGCTGGTGAAGGGGCTGGAGAACAGGCCCTATGAGGAGCGGCTGAGAGAGCTGGGGTTGTTTAGCCTGGAGAAGAGGAGGTTGAGAGGAGACCTCATTACTCTCTACAAGTACCTGAAAGGTGGTTGTGGAGAGGAGGGAGCTGGCCTCTTCTCCCAAGTGACAGGGGACAGGACAAGAGGGAATGGCCTCAAGCTCCCCCAGGGGAGATTTAGGCTGGAGATTAGGAGGAGGTTTTTCACGCAGAGGGTCATTGGGCATTGGAATAGGCTGCCCAGGGAGGTGGTTGATTCAGCTTCCCTGGAGGTGTTTAAGGCATGGGTGGATGAGGTATTGAGGAACTTGGTTTAGTGTTGGATAGGAATGGTTGGACTAGAAGATCCGATGGGTCCCTTCCAACCTGGTTGTTCTGTGATTCTGTGATCTCTTCCTGTCCCATCCCATCCCTTCCTATCCCATCCCCATCCCATCCCATCCCATCCCATCCCATCCCACCTATCCCATCCCTTCCCGGTCTCTCCCGGCCGCCCGCGCTCTCTCGTTGGGGTGCGGGTACCTGCTCTGCGGGGCCGGGGGCCGCGCGGCCGCGGTCAGGAGCAGCGGCAGGAGCAGCGGCAGCGGCAGCGGCAGCAGGAGCAGGAGCGGCGGCATCTCGGGCAGCGGCGGCGGCGGCGGCGAGCGGGGGCCGGGCGGGCAGCGCCGGGCGGGGCCGCGCCCCGAGCCCGGGGGCACCGGGACCGCCCCGGCTGGGGGGGAAGGCGGGGGCCGAGCGGCGGGACCGCCCCGAGCCCTGGAGAGTGAAGGATCGCCCCGAGGCGATACCCCGACTGCGGGGTCACCCTAACCTCGCAACCTTCTGAGCCGAGACCCTAAATGCGGGATCACCCCGACCCGCAACCCCCAAGCCGAGGTCCCAAGCGCGGGATCACCCCAACCCCACAACCTCCCGAGCTGAGATTCCCGAACGTGGGACCACCCCGACCCCCAGCCTCTAAGCCGAGACCCTGACTGCGGGATCACCCCAACCCACAGGCTCTGAGTCAAGACCTCCAAGTGTGGGATCACCCTGAGCTGAGACCCTACATGCGGGATCATCCCAACCCCACAGACCCCCAAGCCGAGACCCTACATGTGGGATCACCCCAACCCCACAGACCCCCAAGCCGAGACCCTACATGTGGGATCACCCCAGCCCCACAGATCCCCAAGCCGAGACCCCCCAAGTGCAGGATCACTCCAAGCTGAGACCCCAGTGCGGGATCACCCCGACCTGCAGCCCCCAAACCGAGACCCCCAAGTGCAGGATCACCCCAAGCCGAGACCCCAGTGTGGGATCACCCCGACCTGCAGTCCCCAGGCTGAGACCCCCAAGTACAGGATCACCCCAAGCCAAGACCCCAGGTGCGGTATCACCCTGACCTGCAGCCCCCAAACCAAGACCTCCAAGTGCAGGATCACCCTGACCTGCAGCCCCCAAACCGAGACCCCCAAGTGCACGATCATCCCAAGCCAAGACCCCGGGTGTGGGATCACCCCAACCTGCAGCCCCTAAGCTGAGACCCCAGTGTGGGATCATCCTGACCTGCAGTCTCCAGGCTGAGACCCCCAAGTAAAGGATTACCCCAAGCCAAGACCCCGGATGCAGCATCACCCTGACCTGCAGTCTCTGTCTCAGAGCCCACCCTGACCCCACAGGCCGCCTCGCGCCCTGTCCTCGGGTGCCACAGAAGGGTTGTTTGTGCTCCTCGTGAATGAACTCAGTGTCGTTCCTGCAGTCCCGTACAGCTTCGCCAACGCTTGAAAAATAGTAATGCTACCTTAAAATTTCTTCTTTATTTAAATTCTAAAGTAAACGCTGAATGCTTCGTTTTGTTTACCGGTTGGTAATCTTGACCCATTTAGTTGCCCTTTCGCTCTGGCTGTGAAAGATGCTCTGTAAGGGGCTGTGGCAGAGCTAGCAGTAACCAGCTCAATACATGTGTGTTCATAAGGTCTGGGCCAAAGCTGTTAGAGGAAAGAAATCAAAAAATCTGTCAGTATTCTTACTGAACACAAGAATATTTGACTTTTTAAAACATGTTTACAGCGAGCCCGTTGTTAGTGCTGACATACTGGTTATCATGCCAATAAATGATACTTTATCTCTTAAGGATTGCTTGAAGAAGAATCTGCTCCTCTTTGTGCCCTAAGAGCTTCTTCCCTCATCTGCCTCTCACAGGAGAAGGTGAGGCTGTGGTGAAGGGTTCAGGCACAGCCAAGTAAGATGAAGACCGGAGGAACTAAACAGAAATTCTACATGTGAGGCAGAATATAAACCTATTATCTTACATTTAGCTTACTTATTAATAATGTAACATTCCTATTCTTGCAAAATACAAATAAGGGTGGTCACGTTCCCAGGGGTTTAAAGCAGTGCTGTGGCTTAGAGAGGATGCTGGGAGGATTAAACAGAAAGAGGATGCTGCAATTTATGTATGGATGCAATACCTGTACTCTCCTTTCTGCAGTGCTGGATGAAGAAAGCAGTAGAATGACCTGGATCCAGGCTTGCTAAATTTCCGAGAGCATTTATGTTGGAGAGGCGCAGTTGGTATTGGGATGTCCCGGACCCTCAGAGCGGGTAAGTAAGAGGTGCCAGCAGTGTCCCCATGTGCACAGAGGCACTGAAAGACAACAAAGAGCAGAGGTGTGCACAGGTTTCGCACGAGCAAATAAGTGAGTGTTACCAGGCAGGTGGGGCTGGAGGAAGGAGGAGGACACATCTAGCCAAGACTCAGTGAAGGACTGGGCCAAGCAGCCCAGTCCACAAAAAGGGAGCTGTGGAAACAGAGAAGGTCTTAACATAGTCAGAGTAGAGATAATATTTGCGTCTGTGTTTTGAACTGAATTGAATTGACATGAATGGGAAATACTAAAGCTAGAAAGGAGACATTTACTTACCTGATGACCACTAGGATGCTGGTTAGCAGCCCAAAGTGTAACCACTATCACTAGGTGTACTGGTTTTAGTCAAAAAGATAATGTAATGTTCATGAAAAATTCTAGGTATGGAAGAAATGTATACGACGGAGAGTTGTATAATTCACACACCACAGACACATCACTGCCTGCTGCTCCTCTCTGGTGGTAAACATTTTTTGAAGTTTAGAGAAAACACACTATTTTAAAAGAAGAAAGTCTTTCAGGCCTTATATCCACTGATGAACTGACCTCCCTCAAAACTACCAACAAAAGGTGTTAACTCCCATGGGTTTCTAGTTCAGTGACTCTTTTACATGCTGTTGCTGCAGGTTTTTAACCTACTCCAAAGGTAGTTTTAAACTTTTGAACAATTAATGTGATACAGGTTTTGTGTTACCGCTCAATAATGTCTATGGATCTGTGTGGAAAAGGGAAAAAATTCAGGGCTGATGGGCAAATAGAGGCAGAGAACAGGCTTCTGCCAAAGCCCTACCCATCCTTACACAGCCTGTGCAGCCAGGCTCTGACACCTTCTCTGTACTGGGAACAAGAGCAGCATCACTCCCTGGTACTGCCTGTCCGGGAACACACCCTAAATTACAGACAACAAGCAAGGAACTCAATCTAAATTCAACTGTACTTCCTATATGTAAATGATATTGCTGGAGAGGATTTGTCCATAAACTAAACCAGAGATGTCTGGTTGGTTTCCAGTGATGACTGCAGAAGGAACAGAAAAGTAAAAGGCCAAGAGGTAGTTATCCATAAATAAAGGTGTTAACATTGACATTAATCTTAAGTTAAAATAGTATCTGCTAGGAACACAGAAATGGGAATGACCCTTCTTCTTCTCCAAGCCCAGTTCCATGCCATTACAGGGAACCAAATCAAATAAGCCCTTCTGTAAACTGATTGTGCTCCGTTTTTGGAGCCAGGAAGCTGCTCAGTCAGCACCTGTTTGAGTCCCTGTCTTTGCAGGATGAAACTGTGAAATGTGCAGTTAGGATTTGTACATAGGAAATGGATATAAATTAAGCTATAAAGGGTTTTAAGCTCAAATCCCAAAGGTGGCAGATTTACAGTCTCTCATGCAATCTTAATTGTGCTGCCTTGTGTATGTATTCTTTGCATGAATGATGCATAGGTTGTTTGACAAAAATAGTATGGAGTTGCATAAACAAAGAGTCTGAATTAATGCACACAAAAAATACCTAACTTTTGACAGCTGTCTTAGCAACACAAGTAACTTTTTTTTCTTTTCTAACGTAGTTTCTTTTTGAAGGTGGAACAAAACCTATTTTCTCTTATGTGTCCCCTAGGCATTGCATCTACAGGCTTGGAATGATGACTCTTTAGTGTAAAGCTGTTTAACTTTTAAACTACAGAGCTAGTGTCATAGAAATTCTAAACAATGCCTGCAGTCCGAGGGTGTCATTGTCTCCAGTAGTGTTCTGGCAGAAATGCCTGGTCTGAGTGTCTCTTCTCCCATCAGCAGCTGCGAGCTCTCCTGGACTAAGCTATGGTGCTGGTGAGTGCTTCTCCCTTTCTGAAGAAAGTTATATTGTACACAAAGCTAACAGGAGCCAAATTTCCTAATGAATGTCTGCAAGTCTGACCTTATCTGCCTGACAATGAGAGAGCTGCTGAAGTGGAAAGGGGAAACCTCTAGCTGAAATATAACCCTGTGTCTGTCACTGAGATGTTCTTTGCAAAGACTGCAAATGATGCTGCAAATCGAGTGGAAATGGTCCACTGCTTCCTTGTGTCCCTCTATACATCCCTGACATATTCTTGTAACAAATTTAATAAGGATGTTGCTTTGCAGTAGCAGAATGTCCTGCTGATCTGACTGGAAGTGAACTCCCCCACGCCTCCCCCCGCCCCCGAAAAAAGCTTAGTTTCTTAACCTTTATTCTTTGGTTTTCAGGCTTCTCATAAAAGCTTTTCTTCTGTGGAAAGTCATCTGTACACAATCCCTTGAGCCATGACAAAATTATTTAAGACCTCTTAGTGCTCTCTCAGTGTTTCTGCACAAGTACGAGTTATCTGACACTATGAAATTTATTTGAATTTAAATGTATGTAAATACTATCAATAACAGCTCTTGACTTCATGTGAATCATAGAATCATAGAATAGTTTGTGTTGAAAGGAACCTTTAAAGGCCACCCAGTCCAGCCCTCCTGCAGTGAGCCGGCACATCTTGAACTCAATCAGGTTGCTCAGAGCCCCATCCAGCCGAGCCTTGAATGTTTCCAGGGAAGGGGTATCTACTACCTCTCTGGGCAACCTGTGCCAGTGCCTCACCCCTCTCATCGTAAAGAAAAAAATTCTTCCTTCTACCTAGTCTGAATCTACCTTCTTTTAATTTAAAAACATTACTCCTCATTCTACCACAACAGGACCTGCTGAAAAGTCTGTCCCTGTCTTTCTTATAAGAACCTTGGTATTTTCACTTCTAAAAGAACTTGTTTCCTGGAATTGCAAGTTGTCCTTTTTTTTCCAGAACAGAACTAGACACTTAGGGAGGATGTATCCCTATTTTTCTGATAATCCTAGTACCCTAAATGATGACTTGTACAAACTGATGTACCCACCCAGTTCATAGGATTCCCAAATTTCCTTTGGTCTGTAAGCCAAACTACAAATCTGCTACTTTATAGAAATAAAAAAAACCCCAAACCACAGAAGATTTGTCACTGGAAAGTTTGTAGAGCCTCCACCCTTCCCCAGGCTGGAATTCCTACTCCTTTCTCTTTTTATATGTCAAGTTTCACTCTTGGTTCATTTATCAAATGACAGTGTGGTTTCTTGCTTAATATGAAAAAATGACTGTGATGAGTCATAGACCTCCCCCTCCCTTGCTGGCTTTTGATACTGAGATATCGAATGCAAATTCACTATTGACAGTATTCCCTCACCTTCTTAGAAACTGACTTAGGAACTTCTTAGGAACTGAGCTTACATTCCATAATTAACATTTTTTTATCTCTTTACTGGCTTAACCTCGAGTAATAACATATTTAATATAGTTAAGAAACTTGATAATCTAAACTATTATTTACCAGAGAGAACAGATGTGTTGCATTAATCATAGAAGCGGCACCGTTTTTCAGTTTGGCTTCTGTAAAGTGCCTTCTGGTCCTTCTGTTTGTCAGTTTGGGCAAATCTGACATCAGTTTCTACTTGCCTCTTTTCTTTATGTAATACAAGCTTGTACCCAGTTATTTATTTTTAAAAATGTTTTACCCCCTATTGTTCAAAATCAAGTGCTTATTTTCCAGCATAAGGAAATATTAAGGAGAATGGTCCTGGTTTATCATTAGTTGAATTGGTTTCCATCATAATTCAAAAATGATAAATTGGACAACTACTGCTAATCTGCAAATATTACTGTAACCAAAGAGATCTGATAATTATTAACCAGCGTCCACTATGAAGCAGGATGCTTAAAACATTCATAATGCTGTGAACATATACTCCATCAGCCTCCTAGAGGATTGTTTCAACATTTCCAGTGTCCCAGGGTCCATTAACCAAGAGCATCCTCTTACAATGACCATATCACACAGCAGTGAGATAAAACACCGATCTTATAGACAAATGGATTCTACAGGAATATTTTTAAGCAACAACTATCTACCTAATAGTGCATTTTAAACACACTGGTCCAAGGAATATATTCAGTACATAAAAGGAAAAGGAAAATAAACCACAGAGTAGAAGGCAATAAAATCAAAAAGGCTGAACTCCTGATTCGCCTGCAGGTACCTGTGGCTCAGGCAGTCCCACAGCTGAATCTTGCAGCAGCAAAGAGGAGCAAGGCACTTCAGTTTTTGCAGGGCAGCTTCCAAGCCCCATCACCAGGCAGGGCATCATCAAGTGTCAGTAAATGCTGTTCTTATCTAGAGGCTTGTAAAAGCAAAGGCAGATCAGCTACCCAGTCAGTCATTATCCCAGGCCCAATGTGTAATCTAAATCAGCAGGTACTCGAGTAGATAATATTGTGAGAGGAAATTCCAAAGCAGGTTCCCTTTACTTTGGTGGATGCAGGAAAGAAACATGAGACCATTAATTATGGTTTTGCTTGGGGAAAGAAATAAGAGAAGTTAGAAAATTATGTCACTAAAATGGAAAAAGATAGTCTTTCTAGAATTACTTTTATGAGGGATATTAAAAAATAATCCTTGCATCCATTGTCTTCATATTAAGACAAGACTAGCTCATGTCTGTTTATGAATAGATTTCTGGAGACTTAGAGTCTGGTTTATAGGTTGAGAAAAGAGCCAATATTTTGAACAATCTACAACATCCTTTCTTCTCCAAAAGCGCTACCAGCACCAACAGAGACTTTTAAGCTTGGCTCTGACCTGAATGAAGAAACTGAGTGAGGGTATGGAGTCATTGCTGTGTTACATGACACACTGGGTGGTGCTAATAAACTGTTGATGATCACAGCCACCTTCCCTTCAAGCTGGTTGCAAGACACTGGAGGCTTAAGGTAAAGGCATGTGTCAATTCACTCAAAAGTTGTAAGTGTGCAGTGAGACCTGGCCAGGTTCTGTGTGTGCAGAAGCAGAGAAAGAAAAGTTGGAAAAGACCTCAAGAGAAGTCACTTTCAGGTTTAAGGTGTGCTTTTGGGAAGCTGTCAAAAAAAGGAAGTTGTGACTATGAGCAAAGAAACTGCCTATTTTTTTATGTGTGCAAAAATAGAGATTTTTTAAAAGCATCAAACGTGTATGCCTACATCCTTCTATTGCACAGGTGATACCTGGGACATGAGCTTCATGGCACAGTTTCATATAACTAATCTTATAATTAGTTTTATTGGCAACACAGATTGAAAATTGGAACTAGGCCCTGCAAGAGACTATTTCATGACAATACTGTCATTGCTTTTCCTGAATTTCCCTCTACTACTCTTATTTATAAAACTATACATAAAAAGGAGATTGGTTTGATCTGATTTATTTACTGCAAATGTCTTTAGGAAGAAAAGTGTTGGGAAAAATTTTAGTTCAACCAACAAAAATATCGTTGTCCTACTTGTACTGATAAGAAAATTCTTTATCTGGTTCCTAAATGCTGTAAATTGTATGGGAAGGAGACAGCAAGGAATGATCTCTTTACAAAGTGTGCAAATGATACAACATGTACAACAAGAAATGGAGAATGCAAGGAAATTACCATCAGGCATAATCATTTGTGCACTTTTTTCTTGACTTGGATGGGAGGATCTAACTTAACTGAGCAGCTCAATAGCTGCATCTGAATGATAAAGTGGAGAAGTCTACATCTGAAGGACTTCCTTACTCAAAGATGAAAATCTAAAACAGTGAAAATACCTTTTCTTCGAGAGGCAGATTAGATTGAGAGCGCTGAAGTTTTTGGAGGGAATAACTCGATACAGCCATTCTCTACAAGGTGCGTTGTCATATTGATGATATCGAAAGACTTACTGGATTCCTCTTGGTGTTTATGTTATGTTATGCTCTCTGTTGTGCTTATTCAGTCTTTGGAGCAGTCCTGTGCAGGAAGGAGGGTGTAACACCACTAATGTAAATTAGGACTCTTCCTGTGCAACAACAAACTTTACCAGGGCTGGGCAGTTCCAACTGGAGGGATTAGAGTCAGTCCCTGTGGTCCCTTCCCATCAGAGCACAGAGATCATGGAATGCAAAGCCGGAGCCAGATTTCACTTGGTGGCTGGAACTCAGATATCTGCCGTCTGCATTACGGTGGTACATTTACTTTTTCTAAATGCTGAATTACTGTCCTGGGAGATGCACACATGTGTTCTGGTCCAGAATTTGGAGTTTAGCTTGTTTTTAAACACATCTGGGGTTTATTATGTTGTTGGGTAATGATTTTCATGGGGTCATCATTACTTAATATGTAAAGAAATGTCATTGTTGGTATCAGTCTCAGCATGGTATTGTAGAACAACACGCCTGAACACTAAATAAGTGCCTCATTCTATGGGTAAAATACTAAAGGTCATTAATATGGTAAAATATTAAGGCCAAACATTATTAAAAAAGCATGGAACCTGCATGGAAATCTGAGGTGCCAAATCCAGAGACTTCCAGATAGTCGCATTTTTTTTTACAAAGCAAGTAAAAGTAACCTTAACACTGGAAAAGCATTAGAGAAACAGTATTGTAGGCTGAAATTAGATATAAACTTGATATAAAAGTGCTTCAGTAAAACTTCTGTATTGTTATAACTCAGCAACAGTCTTTTAGTACATCAGGAATAAAAAGCACAGGGCCAGAATCAAAGCAGCAATTTATCCTTTTAGTATTACTTGTTTTTATCTTTTCAAGAGCCGTAGACTGTTTTGGTTTTAAGTGTCTCAGGAAATTTCCCATGTCCAACAAGATAAAGGCCAGACTGAGCCAGTAATATTATCATTTACTTCCAGTGCTCCTAAACTATATTTAACTTCAGCTTGAAGGTGGACAGTTGACCAGAGGCAACTGTTTTGCAAGAGTCTTTATATTTAATGCTTCAACTTGCTTACTGAAAGGGCTCTGAACTGTGTTCTAATGTAGAATCACTCTGAACTGACAGAAGCAAATGTTCCCTGTGTGTGCTGCTGGTGTTCCAGAGGCAGCGGAGAGATGGGAGAGAGCGGAGTGCGGGCTTTGCCGATGCAGCTGGGCAGCAGGGCTGCACATGCAGACGATGCCCCTCTTCTTTTTGATAGGAATGGTTGGACTCGATGATCCGGTGGGTCTCTTCCAACCTGGTGATTCTATGATCCTATGATTCTATTTTGAAAGGAGAGAAGTCTTTTCAGATTCTAAGACTGGTGTTTGGGCTCATTCTTGAGATTACAGTCAATTTTCTTTTTAATCCTTTGCAGGGAAGGAAACAAGAACACCTGCCTCTAAGACATGACAGGTTTATGGTGGATGTGTAGCATTTTTTGAGTAAGGGATCAGAGAATTTGCAGGGATTGGTAAGAATTTATTTACATTCTATTGTTGCCTGTTCTGCAGTTTGAGAACTGCGCCACTGTAACTTCTTCCACTTCAGAAAAATTGGCTTCCAGAGTGTATGAGAGACTAATAAGGCTTTTGTTTTTCTGTTTTATGTTGTGTTTATGTTTTATGTATGCTACCATTCTTTAAGAGGTGCAGCACTTTGCCTGAGGTATGCTGAGCCAGCAGATTCCCTCATATTTCCAGATGTACTGCAGTGCACTGAATAAAAATTACTCTGCACAATGTCAAATACTAAGAAATTAATTGCTGTAGAGAGGAAACAGGTGCAGATGGGTGATTCTAGGTATAGAGATTCTTGAAAGAGAATGAGAGGAACAGTTTTACATTGAGCTGCAGTTATAAGTGCAACTAAAGGATCATGATTATTTTAGTCTATCCAGCACATCTCTGTATTCAGATTTCCAGCTAAATTTTCAAAGCTTTTGAAAATTTTAGGTTCTTAAACACTGCTGATGCTTCCTTCTGTCTTAACATTACCCTAAATATCTTTACTGGCCTGTCTCTTGGTTAGCACACTCTCATGGTCGCAGCTTTTACCAGGGTGAAATTGTGCTTCTATGTATTCCTTAATAATTTTTTGGTGCTATTAAACCCAGAGTCTTTTCTTAAGTACCATTATTGAATTATCTGCTTTAAATGTAAGTGAAATTCAAATACATCTAATTAAACTAAGTGGATTCTAAGGTCAATGTATCTTCCGAAGCGCTACTCTGTCTCTGACTTGCCCTGGATTATTAATTTATGAATTTATAGCTCTAGTATCACTTCTACGTTTTCTCTAATGTAGAAGACTTCAGCACACATTCCCAGCCAAGCTGTAATGTAAGACTTACACCCTAGCATTACAGCTGTAAAAAGTGAACCGAGATCTGATTCAACACACAGGTTTTTTAATAGGACTTTTGATCATACTGCATCCTTGTTGTGTTCAGAGTTTATTTTGACAGTTTTACTTCATTCCAGAACTCTTGAGATATTTTGTATTAATATGAGAATCGAGGATTAAATCTGCCATTGAGTTTGGGTATTTTAGCAATTTATTCCACTCCAATCCCAGTTTGTCTGGCTTGCTTTAGTTTGGGGTTTGAATTACCCTTAAAATATTAATTTACTCTTAAACTGTGGGCCACGTGAAAGTCACACATATCCCTACAAGGGATGAAGGTCTAAACACCATCAAAATGTGAGTGCAAGCTCAGTAGTTATTAGAAGCCCAGGTGTACAAAATACAACTGAAAATAGAAAATGTGCTTTTTTGTGTAAAATTAATTGTTAAATTTTGTAAAACAAACAACCCCCTACCAAAACAACCAACAAACTCAAACAATTATTTCTGCAGTAAAACTGTCTCTTTTTTTTTTTTTTTTTTTTTTGACTTTTCATATCCAGCTTTGAAGTCCAGAAAAGGAAAATACAAAATTGTCAAACCCAACAGACCTTAACTTTGTATCCAGTGTTAAGCTGGCTGTCAGTTAGATAACAGCTTATGGAGTTGTTGGAAGAAGAACTATGGTTAAAAACAGTTCCTATAAATCCCTCAGAATCCATGGCATAAACAGAAGTAGATACTACGATCACTGCCCAAAAGAGCAAGAAGGCATTAGAGTAACCTTGCCTTTGCATATTTCTTCAGCTGATGAATTGAATGTTTTCCATTTGATGGAAATGAAGCTTTTCCAGGATGTGAATTCCCAAGTTAGCCTGTCTTTCACAGAAGCCATTCACTGTGGGACAACATATAAATTCCACATTTTTAAAGCAGAAAGCAAAGGTCACCTGCCTGAACTCCGAATGAGCTAAGATAGAAAGCAGAGAATTTGTGTAGACAGTACAGGTTAACAAGATATTATTTGGAAAGGCTTTCTAAGTTAGTTTGAGCTAATAATTACCTGAATACTTGAACAAGAAAGAAAGTCTTGGTACTGAGGAGATGAATATGATTTTTCCATATTTCTAGGTGAAATTAAGTCCCCAAACTGCTTCATTGGTACAAAACATTCCATGTAATGCTATAAACATAAGTGCTTGTAAAAGTAATGACATAAATGCATGTGTAAATCCCACAGTGAAAGAGAATACCGTATTGGTGTTCCCAAAGAAGTCAGTACGTGCCTCAATCTAAGTCTAATTCCCACCTGTATTTGAGATGAATTCTCTCTCTGCTTCTCTCTCTCCCCTGCCTGCCTCTCCTTTCCTCATATTCAGGTTAGGTTTCTGCCTCATAGCAGCAACCTGACCACCAGCCCTTTGGATTGGAACAGTCCCACTTTGTAAGATGTACTTAAATATTCATGGAGCCAGCTGGTGAGAGAAAAAACAATGCTGTAGTTTGGTGGTTTGGTAACCCTGCTGGGGAGGGTAGTCTTAGTCCCAGTGAATGTGTAATTCTTTATACAAAATAGAACAGCGTCTAAAGGAGAAGTGACAAATCTTGTTTTCCTGCAAAATTTCCTTAGAAGGATGAAGAGGGCTAAAGAAACAATAATACATTCCTCAGAAATCTACCAGGTAGAGTTAACAACAGTTTAAACAAACTCTTCAAATAATTCACAGATTATTCCTAAAATAGCTAAGGTTTTGGATGAATAGATGTTCTTCCACATCTCTGAGACAAGCCTTGTTCCTCCTATTAACTGAACAGGCCTTTCATCCTCCAAAGCAAAACAGCTCTTAAAATAGAAACCTTTCAGAATATATTTTAAGATCTTAGCATCTCATAACATCATACCTCTGTCCTTGCTCCTATTGACATCAATGGAAGGGAAACCAGTATTTATGTGTCCCACAAGCAGATCTGCCTCTTGCAGGATGCTGCTCTGTAATGATTTCTGTCTGACAGGAATAAAGAACTCTTGAGACCTGCCTGCCAGCTGAATAGGCACAGCTGTATAGAGCTCCAGCAGTAATGTTTTTGCAGTGTGACTGCTGAAGACACCAAGTGAGGCAAGGTTCTTAGGCACAGTTAAGTTTTCACTGGACCAACTAAAAAGACAGATAATGTTTCAGGCAACAAATTTTTACTCACAAGTGAGAGAGAAGGAAGAAGCTTTAAGCTACCTGCAGGCTGAGAAGAACTGCTCTCACCTTACCTCATTTTGTGAATTAGACAATGTGACACCCTTTTCTAACATATTCTTACAGTCCGTATGAATTGGCATTGAGCTGATGTAACAAGTAAGTAAAAACTGATGCAGAATCAGTATTGAGATTTAAACAAAAGGAGATGTGTGGTGCAAATGAATCAATGAGGAAAAACATCTAGAAGTGTATAGCAATATGTCTATCTGGGCTAAAGATGAACAAAACTTAGATTAATGCAACAAATGAAAAAGTATTAACATTTCTAAAGTCATAGCAAGGAAATGAATGCAGAATTACTGCATCTACTGGCATCTTTGTAGTGTGGGGGCAGGTCAGCATCTCAGGATCTTTTCTTTAGGAAGAAATCACAATTTCTGTCAAAGAGACTAAGGCAATTGCAGTGGTCATAGAACTAGATGTTAGCATATTTTTCCAGCACCACATTTCTATTGAAATTCAGCGTGAAACTGGCACACAACTTGAAGCGGTGTCTTTCAAAAATGCTCCAATGCTTCTGCACTACCTTACTAAATTCCTTGGGGCTGGGGCACACAATTTACCCAGTGTTACAGAAAAGAAATGGAGGCACAACTGTATACATGTATTCTGAATACAGACTATTTTGCTTTCGCAATTTAGAATGTGGAAAATGCTAATTGCAGACATTACAATATGTACAGAAATGCAGTGAGGATGTGTGGTGGATGCATGTATTTTTGGAGAAAGCAGTATTTCTCTTTTCCTCTCGCTGCTTTGCTGTGAGCACCATAGCACCTTCCAAAAAACCCAGCCCAAGAAAACAGTCTTTGCAGACATCTAGCCTTGGGAAATGAACGTAGTGAGCCACTGCCTAGCTGAGGTTAAGGCATCCTTCAGAATGGCTATCACTGGCCGAGTCCTTATGGGAAACAAACTCCTCTCCTGACTCAGATATTTGGTGCGCTGGTGGTGCAGATGCAAATCTTTGCAGTTCTGCAGGATTGGTTTGTAGCTGCTTGTCTTTGGGTGTCTGATGCGGGTTTTCAATCATGGCTTCCTAACTTTTGTCCAGCTCTGCTCCTGACTTTGGGCTGTGGGATGTTGGTCTTACCCTGTTGCTGAGCTGGTGGGATGGCACAGCTGAAAGCATGAACCTGGGGTCCTTTGAGAGCTGTGGCTGTGCAGATGCATGATATGTAGCAATGAAGGTTTTGCCTGTAGCTTGGGCAGCTGTGAAGCCTGCCACCTCTGCATAAATTCTTTTCCCCTCCTATAACTGTGCAGTGACACATGAATTCTGAGCAGGCTTAAGGTAGCTATTTGAATGAGCATTGGTAAGAACATTATGTTGTAGTGCCAGCTGGACTGGGGAATTAATCTGGAATATTACCCAAAGTAGTCAAAGCTGAACAACAGCTTAAAACTATTTCATTTTATTTTGATAACAGCTAGTCCCAAAACAACTGTGACTTGAGCTCTGCACGAAAGCAGTTTAAGGAAATGTGGGATTTTCTTGAAAATTCTTTGAGTTAAAGGATAAGGTGGGTTATAATTTCCCCTTACGTTCCTATTTCTTCCATTATGTTCCCATCATAAAATACAAATCTTTGGAGATCCAATTATCAGTCCTACTAATAAAGGGCATTATGGAAACGCCAGCGCTCAGTGTGTGCTGTGGTAATTTGTGTATGAGGAATTGCAAATATTTCACTGAAGCTTACCCTGCTAAATCCTAAGGAAGATTGTTGTAGATGAGAAAACTCCCCAGCATGTGAAAACTTTCTGTTCTTACTATGTCACTAGAAAGAGTCACTGTTCGCTGCATTAGCTGTGATTTAATGAGATGCTTCCTGTGGCAGATCCAGGGCTGGGAAAGCTAGATAGATTGTGGTGGTTCTATTATTAGAAGCCTGTTGTGTTTGACATTGAGCATAAAATATGGGGCTCATACTGCAGAACATTTCTCACACCCTTAGCTGAGAGTAAATCCCTGCAGTTATTTGAAAATATGGTCAGGCCTCTAGATTCTTGATGATCAGACTTGCAAGTGGATCATTCATGTTGAGATACGCAAAATCTGTTGACAGAAGAATGATGGCAGATACCTGAAGATCAAAATCTGATGGTAAAGGACAATAAATCTTGCTACGACCAAAGCAAATCTTCAGTCTAGAATTTTACTCTAAAGGATATTTTTTATGTAGATCGGTTTTGTGTAGACTTAGTTTATATAATGCATCTGAAACATCCAGAAAAAAGCTTTACGTTTTAGATATACATATGAAATAAGTGCTTTCTGTTTTCCATGGTATCTCAGAACAAATGGATTATTAGATTGCTACTGGATTCCATGGAACCTACAGGCATGATTGAATGTTGCTGCATGTTGACCATTCCTTGGGTGGGATCTAATTATTTACTCTTCTTTAGTGCTAATACAACCAATGGTGTAAGACAGGAAGAACGTTTAAAGACCGCAGGTAGTTAGGAAGTCATTTTCGTGTCCTGTCTGTGTGACAGTGGTACACGTAGCTACACAATGTTAACAAGACTCAGGCAGGGCATGGGTGTACACTGATACGGGGGAAAAACACCCTATATTCCAAGACTCTTACAATCTGCTTCCTCTTGGTTTTTCTCGGAGGAGTTCCACTCACGTTCAAGGCAGTTGTCACAGCTCAGCCTGCTCTGAAGGAGTCAGAACTAAATACAGCTTCAGGCTTCAGATTTGTAAAGAGAAAGTGATGTCCTAGTCAAGTTAGGTTAGAAAGTGTGAAGAAATAAACAACTGGGGAAAACATTTTTGAAAGGAAGAAAATAACATATTAAAGAAATTCAGAAATGCTTTGATGAGCTGCTAGATCCGCATCCGTGCAGTGAGGCTGCAGACTTGCACAGCTTGTGCCAGCACAAGATGAAGGGGTAATTGGACAGCTTGCACGGGAGCTCCTACTGTAAAGCACTTTCCCACATGTCTGTGTTAAATGAGAAAACAGTAGACAGGGCTCACTCACATCCCAGCTTCAATGAGGGCTGTGGAGATCATCTGACAACATCAGAGCAGCTCTGGCTCGTGCTTGTGTGCAGAATGGGCTTATGTGAAGGATGACTAGTGGAGAGGAAAGCACGGCAGCCTCAGAGGTGTCGTGTGGCCATTGGCTGCAGGTTGGGAGTGAAGTGTCTCTGGCCAAAATGAATTGGAGCTCCTCAGGAGAACCAGAAGGCAAGCCAAGTATTCCTATCGGTGTCTGTCTCTGAGCAGGAGGGCTGAGTATCAGCTCTGCTTTGCAAACAGCACAGCTCCTGCTCAAGTGAGAAACTCGGAGCAAGGGACAATCTGTATACTCTGCCACTGCAGGAGGAAGAAAAAACTAGTTAATTAGGAAACAGGGATTGAATCATAGCACTGTTATAATACTTTAATTGACATTTCAACATTAGAGCCGAAAAGAGGACTGCACTATTTCAGAAAGTACTTTTAAATATTTTAGGTGTTGAAACTGTAGCATAAAATACATGTGGATTGTTTGACGTCAGCTGATAATATGGTAGGTAGGCTGTGCTAATGTAGACCAGTCTGAAAACTGAGTGCCAAAATAAAAAAGCTGTTCATCTCCAGCAGGATCCAGGTCGGCTGCAGCAAGGTGGATGTGGTGTCATGCCAGCCAGATGTGTGCCTCATGGCTAACTTGGGCTTTACCAGAGCAGCTCCTGCTTGCTTACCCTGAATTTGTCCTGAGAAATCCTCACAGAAGGTTCTGGACCAGGTGGAAGCTATTTCTGAACTAATGACTTTCAAATGCACGACCTTGCAGCCTTCCAGGTACTGGAGGATGAAATCCTGCACAAGGGGATTATTTCGGGAATGTCTTTGGCCTGTTGCCTGTTTTGTTTCTTTGCTTGTTTAGCACACGTTGGTTTCACTGACATGGAAGTCTAATAGGTGTGTTAATCTATGTCTACTCGGCAGTACCTGTGGTAAAGGAAACAGAACAAATAAACTTATTTTAGTCAATATTTTTAACTGAAAAGTCTACGTGGTAAGACGCATACTCTCACTCTGACTGACTCACGCTCGGTTTAAGTTCCAGGAATGCCGAAGAGGGCAGCGTCATCCCCTCCAAAACAGTTTTCCTTTTCATATGGGATTATATCAGCAAGCAGCTGCCTCTAAGGTATTATTTTTGCCAGACCATCAGGCTCTCTGTGCCAGGTTCTCCCTTAAAGTGCTATATGGATGGGGCATCCTTTCCAAATAAGCCCTGGGGGCAGCGGGGGTGCCTGATGGAGGGGAGGCACAAAGGGCAGTGCTTCCACTGGCTGTGCAGGGTCCAGGGAAAATAGGGCTGTGGGTGGAGGTGCCCGGTGAGGAGCACTCTGTTCTCCTCTGTAAATGGGCTGTAAATGGGAAGTACAGTGGCTGGCTACCATGGAAAAAATGTGTCCTTGCTGGAGCCAAGCAGCTTCCCGTTGGCCTTGCTGGAGGGTCATCCCAGCACCTCGCGCTCCTCCTGGCGGCTCTGCTGCCCTGCCACTGTGCCGGCTGCCTTCCAAAAACCACTGCAACAGGTCGGTTTAAAATAGACATTGTGCTACACAACGCTTGGTTGGATCTTGGCGCTCGCTGCTCCACTGTGGTTCAACTCTGTGCATTGACTGGGGCAGGTTAAAAAGGACTTGAATTAGCTGACAGTTTTCAAATATGTGGATAGTTTATTTTGTCTCTTTTTAATTTCAGGCTGGTGAAATATGAGGATTCAATCAAACTCTGAGATTTCAGAGGACCACTGGCTGAGTTTAAAAACTGAGGTTTATTTTCTTAAACTTGAGCAAGACCAGAACTTGCCTAGGAGGCTCCTGCTGGTTGACCTCGGTGTCCTCCACGGGTCTGCTGGGCACAGACTAACGCTGCAAATCTCTTTTTTTCAATCTCTTTATTCTGAGGTTCACTTGGCACAGTAGGCAGGCAGGGCTGTCATTGCCTGGTTCTCAGGCTGCTTTGACTGTGTGGGGTCACCCCTGGTGGCATCATCGGGGGCCGTGTGACACAGAAGGGCTCATGGAGCAGAGGGGAGATGTGCTGTGCCGCTTGGCATTCCTCTCACATCTTCTGTGCTAGTACTGGAGTGATGCATTTAGGGAAAAAGTAGGGTCAGAGGGCTTCTTACAAGCCAGAATTATTCTCCAGCCTGTTTGTGCCTTCCAGGCAAAATGCAAAGGAAAGAGAATTGAGTCTGCTTCTTGTTGATGAATTTAGCTCATGAATCACTTGTGAAGGTAACCTCACAACTGCTTGTCTATTATAGTGCCTATGAGAAGTTTTCACCTTAGAGACTTCATTTACCAGCCTGTTTGTTGCAGACTGTTTCATTCATGACATACTGGATGACTGAAATGACTTTTAAAACAAAGAGTGCTTGATGTTGAAGAATAAGCTGGAAGTCACTCATGTCTGGGACAAATCTGGCAGTTCTACCCTGACACTGAAGGTAGAAATCATGACACTTTCAGAGCCTGAAAATCATAAATATTTTTTAGCTATATGTGCATACTTGGCTGATGAATAACATTCCTTGGCATTATTTAAAAGCTTCAATAAACTGCGTTTGAGACTGCTAGGTGAACATCCAGTACTTTTCACAGAGGACTTGCACACTGAGCCATAGCTGCTGTAAAGGCAAGATGGTCAGATTCCCTGTGGACCTTCAGCAATTCTGCTTGGAGAAAGTCACTGTGACTTTCAAAAGACAAAGCAGTGGTTACCTCACTGGGTAATATTTGTAAGTCTACCGGTTCGTTTGCTTTGTGCAAATCTGTGTAATGTGTCTGCCAGAAAAGTCAAAACCAACAAATCTTCTCAACAGTCTGAGATTAATTTTCCCCCTTTTTTTCCTTTAATGAGGAAGAACTTCTAAAATGTCTGGTGGGTAGCAACTGGAGACCTCAAACTAAGTATGGATGGCACTATCAGTGTTGCTGTCTGAACACATTTACCATGTAAGTAATTCAGCCTGATGCCTGAATAGAGGAGTATACTCATCACAGTTTCACTGTAATGGAGGCATGTACTGTTTTCCATTCATTATATCAATTCACTCTATCCTTTGGGTTGCTGATCATCTCAATAGAAGGAAATCCTAACTTTTGCTGGCTGTATACTCCCTCTGAAGTGTTGCAGCTGCTGAGTGCTGAGTTAGCTGTGACCTTGTGATCTTAATTGTACGTCCCAAATATTGCATTTGGGCAGGTTTTCTGTGTTTACATACCCTCGGTCCCCTGTGTTTCACTGAAATCAGTTAAGGAACATTCTTTTTTATTGTACCGAGTACATCTGAATTTTAAAACAAAGGGTATGGCATGCCTCTGTTGGAGTGGAATATGAATAGTTTGAAGGAACATGCTCTGTTGCTAGGGTCAAAGGTATTCTGCACAGAATATTTGGCTTCTGCATTTAATCTTTGGGTCTATATAATACAGAAATATTCTTTTTAACCAGGTTGGCTGGTGAATGTATTTTCTAGTGTTCAGTGAGTCTGATTACAGTTCCAAGTTGGTTTACTCCCAGCTCTGATTTTCTACCAGACCACAAGAAACAATGTTTTGTTATTGTAATTGATACAGTTGGAAAAATTGCAGTTTAATTTCACGACCAAGTCAGTTCACTTCTAGCTTCTACATATCTATTTTGTTCCTTGTTTCATATTGAAATCTTTCAGACAATGGTCTGAAAGGAGAATGCTTTAAAGGATGAAGGCAGAGAAGAGAATGTGAGTACTGGGTGTTGAGGGTAGGCCACTGCCTTTGGGCTGAATGGCAGAATTTGCTGTGCACATTCTCTTGCTGGCAGCATTTCCCTGGCACCGTCTGCTCATTAGGGCTCTGCTTCCATAGCACACTTAAACATGAGGAAAAGTTCACCCCTGTGAATGAACAAAGAGAAACATGTATTCATATAGAAATTAAGCATGTGCTTATGAATTTTACTAAATTTGGGATGATAAGATAGAGAATGCCTGCGTATAAAGGTATTGGAGAAACTGTCACAGGCATCTTCTTATCTTTTGCTCATTATTTGTATTATTTCTGAGTCCTTCAGATACTGCTGCTTGTTATCCACCCCACTGACATTTCATAGTCGCCTTCCCAAGTGCTGCTAAAAAGAGAACTAGATTTTGGGACACTACTCTGTGCCAGTGATTGAATTCCATAGCTCCAGGACTGTTGATGCAGAGAGCCCAGAATATAAAGAGCGGGAAAAAATAAAGTTTTTTCTTCTTGTACAAGTGGCATTGCCCAGTTCCTCAGGACAACAGAGGAGAGCGACAGAGAGTATATTTTTCCTAGCAAACAGAGTACGCTTAACAGCAAAACCAAAGGAAAACTGTATTTTCCTATTTCTTCAGTCAGGAGGGACACAGAGGGACTAGATCTTGTGGGTAGGAGAGACTCAAATTAGAGGACTCTGTAAAATTATTTACTCTCCAAAAAGATTGCGTGATATCATTGTCATTCTCCTGTAAAGCATATATCATATGCCAAACGGCTGTGCTCCCTGGCAAGAGAAGTATTTCCAGCTCCCCACTAACAGAAGTGTACTGCCACTCTTGATAAGCAATCTGGCTCGCAATAGAGGGCTTTCTGATGCAGAAGAGTGCATCTGCAGTGTCTGCCCTAGAGGCTTTCATTACTGGAACCAAGATTTAGCCTTAGCATTAATACTAATTTGCTTTTCATTTTTACCAGCTTTTTAATTTTTTAATGAGTTTCATCTCCACTCGCAGAATCTCCCGACCATACATCATCCTATGATGAGAGAATAAAACTAAAGGTTAATGCTGTGTATCGGAGGTCCCTTTGTTCCTGCATAAATACACTGTCATGACTTCTAGGGCCATTTGTCAGAGAAGTGATGTCATGGTAACAAAATGTAGATTGCCTTCAGGTTCCCAGTTGGTTATCAGAGCAGCTGTGGAGGCAACGCAGCTGAGGGCTGAAATACAGACCTCAATCTAATACCTGATCTAGCAGAGACGTCTGTTGCTTTCCATTCTGTTCAGTATTTTGCCCTTCTTACTGGCTCCATTAATTTTGCGAGGTTTCCCTCTAGCACATTTGTGGCCAGCAGGAAGATCCAGAGCCTACTGGTAATATTATGAAAAGCCTAAATGTTGGCAGTAGGGTACAGGCGTTTGAAGCACTTGTTTACCTGTAGGATCATAGAATCATAGAATCACCAGGTTGGAAGAGACCCACCAGATCATCGAGTCCAACCATTCCTATCAAACACTAAACCATGTCCCTCAGGACCTCGTCTACCTGTGCCTTAAACACCTCCAAGGAAGGTGAATCAACCACCTCCCTGGGCAGCCTATTCCAATGCCAAATGACCCTTTCCGTGAAAAACTTCCTCCTAATCTCCAGCCTAAATCTCCCCTGGTGGAGCTTGAGGCCATCCCCTCTTGTCCTGTCCCCTGTCACCTGGGAGAAGAGTCCAGCTCCCTCCTCTCTACAACCTCCTTTCAGGTAGTTGTAGAGAGCAATGAGGTCTCCCCTAAGCCTCCTCTTCTCTAGGCTGAACACCCCCAGCTCTTTCATAAGGCCTGTACTCCAGCCCCTTCACCAGCTTCGTTGCTCTTCTCTGGATTCGCTCCAGAGCCTCAACATCCTTCTTGTGGTGAGGGGCCCAGAACTGAACACAGTTTCAGTCGTCTTTTGAAGTGTCTGGTTGTGAGGTGATAATGGATGTTTTGGTGGGGCCTACCACCCAGTTGAAGTAATTACTGTATTTCAAATGGGATGTGCAAACTCTGCAAATTAATAGATGCCAGGAATGTTAGAACTTTTGAAGGAATTCTGCAAACCTCAACTAGAAGATCCTACAGCTTTCCATAGTGTTCAGCCTTTTAACAGTATCAGGGTGTGGGGGAGGCTGCAACAATGTTGGGCTACATGGCGTCCTGCTGAATTTTGACACAGAGGGCTCCAAGCAGATAATTTATGTAATTGCAGTTCATTGAGTGCTTTTTGGTGCCTGACTTGGACTGAGAACAACATTCTGCTACTTGGAACATTCCTAGTGTGCCAAATGGGAGATTTTATTTGATGCCAAATAGACCTCTTCATTTTGCAGTCAATATTTTGCTGTGATTCTTCACATAGCTGTTGCTACCAATTTCATGATTTTTCAGTGAGCACCACAGGTAGAACGCTGATCTTATAAAGACTGTTGAAGTTTAATATAACAGGGATGCCTACCTTTAATTAGTTATCGTAGATACTGGAGAACTAGCAATGGTGCTATGTTATTGCTTTAAAATATAGAAGGCAATATAATGGCAACAGTACTTTTGCTGTGATGTATCAGAAATACCAACACCACTATGCAAGAACTGGAAGTTCCTGTACTTATGTTAACAACATCTGTGTTTGAATATAATCACATCCAACACATTCCTGATCCTACAGGTGTCATGTTAATTTATATTAAGAAATGAAACAACTTCATAAATGCATTTCTGCAAAAATGTACTCAGAATCAACTTTATTTATAGCTCACACCTTTTTTTTTGCTAAAAATGCATAGTCATTACATATACAGTAGTCAGCATCCAAAAGTGTACAAAGTGTAAAGTTTCAAACCCTCCCAACAGAACTAAACAAAATTCACATATTTTGTTCATTGCATGCACAGACCCTTACATGTGATACCTCTTACTAAAGCATGCTTGAATCTCTAGCAGACAGAATTGACTTGTTATAAACTATTAAACACCAGCTATGCCCTCAAATCTTAAGGCTTTCACATGAAATAGCAAAGCCCTGCTTCAGAATCCTCCATGTTCTGAGTATGGCCCAGGAAGCAATTGCCCTGAAAGCAGAAGTCTGCTGGTGGTGTTACCTTACAGGGAACTTTGAGCCTGCTGCTTTTGTCTTGGTCATTAATTTATTACTGACTTCAGTGGAATGAAGAACCATCTGTCTAAGTAAGTTGTGAAAATAATTGAACTTTATTCCACATCCCACTTCAAAATACGGCAAGGTCTGTGCCTTTCAGTGCATGTGACAATTCCTCAGCATCTTTCATCTCCACTGAGGAGAAGAGGGTAAAGTCTCAGCTCTAACTCGGGTGTTGATTGCGTAGCCCTGACTTACAGGTGTCTAACAGAAGCTAGGAATATACTTAGGGTGAATTCTTAATGGCAGAGGTTTTGACTTAATGACCCAATAAAACCTTTGATGTCATTGTCTTTTCCCCCCGCTTTTTTGTCTCTGCTACTGCTACCAGTTAGGAAAGCTCTTAAAAACATTGTCTTCTACTCATTGGTGCTGTTCAAGTCAATCCTTCCAGAAGAAGGGTAGAGTGGATTAGCAGGATTATTAGTCAGGGCACCATGGCAAGGGAAGAGTACACGTATGTGATACGAAGATCCAAGTTCAGTTTTCACTCAAGAATATGATTAGCTCCATGTTGTTGGTTTCAGGGAATGGGAGGGGAAAAGAGAAATTTGTTTGTCTGATCAATATAATTTAATGATCCCAAATCATTGCACATGTTTACTTTAAGCTTCATTTATTTAAGGTCTTTTTACTCTGATAAGAAGTATGTTGAAAATCCCAATGGCCATTGAGACATAATCAGTCTTAGACTGATGGGTAATCTCGTTCCATTGTTTCATGGTAACTGCAATACAATCCACGGCTAAATGAAAGACGAGGCCTCCTGTCAGCATTACAATTCCCCTTGGCACAAGTTGCCAGTGAGAATTTCTGAAGAGTACTTAACTCATGTATGGTTTTTTTTTTACTCCGAACCCTTCAGCATTTAGTCAGCCTGCTTACTCCTGCTTAGGAGTTGCTTGCCCCCCGCCTGAAGCCAGTGGAAATTTTGCCGTCAGCTACAAAGGACATGGGATATGAACCTCCTAGGAGTATGGCAATGAGGAGGGTTTGTCCCAAGAGTTCATGGTCTAGAAGTGTTCACATTCTTCTCCCTGTGAAGTGAGGAGCTATGGAAAAAATATAACATTCTCTCTGCCAGAGTTCAGTAATATTTCTTCTTAGCACCTAGGAGGGTCTTTGCATTTTTAAGTGCTTTACAAACATTAGCTAGTCTTCAAATTAACCCTGCGAGGTAGGTAAGGTATATTCTCCCCATCTTACAGATGTGGAAACTGAGACACAGAGGGTCAAATTCAACCCTGGTACAATTCCAGTGTTTTACATGAATTAAGTTCATTCAAAATTAACACAGTTTAAATATCTTGCCCTAGATTACAGTACAGGTAGTGGCAAAGCAGGGAAAAAACCAAGGAGCGCCTGACTCCTCAGCTTGTTACTGGCCACTTGGTCACATTTACTTTCAGAAGCAATGAAAAATGGTATAATCTGGGCAATTATTACAAGTATGATTTGCTTCTGTAAGGCATGTGGATGGTAATTAACTGAGTTAAGGTGCAATAACACTTTACGAATGTGCTACCTCAGAGAGTTTACTTAAACATGAAGTAAAACTTTCATACTGTCATTTTCTGTAGGGGCACTGTTGACAAAAACCCAACATAGTAGCTGGATTCAGCAAATAACAAGCAAAACACTTGGACAACTAAGCAAAACTAGCATTTTAGCAAAAAGTAATGTCTCTCTACTTTCACCTGCTAAATTTCTACAAATGCAGCGTGCAGATGAAACCTTTCCCTTTGTTTCCAGACTGCAGTCTCCACTCTTGCTAATGAAGCACCTCAGAGCTGCACAGATATCCTGGGTAGTGACATTCAAATGAGTACACTGCAGAAGAAATAATAGTGTATCACCACAGAACACAGGATAATTACTATAGTCTAGATATATTGATCTTGCATGAAGACGAGCTTGAAGCTTACAGGATAGTTGGAAGTGCCCAGAAACTAGGCTTACTGAATATATGCCAATGCATAGACTGCAGTCGTAGGGACGTGCTGATTGCAAGGAGAAACGTCTGTGCCACCAACAGTCTGGGAACTGGTCCCATCGCAGTCAATCCCCGATGGAAAAGGTATATCAGTGTCAAGGTCAGTGTTGGCCAAAGATGGAAAGACAAATGGGAGTTTTCAGGCCACATGCTTGTGTTCCAGTCCTCACCTTGTACCCCTTCCTCACAGATTCTACCACAAAACGCCTGAAAACCCTTTTTGGTTTTATAGATGAGCTCTGGAGTCCACAGTGTAGACCTTATGGCAGGTACTTAGGCAAAAAAAGTTTTGTTTTCTAGGATATCCTTACGCATCTAGTGTGCAGGTTAGGCCTCCTGTCTAAGCTCTGGACATGCATACAGATGTTCAGCCATGTGTGCTTTCACACCAAAAAGAGATCTTGCTTCCTTACAAGTCACACAAACACTGCTCATTTCTACGTGAGCAAATTCAAGCACTGTAATTATAGACATCTCATTCCACTTTTCACCTCTTTAGGTGAAACCTCACTAGAACAATTTTGTTCTGTTCCTATTTACAGAGCTATCAGATACGGCAAACGGAGCAATTTATCTACATACATGTCCTTCACTAAATAAACACAGACACTCACATAGCATTTCCCTATATATTCTCCACGCTTATTGTAACTTTTTAATTTATAGCCACAATTTAAATAAACAAATGAACAAACATACATTAATTAGAACTCTTAAAATCTAATAATGAGTCCCTGCATCCATTCACTCCCATTCACAGCCTGCTTACAGTGACTCAGAGCACAGTGCTTGCAACAAGCAATTCCACATGCTCAGGCCCATGTATGTGCCTCAACATTTTGCCAATAGAAACTTATAAATGAAGAAATATTCTTAACGTCAGAGCCAGGGACCAAAACTGCAGCATGACTGGGCCTCACAAACAACAGCAGTAAGATTCCAGTAAAATTGCAGTTGGTTGCAATCCAACCTTCACACTGTTATCTGTCGTTGAGATATATATAGATGTCCCTGTGTGGCCTAACTGCAAATATCAAATGTATTTTTACAAGTATAGCTACAGCCTTTTTTTTGACATTGCCTCTTGAGATGTCCTCTAAATTGTGACTGACGAGCACAAATATAATTAATTACAGTCTGCTTTAAAGCTTTTTTTTTTTTTTACATTTGGCTTTTACTTATTCCAAGCCCTTTTCTACTGCTGAAATTTACTGTCCCCAAGCCTTTCTGATTTCTTTCTTAGTTTTTAATTGCTGGTTGGAGATGCTAGTGGCATCTCCCAGGCAAACCCTTTCTACATAATTAGTTTTGAAACTTGGATGAGTCATTAGGCTCCAACTACTACGCTTCAATTATTTTAAGTTGAATACCTCATATCTCAAAGCTTTTGGCCTCTTTTTGCAGTTGTGGAAGTTCACAGAATGACAGAGTTGCAGGTCTTGATCCATTTGCTTTCTATTGTGAGTTTCCAGTTTTTCACACTAAAAAACACTTTCCGAAGCATGGCAGTGTTGTGAACCAGCCTACTATCCCACTGCTGCAGATAGAACAGAGCCAGCCACATGGGGCCATGCTGGGTTTTATGGCCTGTCAGTGATAACTCAAGAGGCCACAGTGTGGGAACTGCTGTTTCAGAAAATTCTAGCTAGTCTCTTTAAGAGACCACATGTGAGCCTACCATGAATTGCAAACTAGCAGAACTATAACTGGTAAAGAACACATATTTTTGTTAGGCCATTCTCATAATTCTCTGAGGATCTTAAAGATCCAAGCCATTGTGGCTAAAATTGGGTTGAGATAAAAGATAAAATGAAGGGAGTGTAATTTTCTTTCAGTTTATATGCTTCATAGGGAAATTTTCACAAGGCTGACATTAGTACAGGACACATCATTTACTGGTTTCTATGATGATTCTGACCCATATTAAGGGTTTGACTTCACAATATCTAACTATAGCCCTTCCTACATTCCCATCATAAACAAAGGGGGCTTTGTCTTACAGAAAGCCATTGGACTAGACCCAAAACATTTTCCTAGGGTTTGGGTGCCACGTCCATGAAAATGGGTAGGGTCCAAGCAGACGTTTATTACCACAACGGGGGCAAAGAGGCCAAGGTAAAGAGCCACAATGCTATTGTGCAGCATGACACCAGCGTTTCCTAAGGAAGTACCACATTTCTTTTTGAAAATGGGGTACAGAAGCAGTTTCTCACCTGAAGTTCAAGCTGTGACACCCTCATGTAATATTATTGCATGCTTGTTACTAGTTTTGTCAGACAAAATCAAAATGCATCTGTTTAAAATCTTCATATAGTTTACGAAAATGCCTCTTCCTATATAAAGTTCAGTCTCCAGTTAGCTGCTCATTGTGTGAGAAGGACAATACCTGGGTTGCTGTGAAAAAGTACTGCTTTGGAAAATACGTTGTAATTCTTGGTTTTGATCATCCCTCAAGTTTCTGAAAGAGGACTCAAAAACATCCATCTGCAGCCACAGTTAATCAGAACAGGAAAAGGTGGGGAATGACGCAAAAGTGCCAGTATCCAGTGTTTGTGGAGCCAAATAATAGGCGCTGAACTCAGATTCAGCAGTACCTTATTATGCAACTAATTTTAGGATGGTAAATCTGACAGAGTGCTCTAATTAAAGAGTTGAAGAAACCAGTTCTATGTCATTCTCTAAAAGATCCAGAATGAGATCTCAGGTATCAGTTACTCTTTACATACACAGAACTCCCAACTGAGCTCGGCAGGGACTTATAGAAAGTCTGACATCTGACTTGGACCCTAAAGGGCTGATTTGGGTGTGATTTACCAGGGAAGATGAAGGGGGCCCTTAGCAACCCCCTTAGCATGACAGATGTTCCTGACCTGCTGGGGGAAGAGCCATGCTATTATATACATTATTTCTTTCCCACTCTGCCCCACCCCAAACTGGTTTGACCCGTTTCTGGTTCAGTTATTTTACATATCCCTTCATTTTATTTTAGTATCTGAGTGGCTGCACCAACCAATCGCTGCCTGTCTCATTGAAGTGTCTGCATCTCCTGGTACTTCTGTAATAACTCACAGCTGGTTTTCCTCTCTGTTGAATCTATTGTTCCCTGGCAGAAAAGGTCTCAAGACCTTAAAAGCTATAGGTAGCTATCAATTTGCTTGCAGTTAAAATCCAGTACGTGGCTGTGAAAGCCTGTTGCAGTACCACAGAGGACGGTAAATGTCAGTGCATAATCTGCTAGGAAATTTCACGCAGGAGCTGATTTGAAGTCCATGAGTAATCATTGCACAAGTATCTTCGGGTGTATACATATATATACTCTTATATATGTAGCTAACAAATACATAGCTAGATATATAAATATCTATATGTATATTATAGAGATAGTTTAAACCTAACCGTTACGAAATTAGTAAGTGGCATTCACGGTTCATGCATTCTTCCTAGTAGCAGAGCTAAATTATTTCAGCTTATACTCTAAGCAGCAACATACCAGTAAGCGTTTGCTTGCCTCCCTTGGTAACCTAGTAGTTTAGAGAACACAAGCAGTTCCACCGTGGGTATTTTCACTGACAACCCTCCACAAAGGGGACCCGGCCCTTCCACAGGTGCATTTTCCCCAGGTTTCACAGCATCTTCAGGCCAGGGTGGGGCCGGTCTGAGGGTCGCCGGTCTGAAGGTCACAGGTCACAGGCCAGAGGGTCTCCAGCCTGGCTAGTCCTGCTTACAGACATCTGCGACGCCAAGGAACTTCCTGACGACCATGGCCAAGCAGATTGTCAGGACCAGCATATAGCCCACGGTGCCCAGGTAGGTGGGGGCGGCCAGAGGCGCCTTGAGGAACTCAGCCAGCCCATCCTCCACATAGTGCACCTGGTCGTAGATGCTGAGGAAGGTGAAGATATGGAACAGCTGGTGGCTGTGCCCCACGATGTCGAAGAGGCCCGGCTGGATGCGCTCGGGGATTTTGCTAACGTTGAAGAAGGCGGCCACCAGCAGCCAGAAGTAGCGCCGGTAGAAGTAGACGAAGAGCGTGGGGTTGCGCGTGCGGAGGTCGAAGAAGAGGCTCTCGAGCATGATGGGGCAGGCCATGCTGAGCGGCATGGCGAAGACGAAGGTGCGCACGGCGAAGGGGTAGGCGCAGCAGGCAGCGCGGCTGCGGCAGCAGGCGGCCGTGCAGCCCACGGCCAAGGCCAAGGCAACGGGCAGCACCATGGCGCGATAGGCCGCGATGGGCGCCTCGCAGTCCAGCTGCCAGCCCAGCCGCTGCCGCACCAGGTGGCTCACGGCCCTCGCGTCCAGCAGGCTCAGCCCCGGCAGCAGGTAGTAGAAATAAGCCACGGTGCTGGCGAAGCCGTAGTAGCTGATGGAGGCGTAGTCCAGGTAGAAGAAGGCTGCGCGAAGGCGCGGGGAGAGGCAGCTGAAGAGGTGGGCCGTGCAGCTCATGGCGAAGGTGAGCAGCACCCCCGAGGCGTAGCACCAGAGCGGCAGCAGCGCCGGGTGGTGGAAGGGCAGGTCCCCCGCGCCCCGCAGCAGCAGCAGCCGCCCGAAGCGGCTGAGGAACAGCAGCAGCGGGATGAAGTGCGTCCAGAAGTTGAGGGTCTCGTTGGTGGGTTGCAGCACCGAGGCCACGCACTCCCGCGCCGAGCAGCGCAGCCGCCGGTACCCGGAGAGGATGAAGCACTCCACGAAGTCCTCGGGCACCTCATCCCAGCGCAGCAGCGCCGAGGGACGGGCGGGCGGCTCCGCGTCCTCGCCCGCCCGCGCCCCGCGCTCCCCCGCGCCTCCCGCAGCATCGCTCATCGCGGCTGCGGCCCCGGCATCGCGGCCGGCAGCGGGAGAGCCGGCCCGGCAGCCGGGGGAGGCGCCCGAGCCGCCGGTAATGATGGATGCGAGGTGGGGCGGGACCGAGGAGCCTCCCCCGGCGGGGGCTGCGGGTCCTGCAGCGCCCTCCCCGCAGCGCCCGGAGCCGCCCGCCCCGTAGCGCTGCGCCCTGTATCTCTGCACCTCGCATCCCTACATCGCTGCACCCTGCACCCTGCCACCCTGCATCGCTCCGAGCCGCTGCAGCATCAGCCCTGCATCCCTGCACTCCTCATCCCTGCATCGCCCTGAGCCCCCTGTATCGCTGCACCCTGCATCGCTGCATCCTGTGTCGCCCCGAACCCCCACAGCACCAACCCCGCATCCCTGCACCCCGCAGTGCTGCACCCTGCATGCCTGGACCCTGAATCGCCCCGAGCCCTCGCAGCATCAACCCTGCACCCCTGCATCGCCCTGAGCTCCCACACCCCTGCACCCTGTATCGCTGCACCCTGCATTGCTGCACCCTGCACCCTGTATCCCTGCATTGCCCCGAGGCCCCGCAGCATCAGCCCCACATCCTGTCACCTCGCATCCTTGCACCCCACGTCCCTGCACCCTACACAAGCCCAAACAGCACTGCACTCTGCATTGCCCCAAGACCCCACAGTGCTGCACCCTGCATTGCCTCAAGATCCCCCCAGCATCAGTCTCACAGCACTGTATCCTGCATCGCCCCAAGCCTCCTGCACTGCTGCACCCTGCATCTCCCCAAGCCCCTGCAGCATCGACCCCACAGCACTACACACTGCATCACCCCAAGACCGCAGAGTGCCGCACCTTGTATTGCGCAGAACCCCCTGCAGCACCGACCTTGCAGAACCCACCCCGCAGTGTGGATCCTATAGCACCCTGCATTGCCCCGAGCCACCTGCAGCACCAACCCTGCAGCGCCCACCCCGCAGCACTGCACCCTACCTTACCCCAACCCACCCCCAGCACCGACCCCACAGCTGCTGCCCTGCAGCGCCTGGGGCCAGGGGAGCAGAGCCCCTTGCTTCATCCTGGTGTAAGGCACACAAAGCATTGGCACCGGCAATGGGGGGGTGAACCATGGGGTCCCCATCAAGAGGTACAGAGCCAGGAACCCCCCCCCAGACAGGGACACAACTGGCAGCCAAGTGGGTTTCTGCCAAGTGTGCTTCAGTGAGGCCACACCAGACCTGTTTTTGGTGGTGACTGTGTCATGCAATGAATGCAAACGTTATTCGAGGCTAAATGTGGGCTGCACAGGGTGGCACATGGGTCTCCCACCTTGTCACTGTGCTCTGAGCAGGAGGAGGCTTGGGAGTGGGCTGCTGATCCTCAGACAAATCCTGCCTTTACTGGCGGTGCGGTTATGCAAGCAGCACAGTTACATAATGGGAACATAAGAATACAGGGAGCAGCACTGGATGGCCATCACTACACCTTAACGCATCTGGAGCAGATAGAAGTCACTGTGGGAAGGTGAGGAACACGCAGGCAGGAGCCAGAGTAAGGGATTGCACTGTGCCACTTTGATGTGTTTGCTTTTGTTTGTTTTCAGATGGTCTTGAACAGCTGATAGCACTGGAGTTTCAACTGTTTGTGTTGCAGGGTGATATTGAGATGTCTGTGTGTGGTCACCTGGTGTAAACCGAGGGCCAGTGCAATCAGGACATTCTGCAAAAGACTTTCATAAACCCCTTCCTTTCAATAGCGAACCATGATGATGTCAAAAATCTGAACAAGGAGGTAATCAGGAATGGGTTTTTCAAATCTGGTGTGAAAAAAAAAAAGTAGTAAAAATGTGTGGCTGAAAGGGATTCTTTGTGCATGTTTCATTGCAGTAAACATATTGGTTTTCCAGACATGTCAGAAGTAGGGCAGTGGTGACACTGCTTATCGTCTCTGCAGAAATTACACAAGAGTCCTGTGAGGAGAACACCAAACAGTGCCGAAAATCCAAGGGCAGGAGGAAAATATTAAACCAAGAGACCTATTTTTTAGATACCAGGCCTAGTGGGCTCTGATGGCCACGCATTTTAGAGGGTGCCTGGCGGTGTGCAGGACCCACCTTAAGGAATGACTGACAGAGGGCTCTGAACCCCACCTCTGGTGAGCCTGGGCTGCACCAGGAGCAAGCAGGGCCTCACTTGCTGTGGGCTCTACCATATGGGATTTTGGGAGAGGAAAGGCTCTTTGGGACTAACAAAAATTGCTTAGCCTCTTGTGGAGGTCAGGTTTCCCATGGGGCTGCTCTGTGAGACAGAACAGATGCTGGACCATTTGCTGCATCACCAAAATGCACCTGGTGGTAAGTGGGCCGCTGCCTAGAAGATAGCTCCTTTTCTGCCCTGCTCCCACCACACCACACATGCAGGCAGTCCCAGGAGGGCTCTGATGTTAATTTCTCCTAGTCATAAGTGATACTTTTGTTTGCGGTGACAAGTGCCATTGCAGGCCCTAGGGAAGGGGACTGAAGTGACTGTGATCTTCAGCCTCTGCTATCAAGGTTAGATAAGGAGAGACTGAGAGCAATCTATCTGGCTTTAGACCTGTGCTAAAGAGCCTTTTGGAAAGCCACCAGCAGCTGTCGCAACAGATGGTGCCTAAAGAAAAACAGCATCCACTGCTGATTAGGAACTGCTGGTCTCGCAGTGGGCAGCCGGTCCCATTGGACACGTTCTGACTTTCCTGCAACCTCCAGACTTTCAGGGATGTGGGAGGTGTTCAACCCTCTTGCCTCAGGGGGTATTGGAGCATCGCCTGGTTTCTGGGGAGAGACACCCACTGGGTTTGTGCTTTCACGGGACCAGCCCAGGTTGCGAGGAGCAGGCGGGGTTTGCTTGTGGTTCCAGACTGACACAGCCCTTGAGGCCAATGGAATGTTGAGCTGTTGGTGGAGAAATGCAGTGATGCTGCAGAGAAGATAATTGTCTGGAAATTTCTTCCTACTATTGATGTCTCCTGTAATATTCTAAGATGTCTTAAAATAATATTATGGGGCATGGGGGCTTTTTGCAGATGTAAGAATCACTTGTACATACCAGCTTCTCTGGCCATGGTAGCTCTCTCCTTCTTTATCCCTAGTGGGTTTACCTGTGCTACAGACAAAGACAAGCAGTGTAAAATAAATAAAAATAATCCTTTCTCTGCCTCTGTGTGGGGATCCAGCTTCGGCTTGTTCCAAGCGCTCTGCTGATGTTGCACAGACAATAACTGGGTTGGGGTGGGGGTGTCTCCTTGTCTGGCCAGAAAGTGCCACAGAGATCTTAGAGCTTCTACAGATCACAGTTACTGCGATTGCCAAGTGACAGCAATGAACCTTTAGCAGCCACATTGATGAAACTCCTTACTAATTATTTGGTTCTTTGTTTTTTTCCCCAAGGCTGCCCCCTCACAGGTAAGAATGGTCTCTGAGGACAGATTGGGCTTTCATAAAGGCAACTGCATACATCTTACCTTGAGTTAATTACGCTGTTCCCAAGCCAGCTGTGAAGCAGTGTACTGGGATCTCACAAGTTAAAGCACTCACGACCTCAAAATAGCCTCTTATTCATGTGTAGTCCATCAAGGTTAGTATTAAATAACTAATACGTGGTAGGTAAGGGAAAATCAGGGCAGTTGGAGGTCATAGAGAGGAGTCTACAGAACATAGTAAATGAAGAGACCTCAAACTAGAGTCTGTATTTAGAAGAGCACAGTCCAGGTATACCATGTTTTTTTCTAGTATGTGTAGAACTTTCTGCAGGCTTTCTCTCCAAACAATGCTTGAGAAGACTCTTAAAACTCTGATGAAGGCACTGCCTAATGAGGTAAGTCATGGAAGATGATGGGAATCAGTGCTGGGTGAAGATTGCCAAGATACCAAATGAGGCGTTGTTTCTATATTGTAGCAGTGGTGGTGTTTGGAAGATTTAAGATGCTTTTGAAGATATGCATTCAGCATCACCCAATTCAACCCACTCACACAAGTAAATATCAGTCTTAAGAGTTCTTGCATGACATAGTCTTACACTATTTTACCCTTCTATCTTTTCACCTTCAAGACAGATTTTACTGATTGTTTTTTTAAAATGAGAAGCTTTATCTGAGTAAAGACACTTAACCTCTTTGTTTGCTCTGGATTTTTATCCTTCTTCACTAAAATCTCTTTAGTAAATCTGATTCTGTTTTGACACCTTCTGTCCACAGAAGGCTGCTTGACCACTGTCCACTTGAACATAAGTGGGGGTAGACTTGGGTTCTGTTTATTTAAAAAGAGTTGGTGTTAAAGGAAGAGAGGCTTTAGCCTCACTTAACTTGGTCTAATGGAACTCAAGCTTGCAGCTGCTCTGGGAAAGCATCTTAATGAACATATAGACATTGTTTCTTAAGTGTGTTTCTTAAGTGTATTTCTTCTTTTATCGTTTCTTACGTATCAGTCACTTTTTATCCAGTGTATGGGTAACTTTCTACTGCAGTGATTATGATCCTTTGGAATAACTGAGTAGTCACTTTCTAATATTGAAAGACTAACCTGCCTTTAGAGATTCTACCCCATTGTCTTTTTCAGACAGGATAAACAGGAATCCTTGCATAATTTTCTCCTTCTTGAGTAATTACTCAGGGACAATTACACTTTATAAACATCATTCTTTAATAGGTAAAGAAAAGTGAAAGTGATACTTGTATTTCAAAAACCTTATTTGAAGGTGAAAAAGCTAGATATGGTAAATGGAATAACAATGACCGATACCATCATAGTTGCACAGCATTGTTCATTTTCACCAGGAACTTTGAATTTTCTACCCTCTTTATGTTCAAGTTGAATATATTCCAGTTTGTGTTCTTTATACTTTAAAAAAAACAGTAATAAAATCAATCTGAAAAATAACTCTTAATGTAGCAAACTGGGGAAAAACACTTCACATTTTAAGAAAACTTCTCTGTATGTTTGGTTGTTGCCTTTTTTTTTTTTAGTTCTTTTTGAAAGACTGGGTGCAGAACTTGTGTTTTTTCTGAACAGCAGCAGATCTGAACCTAAATAACAAGGTGAATTTAGGTCTGTTGTGATGAAGAATAGCATATTGAGCATGTGCATTTTTCATCCTTTTTTATTGTGGTCAGAATCCACTGCTGTCCCACCTGCCAGGGCCACGCAAGCCAAGTACAACTTGTCCCTTGCACAGGTTGCAGGATTGAACTCTCAGAAAGTGCATGTCTAAGGAAATTGTTTGTATGTGCTGAGTGAGAGAGCATGAATTGCTACTGCGTGAGCTGGAAGGAGGGACTCTTGGACAAAGGGAAGATTGCTGTTGCACTCATCTTGAACTTCCATGCCTTTAAACGGCCAATAAATTTACACATGTGGATGCCAGCCAGCCAGCTAATTACCTCTGTCAAGAAGCTGTAGGAGAAATTCTGGAATTAAGCCTTCATTTGATACGGTAATGCCTGGAAAATAGTCCGCAAGTTACTGACCTCTCTCAGCCAGACTGTACAAGTCAGATGTTCCTGTGACTGGTTTGTGTAGGGGGTCTTGCTGCTTCAAGAATCCCAAGGGGAGAAAGAATACCAGTTCCCTGATAAGACACACGTCCCAGGAAAGCAGTGGCATCCTGGAAGGGAATGTGGCTGCTGCATGGCAGGACTACAGCAAAACTCACAGCTGAGAGAAGGCAGAGCACCAGCACCAAAAGATGGAGCAACACAAATTGCTCGAACTAGGAAAGAGAGCAGTAGCAACAAGTCCAGGCTTCTGTGAATATCAGAGCCCTCTCCAAGCCATCCTCCCCGGCTCTTTTTTGTCATTCTAAGCTGTGACTGTTGCCTGCCTCTCATCCCATCTCTGTTCCACTCCCCTCCCGTGCTGCATCCCCTCATCTCCCTAGCAACGCGGGTTTCAGTCTCAGGGGTGGGAGAAGATGGAGGTTGGAATACAGGAAAAGAAGCTAGCAGACTGCTGCCTAAGCAATGGGTAAACAGCGCACGCTGCCTGTAGCTGTAGGGATCTGTGAGGCACTGGTGAGAGCATGAAATTACTTGCTTACAAACCTGTGCTACACGTCTGTTCTACTCCTGACCTGCCCACAAAAATGCTTCCTTTGCTACAGGGTAGGGAACTTCCACAGCACTTTTAATCCTTCTTGCCCTTCCCTCACACTCATCTTGGCAAAACGATTGTGGTGGTTCAGCTGTGCCCTGGCCTGCGCTGAGAGCAAGGGGGACATTTCCTGAGGAACTGTGGAAAACCAGCCAGCAAGATAAGGGTGATGCACCACAACATGTACTTTACTTAATGTAGCTTAGTGCTAATTGCTTAGGAGAAGTCACGATTGTCATTAGTATGTTTTGTCATTGTAATAATGGTTAGTAGCACCCAGGTTTGTGGGCAATCAGACCAACATCATTACAATAAAAAAATGTCTAATATCTCCTTATCAATATTATTATTAGCCTACCCTTTCCAGAACTAATTCTCCATGGATTGCTGCATCTTGCTCATTCCTTTCCTTCCCTCTCTCCTCTCACCCTTCCTCTCCCATTAAGGCAGAGCCGGTGACATGTGCTGTCATCCCTTGACTGTACGCGGGTGCTGCTGTGCCACTGCGATGTGTTATAAATAGCAGGGATTCAGGAGCGCAGTTCTTCTGAAAAACTCGTCTGTAGAGATGACCTTTGAAATTCTATCTTTCCTGGTTCTCACAGCGTGCTCTGTATCACCACACTCTTAAATTGGTGCAGTTTATTAATTACGAAAGAGTGTAAGGGCTCAGCAGCAAGCAGAGGATTTAAACAATGAGGCAGATAATTAAAAGGGATTAATGAGGTGGATTAAACAAAGGGATTGAAGCCAAATGAAGCACAAATTTTCCAAACATTAGTGCCCCCAAAACTCCAGCACCCAGGGGTACGTTCCTCTTCACAGGCAGAGATTTGATTTTTATCTAGCAATGTCAGCCTTTTGTGTGAGGTCCTTGGTGCAGCCCCAGGAGAGTCGAGCAGCAACCAGTGTACTCTGGTGCCCCCGGCCCCCCTCCTGGCCAGCACCAGTGCCCTCGACCCTCCCTCCTGGCCAGCACCAGTGCCTCCGGCCACACTCCTGTTCAGTACCAGTGCTCCCAGCTGGCTCACTTCTGCCCCAGTGTGGCACCAGTTCCCACTCCCACGCTGCAAACAATCCCAGAGCAGCTCAGGGGTGAGGTCCCGCCCCTCTGTCGGCCGGGGGTAGGTTCTCAGGAAAACGATGAGGAAGATGGGAGAAGAGAAGGGCTTGACATGGACTCTGAGGCAATGAGATCCTTCCTAATCCAGCTCTAGAGCTCCTTGGCCAACGCGATTCATTCCTGGGGAAGCGTTCTTCTGTTGGCAACAATCCTAAAAGACTGGTGGCATTATCCCCAAGTGGTGGGTTTAACGTCTCTCGCGTTCCCTGCAAGCCAGCAGCGACTCCCCGTCGAGTCCGCGGAAAGCGGCGAACAGAAAGGGGGCGGGGCTTGGAGGGGGCGGGGCTGTGACCTGGCGGGGCGGGGCTTGCCGGGGGCGGAGGGTTATCGGGGCGGGTCCTGGTCGGGGGCGGGTCCTGGTCGGGGGCGTGTCCTATTCAAATGACGGGGGTGTGGGTGTCTGCTTGTGGGCGTGGCCTGCGCGGACGGGGCGGGGCGAGGGGCGGTTCCAGACTGTTCCCCCTTAGTCCCCCTTACGGCAAGAGCCAAATTGAGGGGCTGGAGCGCATTTGGAAGAAGGAACAGAGCTGGGGAAGGGGCTGGAGCACCAGCCTTGGGAGAGGTGGCTGAGGGAGCTGGGGGTGTTTAGCCTGGAGAAAAGGAGGCTGAGGGGAATCCTCGTTACTGCCTGCAACCGCCTGAGAGGAGGTTGTAGCGAGGTGGGTGCTGGTCTCGTCTCCCAGGACAGGCAATAGGATGAGGGGAAATGGCCTCAAGTTATGCCAGAGGAGGTTCAGTTTAGACATTGGGAAAAATTTCTTCACCAAAAGGGTTCTCGGACACTGGAAGACGCTACCAGGGGAGGTGGTTGAGTCCCTGTCCCTGAGGGTATTTAAAAGGCAAGTAGATAAGCTGCATCGGGATCTGGTTTAGTAGCATCAAGTTGGACTCGATGATCTCAAAAGTATTTTCGAACCAAGTGATTCAGTGATTCCATGATCCTTTGCTGGCAAATCATAGAATAACCAGGTTGGAAGAGACCTTCCAGTGTGGTTCTCAGCATAGGTGCCGCTCCCTCCTGTCCCTCCCAGGGCAGTTGGTGTTGGGAGTTGGTGGATCTGAAGCTTTCATTTATCTCTGTGTATCTGCTTTTCCCTTAGGTATTACCTCAACTCCAACATCTTCCACATTATGCTGAAAATCCATAAAAGCATGGGAACACAAGACTCATGATGAAAGCAATGTGACTCTGGTTATACTGTCCAGTTGAGCAATGTTCAATACAGTTGCTGTGGCGCTGTGCTGTCAAACCTGATCCCCCAGGATGTGCTGCAGTGTCTTTCTCACCATTTGAGGTTTTATTGACTCGGTGTAACATTTTGATGTTGTTCAAAGCAGTATCTTTGTCACCTTGTGGGATGTTTGGGGCCAACCCTGCCTCCAGACTGCCTGCTCGCCCATTGCCTGCGGCCATAGGATCAGCAGGTGAAGAGCTGTGCGGGGTGGCTGGAGCAGAGGACTATGCTGCTGCACTGCACTGTCTGCCCTGTCTGGCCTGGTCCCGGAGCAGCCTTCCACCCCCTAAAACACATTTCATGCAATCATAGCGAAGAGTTGAGTCAGGATCATAAATTTCAGGAAAGCAAACTTAAAGCTCTTCAAGGAATTAGTCAATAGGACCCCTGGGAACCTACCCTCAGGGACAAGGGAGTGGTGCAGAGCTGGCAGGTCTTTGGGGATACTCACCATTGAGCACAAGAGCTCTCCACCGCCAGTGCAAGAATTCTGAAAGAAAACGTTAGAGACCAGCATGGCTATGATTCTATGATGGAATGGTTTGGGCTGGAAAGGACAACTAAGGCCATCCAGTCAAAGCCCCTGCAGTGAGCAGGGACATCTTCAGCTGGTTTTGGTTTCTCAAAGCTCTGTCCAGCCTGACCTTTAATGTTTCCAGGGATGGGGCACCTACCACCTTTCTGCGCCACCTGTGCCAGTGCCTCAGCACCCTCAGCATAAAAACTTCCTTCCTAATATCTTGTCTAAACTTCTCCTCTTTTAGTTTAAAAACATTACCCCTTGTCCTATTGCTACAGGCCTGCTAAGAACTTTTCCCTGCAGTTTTCTTCTCCCTTTCAATATTGGGAGGCTGCTCTAAGGTCTTCCTGGAACCTTCTCTGCTCAACAGAGAACACGCTGAACAACACCAACTCTCTCAGCCTCTCTCTGCATACGAGTTGCTCCAGGCCTTTGTGGCTGTCTCTCTGCTGAAGCAGGTCCATGTCCTTCCTGTGCTAAGGGTCCTTGTTGTATGCCACGAGAGGTCTGGGTGCTCCTGGGCTGGTGGTGCTGGGTGAGTGAGCTGCAAGTCACCATCTGCCTCACTGCAGCTCCTTGCTAGGTGGATTTGGTGTTGCCTAGAGTCTGCATCTGAATTTTATCCACATAGCATGAGTGCAAGAGACATGGGAGTAATCCAGACCCAGGCTGCAGTCCCAGTATAAGAAGGATATGGAACAATTGGAACAGGTCCAGAGGCCACACAGATGATGCAAGGGCTGGAGCACTTCTACTATGAGGCCAGACTCAGAAGGTTGATGTTGTTGAGCCTGGAGAAGAGATGGCTCCAGACGGAACTCAGAGCAGCTTCCAGTACTGAAAGGGGGCTCCAGGAAAGCTGGGGAGGGGCTTTTTGCAAGGGCAGGGAGTGACAGGATGAGGAGGAATGGCTTTAAATTGGAAGGGGGAAGATTTAGATTAGACATTAGGAAGAAATTTTTCATGATAAGGGTGGGGAGGCCCTGGCACAGATTGCCCAAGGAAGTCATGGCTTTGAGATACCCTCCAATCCAAACCATTCTATGATTCTGTGAGAAGTGGTAAGTTTTGCTGGTTTATATGTTTAATTATCTCATCATATAAATCTGCCTTGTAAGATGTAGCTGGCTTAGGTCAAGACATAACCCGTTTTAGGGCTGCAAGAATTTATTGATATGCTTAGTTGTCTTATAAGATGTAGCTGTTTTAGGTAGAAGATAACCTGAAGGGAGTCTCCAGACATGGTTGGATAATCTAAAAAAGAATTAACATTCTTTGAGGATTTACACAGTTCTTTGTCTAAAACTAGTATCTATACCCACTGCTTTTGTAAGATGTGATGCCTTTTTTAGAAGGGCATCCAATTCAGGGCTGAAATGTAAAAATCATAGAATCGTGAAGTAGTTTGGGTTGGAAGGGAGCTTAAAGATCATCCAGCTCCAACCTTCTGCCATGGGCAGGGACACCTTCCACTCAGTCAGGCTGCCCAAGGCCCCATCCAACCTGGCCTTGAAAGCCTCCAGGGATGGGACAGCCACAACTTACGTAGGCAACTTGGGCCAGGGCCTCATCACTCTCATGCTGAAGAAATCCTTACTCATGTCAAGCCTAAATCTGCCCCTCTCCAGTTTATAGCCATTCCCCCTCATCTTATCACTACAAGCCTTTGAGAATAGTCCCTCTCTAGCTTTCTTCCAGCACTTTTCAGGTACTGGAACGTTGCAATAAGATCTTAGAGCCTTCCCTTCTCCAGGCTGAACAAGCCAAACTCTCTCAGCCTGTCCTCATATGGCAGGTGCTCCAGCCCTCTGATCATCTTTGTAATCCTCCTCTGGACTGGTTCCAATAGCTCCATATTCCTTCTTATGTTGAGGATTCCAGAACTGGACACAGTACTCCATTTGAGGTGTGGCCTTTGCTTCAAAGACTTTGTCCTTTTCAATATTTTACCAGTGAATGAATGTTTCTCACAATTCTATGGCCATATTTATGTGATACTATGTGCAATTGTTAGCTCAGATCCAACCTTCAGACTAATGGATTAAAATACAAGACTTTGGCCTAACTTTAGATGTTACTGATAACTTTATTAGCCTACACTCTTAGAGTTAACAGTCATGACAAAATTCCTTTTCTAAGGTTTCCAGAGAAGAGCAACGAAGCTGGGGAAGGGGCTGGAGAACAAGCCTTATGAGGAACAACTGAGAGAGCTGGGGGTGTTTAGCCTGGAGAAGAGGAAGATGAGGGGAGACCTCATTGCTCTCTCCAACTACCTGAAAGGAGGTTGTGGAGACGAGGGACTTGGCCTCTTCTCCCAAGGGACAGGACAAGAGGAAATGGCCTCAAGTTGCATCAGAGTTGATTCAGGCTGGACATTAGGAAAAAAAATTTCCCAGAAAAGGTCACTGGGCACTGGCAGAGGCTGCCCAGGGAGGCGGTTGAGTCACCTTCCCTGGAGGTGTTTAATGGACAGGTGGCTGAGGTGCTGAGGGACATGGTGTAGCATTTGATAGGAATGGTTGGACTTGACGATCCGGTGGGTCTCTTCCAACCTGGTGATTCTATGATTCTATGATTCAATCATTTGTACATTTAACGGGAATTGGTACACACGCACTGGCAAGACTTCTGTTTTTAAAGGATATGATTTGTATTGTGGCTTACACCGTGGAAGCATGACTGCAGCCGTATGTAAATCTCACTCCCCTTCTCAACTTCAACCTCAACCTCCCAGCACCCTGTGCTCACACACGCAGACAAGCTCTGACCTCCTCCCCCGCTCAATTCTATCTGCGATGCTTCTATCTGCGATGCGGGGATCAGCCCCGCCCCATCGGCCATCGACTCACCGGCCTGCGGCGCGCGCTCGGCGCTCGGCGCGGGGCCGCCAAGGCTGAGCGAGGCGAGAGCCAAGATGGCGGACAAGGCGCCCGGCGGCTCGCAGAAGCCCAGTGCGAAGGTGAGGCCGCTCCTTGCTGCGACGTCGTGAGGAAGCGCTCCCCCCGCTGTTTCCTTGCTTGCTCGGTGGCTCCCGGGACTGGCGAAGCGGGGTGGCGGGCCCGCGCTTTGCCCGGGGCGCCGCGGCGGGGTTCGGGCCTGCACCGGGGCGGCCCCGCTCCTCGAGCCTCCGACGGGGGAAGCGTGTCCGGCGCGGGCCTCGAGGCCCGCGTCGGACACGCTTCCCCCGTCGGAGGCTCGAGGAGCGGGAGGCACGGGCCCCGCCAGGTTAACAGGAGCAGCACGGCGGTAATGCCTCCAGCTCGTGAGGGTGAAGGGAAATGCTAACGTGGGAGCGAGTGTCTCCGGTAGCGGTAACGTGGTAGGATTTAGATGAGGTGTTAGGAAGGAATGCTTCCCCGTGAGCGCGGGCAAAGGTTGCCCAGGGAGGCCGTGGCTGCCCTATCACCTAGAGGTGTTCAGGGCCAGGTTGGATGGGGCTTGGAGCAGCCTGGTCTAGCGGGAGGTGTACCTGCCCATGGCAGGGGGTGGAAAAGATGACTTGGAGGTCCTTTCCAACCCAACCATGATTCTGTGGTTCTGTGATCTGCGATGAAGTAGGAGTGATGATCGGAATGGTTGGACTCGATGATCTAGGTTTAAGAGGTCTTTTTCAAACTAGCAATTCTGTGATTCTGTGAAATTACAAATTTCACAAAATTACTGTGTCTGCCCTGCTTCCTGTGTTTAATTGTTGAATTTCCAAACCAGAAGTCCAGGGAGTGTTGGAGTTCTTGCAGACTTGTCTGGCACCGAGTGCTGAACCCGGTGCTGGATGGCGGGCTCTCTGGGCACCCCCGTCCCACCAAGGGAGAGGGTAAGAGGTGTTTTGGGGGATGCAGTCATAGTTGAGGGTTTGAGGATTAGTGATGATTCCTTTCGCTTGGTCTTGTTGCAGGTTTTAGGCTAGAATTATATAAATCTAACAATTTTGGTGGGATTTTTAATTTTTTTTCTTTTACTGCTAGGAAACCAGTTGAAATGTAGTTACCAAGGGCTTTTGCATGTTTTTCCAGTTGGTGTTATTGGAGTAGGAGAGTTTTATTTTTGTTTCCTTTCTATGATCTATTCCAAATATAGCCAGGAAATATTTTTTTTGATCTTGCCTTTCTCTTGAAACTGCAAGTAGAAGTTGGACACAAAACATTAATTGTAGAGTAGATCTTAATTTATGGAGAATGGCTTCCGGAGAGTAAGACATTTTGGGATTTCAAGTATAATTAGACATAAAATAATAATTATTGATTGCTGCAATTGATAATGCGGGACACAAACCCAACCGTTTTGTGTTCCCTTTTTTTTCACAGTTACTTCATAGACTATTTTGTCATTTATTATTCCTGTACTGATGATAATTCTTTTTTAAATATACAATAATAACTAATTTCTAAGAATTGTTTTCTGTCCTAGATCTTGGTTCTGCGGAGGTATGTGCTGCGACTTAACTCTTTGTACTAAGTTGCCCATCCCACTCAAGTCAATGGGGCTGGTAGAGAATGTCAAGTTAAACTCGTGCGTTAGTCTGTTGAGGCGTGACAGGGAGGTCCTGTACTTTGCCATCTTCGTGCAGTCTCCCCTCACTCCTCAGTTTCCCATTACTCTGGATGTATCTTATTTGTTTCCAGTAGATTTCCCCCCCCATGTCTTACACTCCGTATTTTCTTGTTTTGTATTGTCTGTATTATTTTATGTGCCCGAGAAAATAGTGATAGTACATACCTGGATCCCTGAAAATATTTTTGTTGGAAAGTGCCTAGGTCTTGGGATTTATTTCCTTCTTCCTCAGCTTTCTCTGCAGGGCAGGGTGTATGCGATGTCTTTTTTTGTCATTTCATGAATGCTTGGGATATCTATATCTATCCATAGTGTCTGTAGAAAGAACTGTGACATATTGGTACTGAATTGGTAGAATTAGTAGAATTTTTATTTTTTGTAATTAATTTATTCATGCTGGGCAGAAGATATGTCTTTTCAGTTGAGCCTGTATGAAAATGTTTGTGGCTTAACAATCTAAGCAAAGAAACCTTTTACTCAATTAATTAAAGGCTGTTGCTGTGGTGATAGCTGCTTTGTGTGATGCTGTCAGCTTCTAAATAAGTTTGAGAGTCTCCAATGTAGAGCATCTTTGTCACTCTGAGCTTAGGACAGCTTGAGATTTCCAGGAATCTAAATAGGAAAGGAGGGCAAAATTAAGGAAGATAAAATATAGATTTCCCAAGGCTGCACAAGAGGTCAGTGTAGGATATGGTTTTGAAATGACAGGTAGTGATTATGCTCAGTTATTGATGTAATGAAATATTGGCTGCTCAGTGACTCTGCCTTTTTCTTATTTTATGTTCTGAACATAGTGACTGTATTCTACATCCCCTGCTCTTACATGTGATGCTGTGCAAACTGTGGCAGAAGAGATTATCCACTTGGACCAAGCTGTAGTTGTCCTGTTTTTAATTTTAAAAGATGTTTTAGAACATTCCTTAATCTTAAATGCATTTCTCAGGCTTTTAAGTGATTTATGTGTTAAGTGTTGAAGAACAGTGATTACTTCTTTGTGAGTAGGCAACTTTCATTAGTAAGTTAGTGTATGAAGAACGGCCATTTAAAAACCTGTGCATTTGGTGAATTCCAGTGAGATGTAGCATTTTGCAGGATGGTGAAACTTGTGATCTTTAACTTGCCCTGTATTGTTCATCTGGTAACCAGGAGCAGGAGAGGCATAAGTGCGTTCCTTGGTTGATGGAAACATAAAAGGAGGTCTGCTCTCTAGCAGCAGAAAGTTACTTGTTGGCAGCTCCTGTTTATCTGAGTTTAAGGTTACAATGGAATAGCATTCCTTGTATGTACTTTGAAGAAAACTGTTTTACATTTGCAAGAGATGTCTGTTGAAATAGCGAATAATATTACTCTGAACTATTCTGGTAAATATAGAGAGTAAATAAGAACTATGAAATAATTTGCAGGTGTTTGCTAGCATTTACTTTCTAGATGGTTTGACAGAGAAAAGAAAAATGAAAAAGAAAACTTGCGCTAGAAGCCTCCCCACTTATTCTGAATTTTAACATCTTTATTTAAGCTGTGATTTTGTTTGCTTTTCCTTGGTATCAGTGCTGACTGAAACCAGTCCCAACCTCAGCTGCTTTTTCCCTCCTAAACATTGTCATCCTTAGCTGATTTGGAATGATTTTGGGTGGGTATGGTGGGAACCTGCTGTGAATTGGGAACTGGTTTACCTGAAATGCCCCAGCTCTTTATAGCTGATCAGTTAGATTTGGGGGCAGAATCAATGCAAGGTGCTGACACAGGACAGGAATGTCTTACACAAGAGTATCTCTTAAACATTATTAGTTTTTGCAAGGGCAAGGCTTTTATTTATGTTCAAATTGTAGCCATTGCAGTTGTAAAAATAACATTCAGTATTTGGAAAGCCATGGAATTGTCTTCTGGATTTTATGGGAAGCTTCTGTTGCTCTTTGTTTTACTAAGTGGCATCAGTATTAATTAAAAAAGAAAAAAGATGCTTCCTTATGTTATACAGCATATTTAAAATGTTTGTGAAATAACATGATCGTATCAGTTTTACCCAGAGATCATTAAATTAGGAGAAACTGTGAAGAACTGGATTTGTGGGCACTTGCACTGCTGAGAGGAAGGGACAGCAGTTGTCTTGTCTCTGTTTGCTTTGGAAGCTGCCATGAAGCTGGAAGAAAATTCAACCTGCCTGAGAGAGGGCTCTCTGCGTTGGTTTTCTGATAGGAATTTGTCATAAATCTAATCTGTATGATCCTTTGAAGAGTTTTTTTTTTCTTGGCTAGACTTGAGTGAATTGACCTCCAAGACTGCGGTTTGACAGGGCTATATTTTACTGGAATGTTGTTTCAGCACCCTGCATTGCTACTTCAGTTGTGCTGGCACAATTCTTTTAGGGACCTGTGCAGTAGAAGAGATGGAGAAATTGATCTATCTGTAAAGCAGTCTGTTTTAGAGACAAAAAAGTTTTTGTCGTGCAGAGAGGTAGAGGCAGTAAGTTGGGAGTGAGTGGTCTTGTGTAGATTGCTTATGGTGGCAATGACTGGAAGATAGATTCATTGCATTTTTTCCTGTCAGTGTTTTGAATGTGAAGGAGGTATTCTTGTGTCTCAGACATCATCAGGTGCAGGACAGAGCTTTGAGTATTTTTTTACCAACAGTTACTTCTGTTGAGGTACTTCACATGATGAGAAGAGGCAGAAATAACCCTGTTCCAGGTTTCAGCACAGGTGGACAGCATCTTCTGAAGTGCTCATCTCTGTAAATGATGGAAAGACTGTGATTCTGCTTAGTCAACTCAGCTGGTGAGACTCTTCAGGAAACAAAATTGCTTCTTTTGTCAAAGCAGTGCAGCTGGATGTGAAGTGCAGTCTTGCGAGAAGTACTTTTTTTTTAATAGCTGCTGTTCAGAAACAGGGAGATAGCAGTGTGTGATTTTGTCAAGAATCATTCTATCTTTTGCTTTATGGATAGTCAGAAGCAGTACCAAAGGTATGAACTAAATTTATAGTTGGGTAGAAAAAGAAACCTTAATAAGAACTGTTCAAGGAGGAGAATAATGCAGCTCCGCAGAGCTGCTGCTAGCTGCGGAAGAAAATTGGTCCAACAGCTAAAACTGCATTTAGATGCTTTCAGAGTGCACCTTAGTGGAAATTGTGTCTTGTGGCTAATGTTCAGGGTGGCTGGCTCCACAGTGCTGTGGTCCCTATGAGTGGGCTGGGGAGCACTGCTCATCGGCCTGCCTTCTTTCTGTTAACTAGAAGAATCTCGTGCGTACTACTGTGCATTGAGAGCCTTTCCAAGCAGTTTCATCTGCTCTGTTGCCAGAGAAACACGTTTAGTGTCTCTTAGTTTTTTAGTGTTCTTCTTCAAGATGCTGTCTTAAGCATCATTGTGTGGAGTGTTGGTACTGTTTGTTATTGTGTGGTGCCTCGTTTGTTGACCTCCCTGTAAGCAGCTAGAGCACCCATCCCGCTTGGAAGGTGCGGCTTTCCAAAACTGCTGTAAACAAAACTCATGGAGAATTGAGAATGGTAATTTTGTTCTGTTGTTGTCAAACGACCTCCTTCTCCCAAGCAGTGCTAGATCTAGACTTTGTCAGTATGCTAAAGCAGATGGCATTGTATCAGTCTGCCTCTGAGATTTGTCTTTGTCACTGCAAGTCTAAAAAAGTTTAAGGGTGGAATTTTAACTGATGTTTTGGTTGCTGTAGGGTGGCAGCTGGTAGCAGGAAGAATGCTGTTTTCAAGATCTGAAATTCTTTTGCACAACGTCTTTCTTTCATTTGTATGATGTTGTGCTCTGCATTCATAAACTCTCTGGGGGAAGACAGGTTTCCTTAAGCTCCATTTTTGCAGTGTATAGAACTGTGGATAGGAGAGTACTGATTGGGGTGCCATAGGCAGTTGTGAACCACAAAAAACCCCAGCATCAAATACAAAGGGAAAGTTTGCAGGAAGCAGTGTTAGTAAAAGATAGTTGTGATATTTGCTTCCATGAGTATTTTAATTAACTGCTACTGGTACGTGTCAGCTAAACCCTTTATTAACCTCTGAGCCAAGATTTGCTTGTGAGTAGTATGTGATGTTGAAGGTAAGTGGGTTTGGGATATCTTTGAGCGTAAGATACAATTGGTTTATTTTGTTTATTTGTTTGTTTTCCCCCGTTCTCTTTCTTAAAAAATCCCAAACTTATATTCTTGGGAGCCTTTTGTTCTCCCTTTTAAGGGTTGTATCTTTGTCTTTCTTTACCTTTGTAAACTTAGTTCTGTGTTTTGAAGTGCTGTTTACCATTTTTTTTAATTGATTTGACTGTGGAACAGCAATATACATGTTTGAAGATTAACATCCCTGACTTAGTTGATGAAGAAACATGATGTGGAATAAAAATAAGTTTTAGTAAATTATCTTCCAGACAAGCATTTGGTGCTTGTCTGTTTTAGAAGACTGGAAATCAGCACTGCATATTACTATTTCTGGTAGAAACTATAAATTCCTGGTAATAAGGAGAAGTGCTAATGTTCTGTAACTAAGGAACAGATTTCAACTAGTGGAAATGTTTTATTTTGGGTTACATTTCAATTTAGATATGAATTGTGATTCACACAGTTATGTCTTAATAGTGGATGTTGGTCAGATTTTCTCGAACTTGGGCATTACATAATTAAAAAATGCCTTCAGTTCTGTTTGTTGGAGTGTTCTCCGTCACTTAAAGTTATTTAAAAACTTTATTTAAAAAAAAAAGCCTATGAAAATTTGTATGTATGCTGGTTTATGTGTTACAAGTCTGGTTACAGTTTGAAGTAATAATGTTAGTACATACTTACAAGTTGGACTAAAGTTAGTGTTTTGGAGGTGGCCAGCTTCCATCTATGCACAACATACGAAGAACAGTTTGGGGAATGATTTTATAGTAAGACAAATATAATCACACTTTTTATGTAATCTTTAACAGTCTTTAATATCAACACTTGCAGAGTCAGCATAATGAACTGATTTTATTTTTAACCTGCAGCAGTGTTAGTGGCATGCTTCTAAAATCCAGCTGTGGAAATGTAGATATTTTTAATGGTAGCAGGTGCAGTCTGTCTTCGATGCCTTGTTTGCCTTACATTAACTTTGTTCATACTGTGACCCTGTTGAGATATATCATTAAATGCATTCTATGTATCTTTTTTCTTGTGTATTTGGACATTGAAGATGAAATTAAAATTGCATTTGAAGAACTGGAAAAACCAAAACCCAGAGGTTGTTTTTTTTCTCCTTTTTCTGTGCCTCACTTCTTCTTCATTTTCTCTTCAGGTCAGAGCACCAGATGCAGTACACACTACTGGGTCTGCTGATACTCATGTAAGTCCAAAATATTTTAAAACAACAACAACAGGAAAAAAAAAAACCCAAACCCAAAAATTGTACCAGAGCCACAAACTCAGAATAGGTCTGTTCTCTAAAGAGAGTGACTTGTGGCAGGCAGGCTCTGGTACATTGGGTGTCTAATCTGTAGGTGTTTGTAAAGGAACCATTGATTTAATGTTTAAAAATATTCCTTTAAGTGTTCAAACAGCCACTACTGTAGGAAGCTCTGCTGCATAATATTGCATTCATAATAGATACTTCAACAGGAAGAAGCTGTGAGGGCTCTCGATGTGGTTATCTCTTACACTTAAGAATAGCTTAAAAATACACGGCTGCTAATTTTAAGAGTCACTGTATATAATGTTTTTGTGTACACTTGGCTTTTTGATAATTAGATAGTGTGGCCCTAAATTCATGCTTTATTTTCATTTTCAATAGAGTATACTTAAAGCAGAAGGTAAGAATAATTATCTGCTCTTCCTCTGCCACTGAAGAGACCTTTGTCTGGTCATGTGGTTGGTGTGTTGCTTGAGGGCCTACCTGTTTTGGAGCTAAAATGAAAACAGGCAGCAAGAGCCAAACAGACTGTTAATACTCGACAATTCATTCTGTGGTTTGGATTTTCTTCAAGATTTCAATTTGATTTTATGTATGAGAAGAATCAGTTACCAACTGTTAACATTCTTGTGAGGTAATGTTATTTGAGCTGTGATAGAAGAAACTTTCCCTGAAGATGTAGATCCTTTTATTTATTTGCTTTACATAGCATCATAGAATAACCAGATTGGAAAAGATCACAGAATCACAGAACAACCAGGTTGGAAGGGACCCATCGGATCTTCTAGTCCAACCATTCCTATCAAACACTAAACCATGCCCCTTAGCACCTCATCCACCTGTGCCTCAACCACCTCCCTGAGCATCTTGTTCCAGTGCCCAATGACCCTTTCTGTGAATTTTTTTTTTTCTAGTGTCTAGTCTAAATCTCCCCTGGCAGAGCTTGAGGCCATTTCCTCTTGTCCTGTGCCCTGTCACTTGGGAGAAGAGGCCAGCTCCCTCCTCTCTACAACCTCCTTTCAGGTAGTTGTAGAGAGCAATGAGATCTCCCCTCAGCCTCCTTTTCTCCAGGCTAAACACCCTCAGCTCTCTCAGCCGTTCCTCATAAGGCCTGTTCTCCAGCCCCTTCACCAGCTTTGTTGCTCTTCTCTGGACTCGCTCCAGAGCCTCAACATCTGGAAAATTACTCTGAAATCTCTTGAATATTTTGTGTTCTCCATGGAACTGGAAATTCAGTGGTTTGTGCCTTCCTACAGTCAATGCAGCATTATGTTTGATGGGAGTTTACTTTCATGTGGTGATTTGATTACTCAGCTAGAATCTTTCTCTTTGCTTCCATCTTTTGTTTTACCCTTTCTGCTGTATTCCGTTTTTGAAGGAGGAAGGCCTCCAAGTTTTCTGTAGCTGTGTTGCTAGGAACTCTGTGAAGCTGCATATGATTAATAATAATGTTGTAATTGCCTACTGGGATGTAACTGACAAGCACAAATTAGTTCAATCTTATTAACTTTATATTGTTCCATCCACTTTGAAAATGGCGGTGGTGGTTTTCTTTTCTGAAACTGTCTAAACCCTAGGAGTTGTTGGTGCCGGAACTCTTGTTGTCTCACAGCTGCCTGCCTTGTGTCAGTTGAACAGAAATGGATGTGGCTGATCTGCAGATGTCCTTTAAAATTATTGTGAGAGATTATTTCCTGATGATGGGATAAGACTTGGGTAGGAGTGAGGTATTTGTTTCATCTGCATTGCTGTGCCAGAGTACTGTGCCCGAGTTTTGCCAAGGTTGCATATTGTTTATCATAATGAAATATAAGCTGTTTTTCAGACAACAGGAAAACTAAGTTTTATTAACTTTGGAAACATATGACTCCCAATAAACCTGTCCCGGGAGCTCATGTTGGCAAATACAGTGTCATAAACCAGGTGACTCCACAGACAGTACTGCATTAGTTTGTAACTGATAATTTTCTTTTTGATGAAGTAGGAAACATTTTTCAAGGAAATATGAGCTAGTTTGGTCACATGCTTGGCACAGACCTAAGAGGTGTTTGTGATTCTAAACTAGGATTATAAACTGAAGGTATTTAGAACAGTTGTTTTGCATGGTGCTTTTTTGTATGTTAAAACTTCTGAATAGGAAGCTGATAGTAGAAGTCAAATGCTGGAATGGTTGGATCCAGTGATCCTGGAGGTCTTTTCCAGCCTAGTGAATCTGTGATTTTGCTTTACAAAGACACTTATTCCTAGAGGAAACTCTTTTTGTCATGAGCATCTGAAATTTAAAAAAAATACAGCAGTTAAACTGTTCCCCTTATTTAACTTTATTTTATTAGATGGAACTGATTTTTTTTTTTTTTTTAATTTAAAGAACTGTCATTTCAAAGGCGATAGTTTTAAGTATTGCTGTGCGCTGTGTAAGGGCATCCCAAATAGTTTGAAGATAAAGGCTAATAGCTTATAATTTGGCCTTTTGGTCTTTTTTTCGTGCTTTGTGCTCATTCTTTATGAATTACTGTTAACATAGGTGTTTCCACATAAGTTTCTTAATGTCTCCTTTTCCTTGCATTGCCTATATTTTTTGGGCATGGTCTGTATCCTGTTGTCTCTCCTCTTTTGACTCTTTACTGTCTGTTGACTACCTAAATAGCATCTTAAGAATTTTAATTCCATACTCTCCAGAAATGACTGTTAAGTCATTCCTTCATCAAGTCCGTCCTTCATCAAGGTTTCAGGAAAGGACGAATGGAGGTTAAATTATGTAAAATAGAAAGAGTTTAGGACTTAAATGTGACATTTAATCTTGAAGTACAACTGAAATTTGGCATCTGTTTTTTTCTTCAGTTACACCTGTTCAACCTTGTGCAAACATTCCTCTGGCCAACGTAGAGAAATTTTGAACTTTTATTTATTTTTTTTCCTGGAAATTGCCATAATCAAAAAGAAACCGTAGTGAAAGGCAGGTATTTCCAAGCATTTAGGAGCCGAGAGTTGCACAGGGAAAAGATCTCTGGACTCATAAAGCAAGTGCCCTTCAGATTTCAGCTGTGTCTGAATGGTGTGTTAAAAACTTCGTCATTTAACCACAGGTGATGTGTTTTCAGGAAAACATAGATTTAATTTTTTTTAATTGTATTGATAACGGCAAGTTCAGAGAGAAGTACAGGAAACCTTTTCTTTGTTTGGTTCAGGTTAAGTCACTTTGGGTAGAAATTTCCTGGTCTAGAGGAATGTAAAGTGTAACATTACTTTGATTGTTTTGTAAACTGCTTAATACTTATTTTCTTACTCTTTTTGCAGCCTTTAATGGAAAGCAAACTTAAAGCATTCAGTATTGGCAAAATGAGTGCTGCCAAACGGACTTTAAGCAAGAAGGAGCAAGAAGAATTGAAAAAGAAGGTAATGGTATGCAATGACAATTTTATTTTGCATGCAGAGCTAAATCAGTTTGCTTTTAGGTTACAACCAGCTTTATCATCAGATTTCTTTGTTTTGATGATTGTAACGCTAAGTATGAAAGTGAATTGTATTTTATTTGTTTAAATTGTCCTTGGCATACATGGCATTAAGGTAGAGAGGCAGGTTTGCTTCTCTCTTCTGCGTGAGAAAGCAAATTCTCTGGCTTTCTGAATCCTACTGGATTACAACAATTCATTGGTTGTTGTATTGCTGAAAGTGATGACAGCTATCGCTTTTTGGTATTTGCTGTTCTTTGTTTACTCTCTGTCATTGGATTTCAGTAATTAGAAAGAGTCCCTGTCTTCTCTGAAATTGTTTCAATGTATATCCTTATTATTTTGTAAAATATATGTTTGTCTACTGACTTCTTTTGGAATTAATAAAAACATTAAAAGTTGATACTGAATTTTAGGATATTCAGGAGCATCCAAATTTGTAGCTTCTAGTTGGTATGGTGGAAATTTTGAAAATTTTGTGCTTTAACCTTTACACACACAATTTTTATTGCATTTCAGTGGGATATTTCCTGCTAAGTTGTTTGAAATGCATGTCTAAAGAAACACAGTAGTGCTGAATTTAGTATCTTGGTCAACTTTATTAAATCATTGAATTAATGTAATCTTTGGGAAATGCATAAAGATGATCCTGTTTTTAATCTCCTTCGGTCATATGGCCTGATCATGACGGGTAAGATGGAATATGTACTCTTCTCTGATGCTGAGGTCTACAAAGCTCCACTCTCATAATGCTGATCTTTTATATGGTCTTTTCTGTTTGGCGTCTTTTGAATGTTAAATTACCATGTAAACTCTTGTAAATGAACAATTGTGTTTGAGATGCAGGCCTTGTTTGCTTTATGTATTATATACTGTATTCTACCCACATTTCTCAGAAATTTCAATTCTAAAATTGAAACTCATTTGATGCAGTTTGTAGCATGAACTCTAGAAAATAGAAAAGAATGTCACAGAGCTAATTTAAAAATAGCTGTCTAGTGGTGATAGTAAATAGTATAACATTTGCTGTGTAGGAGGATGAGAAGGCTGCTGCAGAAATTTATGAAGAATTCCTTGCTGCCTTTGAAGGAGGTGATGGTAATAAAGTGAAAACATTTGTAAGAGGAGGAATCGTTAATGCATCTAAAGGTATAACTTCATTTGTTTTGGGAGGGTGGCGATGGATCACTTTAGCTTTGAGTAAAGATGAGGATTGACTTTGAATTGTGTTTTTGAATTAATATGTTACATTAGAAGCACCAGAGGATGTGTGATACTAAAATCTACCGTATGCTTTGACTCATTAGGTAGTACTGGCATGCTTTGTCTTAAAATTCAGAGGAAAAATTGCTTTATTTTTACCTAATCTTTGTTTTTTTTCTTCATAGTAAAAGATGTTAAATGATGGAAAGTTTGAATTATCTTTTTTTTTTTTTTTTAAATTAAATACTTTATTGAATTGAATGAACAGGACTAAGGCAGCATAACATTCTCTCTAATGAATGGTATTGTGCAACATCAGTTAATACAATTTGGTTGTAATTTGTCTTTAATTCCAGAGGAACATGAAACAGATGAGAAACGGGGAAAAATCTATAAGCCTTCATCACGATTTTCAGATCAAAAAAATCAACCAAGCCAGCCATCTAATGAGAAGCCTCCATCCCTCTTAATGATAGAAACCAAAAAGCCTGTAAGTGTCTTGTTTAAATATTCACTCCATATTTAGGAAGCGTTCGGAAGTGTTTAGAAGAAGGTCTATGTGATCATGCAAAGTAGTTTTATCTGCATTTATCACCTATGAAAAGAAGATGGAAATGTTAATTTGGTTCATCCCATAGCAGATAACCAGGTAATGAAGTGCAGAGGTGCAGTAGCCCTGTACCCAACGGGAGAGACCTAGGCATGCACTTGAATTTGGCTGCTCTGGGGCTTTGCTGTGTTCCTGCTAATTGAGACAGACTTAGGACTACAGATTCAGTGACTGTTTTGAAGCAACAGCATCTGCAGTTCTGAGAATTTGTGTGGTTTTGGAAGCATTTTTCTTGGTGCCATCTGTTTTTAGGTTTTTATAGCTTTAACAACAAAAAAATGACCTTTGCATTGATCCAAGTTTATCTTGGTGAGTTTTAAATTTTTTTTTTCTTTCTGAGAAATCTCTTTTGCTCTTTCAGTTTTACTGAGCGAGTTGTAAAATTTGCACATAAACTAAGCTGAACCACTCATTTTTACTTAATTTTCACTTCTGCATGGTTTGATAATTTTTTTTTTGTTCTCAGACTAAGATTTCATCATGACAAGTAAAGGAAATATTCTAAAAAAACTTAGTCTTCAAGTCAAGTGATGGTTACATAACATTACTGTTACTGCTGTATATGTGTAATTCATATCTTGGATGACTAATTTTTAAAGTCTTTCAGTAGAGCTTACTACAGTTTTTAAGCTTAAGCTTTTTTAAGCATAAACATATGTAATACTGCCTGCTAGTGTGGGAAATGAGATATAATATGGTAATTGTGAGCAATCCCATCCTAGCTTTCCCTCCAGATTTGAACAACAATCAAATTCAGTCTAGTGGGGTAACGCTGGATGGCAGCTTTGATATTCATTTTATGTAAAACTCTACAGTTACAGAAATGAAGTGTAGCATTTTTTTGTTGTGCCGAGCTCTGTTCTGTCATTTGCAAATGTTTGTACTGTAAGAATATTACTGCTTTTCAAAGTTGTCATAAATACTTATGAAGTAATGCAATCAGTTTACTCACTTGCCCTGTCCAATGGTGATTGAAGATAATGAGGTAAAAATGATTTTATTTATTTGGCAGACCCTCCCCAAAAACAAAAACAAACAAACAACTTTGCCTGGGGTGAGTAGGAAGTCCAGTTTTTCCAAAGATGTAGTGTGTAACACTAAATATTTTGTATGTCTGCCTATTGGAAACGTTTTCATTTAAATTTGGTTATATAAAAGCAATGTTGTTGAAGATGAGAGTTCATGAGCTAATGAAGGTGCATATATTGCAGTTAAAAAAAAAATTATAATATCAATATGCTTTGTCATTCAAGAGTGTTTTTTCTGAGAATCTTGAGCTATTTAGAGTAAGCATTTCTTCAGACCTGTGTTTATATCCAAAAGGAAGAGAAAAGGAAATTCATTTCACATAGAATATTTATCTGTGGATAAAATTATATATATATGTAAAGAAATTTACATATATATGTACACACATCAGTCAGTTTAATTGGAGCATGATGGTTTACTAGGTGCATAGTCAACGTCTAAGTTTCTGTGTAGAACAGACTGACAAAATATATCAGATACCTCAAGTTTTTATGTTTGAGAGTGTTTGATCGTACATATTGCATTGTAGTAACGAGAAGTAACAAAGTTTAGGTTGAGATATCCTTAATTTTATATTTCCTAGCTTTGTGTTTAGTAGCACTCAGTCTTAATGTTTTCAAGTCTGTTTGTTGGGGTTTTTTTGTTTGGTTTTTTTGTGGTTTTTTTTTCCCTCCTGTAGTTTACTTCATTTGAAACCTGTGGGTAAAATATGCATGGATATTATCTGCCAGTTTATATATGCACATGTAACTTATATTTTTGTTTCATTTTATCTGCTGAAATGTTGGCTGATATATCTTTAATTTTAGCCTTTGAAGAAAGGAGAGAAGGAAAAGAAAAAGAGTAATTTGGAACTTTTTAAAGAAGAATTAAAGCAGTAAGTTTGATGAGTTTTAACTGTAAATAAAGATGGAGGATCTTTACCTTGTTTTTACAGGCAATATTTAGGATCATTCTTGCTAAGCTGTTTCCCAAAGTAGTTTTTTGGTTTGTGTTTTTCCAAACCCTTGTGTAGTGGTGTGACTAAATTAACAATGGCAGTGGTATAATTATTGGAGTATGAACCTGTGCTGAGAGATGCACAATATAAGTGTCTCTGATTTCTTTGGAGAATAATTTCTCTGATGTTCCTTGGATATGTCTGCCCTTTCTTGCCCTGGTTGGTGATAGAAAAAATTCTTATTTCTGGTCTTGTAAGCTGCTTCTCAAACCAAGTCAGTTCTGTTTGAGATTAGAAGATAGTATAAATCCTAAAGCATATGGCTGGAATAATTCTGGTAGATACGTTCAGGTTGATTAAACAGAAATTCAAACGTAGTAGCAATGTGGAAATTTCAACAAGCCCATTGTTTGATAGTAAAAATTCTCATATTTCTGAAGTTTAATTAAAAAGCTTAGAGTAAACCCTTCAAAATGGTATTAAATTGTTCTTTATGTTAAACTTGTTTTGTAGAATACAGGAGGAGCGTGATGAAAGACATAAAACAAAAGGTAGATTGAGTCGTTTTGAACCACCCCAGTCAGATTCTGATGGCCAGCGTCGTTCAAGTAAGTGTATGTTGTTTTTTATATTTGTTTGGGCTACAAAATTTGTAGACTAAATTATATGTATTTTTCTTCTATTTTTTCAGTGGATGCTCCTTCACGAAGGAACAGATCGTCTGGTGGTAATATAGATTCTTTTCTCATTCAATATAATATTGTCCCTTTAATGCACAGCAAGGATTGTGACATCTTTTTTCTGCCTTTTTCCTCTCCATTGTAGTGCTGGATGATTATGCGCCAGGTTCACATGATGTTGGAGATCCAAGCACAACAAATTTATATCTTGGAAACATAAATCCTCAAGTAAGTTTGGAGCCAAGCATGTTGGCATGTTTGGGTAGAGCTGAATTTTTTTTAGTGGCAATTTTCTCCTATCAGTTACTAGATGACAAAAATGCTCAGTGAAGATTATTTTTCCATGGATAGCTCTGTGCAGGGTGGATCATATCTCAGAAATTTGAGTGGACTTATTTGAAAAGTAATAATATACATTATTATTTTGGGGTGGATCACATTGGGAATTGTCAATGGAGTTGTTTTTTTCAAGGAGCTTGGCAAATTAAAATCTTAATATTTGGACAATAACATGAATGAGTAGCTTAGAAATACAGTACCAAGATGCTAATATTTACCCTTTTTTTCCACATAGATGAATGAAGAGATGTTATGTCAAGAATTTGGACGCTTCGGACCGTTAGCGAGTGTTAAAATTATGTGGCCGAGAACCGATGAAGAAAGAGCAAGAGAAAGAAATTGTGGCTTTGTTGCCTTTATGAACAGGAGAGATGCAGAAAGAGCATTAAAGAATTTAAATGGTAAACAGTGCTCAGTTTGGAGCTGTAATTATCTTCAGAGGCTGCTGAGGAGTAACTAAGCATATCTTCAAGTTGGTTTGTCGAACTATCGATAAATCTGTTGTAACTCTAGTAGGTACCACAGTGGCAGTGATTTAGTTGATGCTGTGTTACTGACAGCTGAACATCATCAGGCTATAGCAGGCACAAAGGCTGGGAATGGTGGTGACTTTTGCTGTGGTAAAGCCCTGAAGTTTCTGACTGTTTTGCAGATGTGAGTGCGAGGTGATGTTTGATAATCTCTTCTCTCTAAACAGGCTGTCTGGAGAAGGAATAAATTATTTGTAGTTGTTTACCAGCAGTATTTTTTTTTTTTTGTGAACAAATTTAACTAGAGCACTGGATTTCATCAATAATTGCTGATAAATGTTATGTTCTTTTTGAATGATGACTAAATTCCTCTTGCTGGGGAGGTAGCTGTACTACACCAGATGTGTAACTTTGCACATGGACTGTCTTGTAAAGAAAATCTTGGGTGATGAAGAAAGCTATGTCTTTGCACTTTGTGAAGGACCCAAAAGTAAAAAAGTCATCATTCTTGACAAGAGGAACAGAAAATGACAAGTTAACCTTGCACAGTTTTACTCAAAGCAATCCTTTACTCAGGCTATATGTAGGCTTACAGTGTGTAGGTGGTTGAATTGGACACTGCGTTTGGGTTTGAATAACATAATTTGTTATTATGAACTAAGCATTTTGAAGAGTTGAGGTGCAGAAATAATATAAAAAATGACTCTGTTCATCCTTATGTGCTTGATGTTGATTATCTTTTTCTCCTCAGCGGTTAATGCAGTTTTGTATTGCAGTGTCAGGAAAATGTATATCGGAGAAGATTACTAAAGTATTTCGTTCAAAAGGCTTTAATTCGCCCTAGACATAGTGTGATAGATATGATATGCTAATCAAGCATATAAGCAAAAAGTAAACCACGGCAAGCAAACCTGAATGCTGCACTTGAGTGGAGAAATCAAGGGTGATTCAGAACACATTTGTAACAGAATGGTGGGTTTGTTTTGTTTCACTTTTCTAGGCAAGATGATCATGTCGTTTGAAATGAAGCTAGGCTGGGGCAAAGCTGTACCTATTCCTCCACACCCAATATACATTCCACCTTCTATGATGGAACATACCCTCCCGCCTCCTCCGTCAGGACTGCCTTTTAATGCCCAGCCTAGGGAGAGGTTGAAGAATCCTAATGCACCAATGTTACCACCACCAAAAAACAAGGAAGATTTTGAGAAGGTAACGGATAGCACCCTGGGCCATATCTCATTGTTAAATACTGCATCTGTGACAGTGTTGCAATGACTTCATAGATTTGCATTGTTCAGGCTGACTTTGGCGGCCCTTAGTGTACAAATTCACTGGCTCCCTGCTGTAGCACGAGGGAACCAGCTTAATTCCTGACAATCTATTTCCTCTCCATGTTAGGGTACAGTATATTGGGGTTTGATTATTTTAGTGTTGCTGTAAATCTGGCTATCATTTTCCCCCTCCAGGCTCCCTGGATTTTTTTCTCCTACGTCCCCCCCTTTTGTTGGCTGCCAAATTGCAGTATCTAAATTATGTTCTTTAGAGCCAATACTACATTTTAATTTGGGTAGCATTATTTTTACACTAGAGGAGTTGATGTATTTTGTGTAGAAGGTAATTAATCTGGACATTGAGTAAGTATTTTATGCTACTTATGGAGTCAGTTTTCAAACTTTTTTTCCTGGCATATTAGCTGATAAAAGGGGTAAGTATCTTATAATCACAAACCGACTTGAATGACTTAAGAATTTGTTGATTCTTTGAATGGCACTTAAATGTTAGGGCTGTTTCTTGTAAGACTTGGGAATAAAGTAATACTAAAGTGATCCAAGTCAAATAGTGTAGAATCTTTTCATGAACTTAAGAACTCCTTTTGTAATTATACTCAGTGTAGTACCTGTTCAGTGCATCATTGTGCATTCTGCCAGGAATGTTCTGATTCTATGCAACGAGTGAACCTTCATGGTTCACCGACACAACCATTTGCATTTTGTGTAATTGCTTAGTTATAACTTCACAGCAGTGATTGCCTGCAAAACTTGTGATAGATGTGTAGTATTTTCATTGCATATGTATATTTTTGCTTGTTACTTGTTAACAATACTCATATATTCTATGTTTATTATCTGATGTGACTTCATATACAGACTCTGTCGCAAGCCATAGTCAAAGTGGTTATCCCAACAGAAAGGTACATGTTTTTCTTTATTATTACTGATCTAAATATAGAAAATTTCCCCTTCGGAATCTTAAAGAAAAATTGTGATGTTGAGGAAAAGGCGATGGCTTGACTGAGCAATGGTTCTTTCATGACACTGGAGAGAAATACGTGCGTGTTACAGTCTTATTATTGTTATCACAATAACTCTTCTTAGTGAGAATAGGTTTAAGTAATTCTCTTTTGCATTGAATTTGAGCATTAGAAGGAGTTGCAGGGTAATTCTGCCAGTGAACACTAGAGTGAAAGAGTTTATTTTGGAGATGCTGTGTTAGTCCTAACATAAGCCCAAGTGGTTCAGAGCTGGGATGCAGGGATGCAGCTGTCTCAGGGGTGCAAGTGGGGAGTGGGGTGTTGTTTCTTGTGGTTTTTTTTTTCTGTTTTGTTTTGTTACACAATTTGTAATGATTCAGTTAAAATCAGTTTTGATTTTTGTTGGGGTTGTTTTGTTTTGTTTAATGTGCCATAGTTAATTATTTGATCTTAGAAGAGAAGGTAGTTCTGTACTGCAAGGATGTTTTTACATTTTGGTCCACATCGGTGCTCCTACTAGTACGCTACCCTAGGTACACTCTTGCTCAGTTAAGCTAAAACCTTTTCCCAAACACAGGAACACAACGCTGTTTTAAAAGTAAATAAGCACAAACAATTACCAAATTCTCTTTGACATTGGCCTTGGTGAGCAACACCAGCTGAACTGTCTGCGGCAGCGGGGGACCAGGAAAACATCATGGGATGGATTGGGAAAGTATACAGTTTTTGACCAGACATTGGTACGATCGGCTCCAATAAATGTGGTTTTATTATAACTGAAAAAGTTTTTTTGTTGGCCAACTTAAGCTAAATGACATTTTAAATAATGCACTTTAAAATATCATCTTTTTTTACTACACTGTTTTAATTGTCACGAAGTCCCTTTTTTCTTTTTTTACGTGTGTGTGTGGGGGAAGAGAGAGATTTGTGGAGTCATTTATAGTAATATGTTAACATATTTGTTATTAGATGCTCAAATACACTAGATATTTGGTGAAACTTTAGGACAATACAATGCTTGTTGGGTAGAGATGTGAATAGTCAGAGTGACCAGGAGGCGTCTTGATTTGAGAAATACAGAGAATGGTAGAAGATGACTTGTAAAATTGTCCAGTGCTTCCAGAGTAATTAGCTTTAAAAAAAAAAAAGTTCCCATTTTATTTACTGTAGTATTTTGAAAGCTCCTCTGGTTACAAAAGCCCGTGCTAATTGAACAGTATTTGAAAATACTTCGTTTCCCTGATGACTTTGAAAGGTGCCAGTGCCAGCTGCCAAGGCTGTTATTAGCATATCATGTCACACACAACCTTCAGCTGGCTTCAGTGGAATAAACACTGAAATATTTTCCTTGGTTTGAAAATTTTCAGTACTGTTTTTTAACATCTCTTATTTCTTGGCATTTACTAAGCAGAAAACCTTCAGTCTACACAGCCAAGTATTTTCTGAGAAATTGGCTTTCAGGTAATCACATCTGAAGTACTGAAATGTACGTAGCACCCTCTGTCAGACATGGAATGTATTTGGTCTTTTTTTTCATACATCTGAAGTCTTTCCAAAGCATATGTTCTTGTTCAAGCATAAGCTGCTCTTATGTCATTTTATTGTATTCAATGAAAGAAAAATGAGATGAAAACCAATGGCATGATTCTGTAGGAACCCAGAAATGACGGCATTGAACTTACCTTAAAATAAATGAGTGTTGTAAGCTCAGAGGCTTTCTTTCCCCTTACTGATGTTTTCAAATACAGTTCATGTAACAAGAACAGTCTTGCTGTTTAGACTTTTAGAACACTACTTTAAATAAAATGGCTGCCAAATTATTGAGGCTGTGTTCTCTTTACGATGTTTCTGGGGTATAAAAAGCAGAGACAGGTTATTGCGCTGTAGGTAGCTGTTTGGGGTGGGTTTCTTGTGTAATATTTGAGGCAAACATAGGTTTCATGCTAGCTGGTATACAGTAGACTGCTGAGTTTGCACATAGCAGGAGTAGTTTATTATTACTATGTTTTTTAGCTGCAAATGTTTGGACCTATTTTATTTAGTGCATTATATCTGTGGCAGAGCTTTGAATACTCATGGTAGAAAATAATCACCTCCTTACTAAGAAGTAATAGACAATTTTGCAGCTTTTCAATGTAGCAGTTCTTTAATTTCAATAATTAAATTTAATTTTAATAAGTTGCTAGAAGGAAATCTAATGGGATACCTGTAAAGTTCCAAGGTCCATTTGTTACAGCTAAGGAAACAGATATTAAAAAACACTAAAAATCTGTATTTTTTCCTTTGTTTGCATCACATTCAAAGGGCTGGTGCTGTGAAGCTTTTGATCTCTGTAGGTTATCTGTATTTGAAAATTCAGTATTCTTTCTATGATTCCACTAAAAAACCCCAGAGTTTGGAAACTGAAGTTCACTGTTCATTATAAAGCTTGCGTACCTGTCTCCTGTTAGCATGCTTATGATCTGGATGTGGCTTGAAAAATACGCACCTCAAATGCTTCTTGCCTGTCTCAGGATGTAATGCTGACTGAAATAAGTACAGATTTTTGGGTTTTTCTTTAACTGTATTTTGGCTCACTTAAGTGTATGAGGGAGGAACCATCGGATGATGTGATGGACAGGTCTATTCTCTGCCAATAGCTGAGTCTTGACCAAAATAAGATTATTTAAATTTAATAAAACCACTGCCCAATTTGGCATCAAGAAGGCTGTTTGCTTTTCCGTTCATAATTGAGTAGTTTGAAAGCTGAATGCAGTTTTCTGTTGAATACTCAGATTTCTGTGTTTACTTTTGAACGTAGCATTCAGCTGTCTGTTCCTTCTGAACTTCAGCTAATGCTTCAGTTTTGGCTCTGGGAAGTTTAGATGAGGGCTTAGTGTTTGATAGGTAATTGTACTTGGGTGCTCAGGTGCCCATTTCTATGCATAAGGTCTGTTAGGCTTCTAGTAAGCAAGAGGTGGTTGTTGGCTGAACTGTGGAAATTCAGTACTGAGGTCTCCTCTTAAATTCTTACTCCACCACTCCTAGTCATGTTGTTATTTTAGAATGCCCGTGTCTATGATGCAAGGCTATGTTATGTTCCGTGTTACCTGATCTTTCGTACAGTTTTCTTAACAATGCAGCAAAATAATCTCCTGCACAGTTGTAGTATCTTAGGTGGAGTATAGTTTTGTGTAGTGTTAGGTCTGAATCAATTTTTCTTTAACTGTGTTGTTGTTGTAGGAATTTGCTCGCTTTGATACATCGAATGATAGAGTTTGTGGTACGGGAAGGGCCTATGTTTGAAGCCATGATCATGAACCGAGAAATCAACAACCCAATGTTCAGGTGCTTATTACTTTTCTTCAGTTTGAAATAGCACTCACTGTTTTCACTTTTATTAATACTTTGCGTTTCTGAAAGCTAATAAGAGCTGTTGTAACTATGTATTTCTGTGCAGATCTAAGCCTTACAAACTATGCAAATGGCAGATACTTAGTGTGTTTTTATGAAGAACATGCTTCTATTCCAGTTGTTACTAATGTGTAGTGTAAATAAATAAAATACTATATGCAGACTATAAAATATATTGTACATATCTAAACATAGGTATAATAAATAAATACAAAATTACATTTAGGACCTGCCTTTCAGAGGGATTCACAGTTGTCAGTGGCAGCAGAATACCGTTAAAACAAAAAAGAAAAAAATCCTCACCAAACCAGCTGAAGTCCCTGGGAAGTCCAGTCTTCCTGGAGCCAATTTCTAACTTTTTAGCAAGAGCTGGGAGTAGTTTTCTTTGATGACAATGCAAATAAAATTAAACTCTTATCTAACATAGTAAAGTTGTCAGAATTTCCCCCTCTTGTCATTAATGGAATTAGAAAAAGACCCCTTTCCAAACTTCTGCTGAAATTCAGTCTCTGAAAAACTTTTTTTAGGGAAATACTCAGTGACCTTCAAAAAACGGTTTATTTGCAGTAAGGTTGAAGTGCTTCATTTTGATTTTTATATACAAATTGAGAAAATATGCAAATGAAAATATCCTGTCTGCTGAAAATGGGCGCTTTTTTCCCCTGATCTTGTCGGTGTTTTGACAGACAGTTTACTGATAGAACACTTCAGTCATTTGGTATTCAATCTGACCTTCGTAATTCTGAGTTCCTACACTGCTACTGCTAAGGCTGCAAGTGCTCTGGTAGTGACTCTTTGTACTTGCACTTGTTCTACCTTCATGAGGAGCTGCATGGTCTTTCTTGATGACTGTGCTTGTCTTGCTTTTTACTTCTGAGAAATGCTGTTCTTTTGTGGACAGCTGCATGTGTGCGCAGAGGTTGTGTTTGTTCTGCACAGCCACACTGCAAGTGTACATGATTTTAGCTATCTAGTTCACTTGGTACCTGAGGCTGGATTCTGAACAGGGTTTTGTTTTATATTTTTAGTGACTCTCTTTGAATTTGCCTCAGTTAAATAATTTTTAATATGTTTTTGTCTCTTTGCTTTCTGGTTTAGGTTTTTGTTTGAAAATCAGACTCCAGCCCATGTATACTATAGGTGGAAGCTTTATTCAATTCTTCAGGCAAGTAGCATTTTGATGACGATTCCTAACTTCAAGCACAATGAAATAAAAGAACACTAAAATAAGAATTCTTCTGTTTTTTGTAGGGAGATGCTCCAACCAAGTGGAGGACAGAAGATTTCCGTATGTTCAAAAATGGATCATTTTGGAGACCACCACCGCTGAATCCATACTTGCATGGGATGTCAGAAGAGCAAGAAACAGAAGCATTTGTGGAGGAACCGAACAAGAAGGGTGCACTTAAGGAAGAGTATGAGCTTCTATCAATTTATAGTGCTTTTTTAACTGCTGATCTGCTTGTGTTTTTCCTATTGTGTTTTTGCAGTTACAGTGCACCATCTCTATAATGTTATCATACTTGTAATGTTAACTAGAACTCTCTTAATCTCAGTGCTTTTTGGTGATGGTACTTGTTCTAGATATAGTTAGATTTGTCAGGATTGAACAGTGAATCCTTTCAATCCAATTTGTTACTGACCCTGTATTTGAAGGGGATTGTTAAGATGTGAGTTTTCTCCCATTTTTTGTTCCTGTCTGTGGGTGGGAGTGCACAGCTCCTTTCTCAGCATTGTTGTAACTTCATGAACTAAACAGTTACTGTAATCGTAAAGGTATTGATACCACTCATAAGAAATTAATATTGTGAGCAGTTGTTAATAAGCAGGAGGAGATAGATTATTAGACTTCTTTGCTGTGAATTTTGAGTGTGGTGGGGATGGCTGTGACAGTGGAAATACATACATGATTTTCTCAATTTTGCTGTTACTGTTCCAACTGTGTTCTTAGCGTGGGAAATTTTTTCTTGCTTTGTTCTTTTCATCATATCTATGATACCAGTCACAATTCTGGAGACTTTAATACGTAATTTATTCCTCCTTTTTGAAAGCCTGAAAAATATATTCTTTTAAGTGTTCTCTGTATATGGAGGTCAGGGAAAAAGTGAAACAGTTCTTCTTACTAGCTTTCTGATGTAGTGCTTCTTATTCTGAAGTGGAAATTGCTTGCACGCTTTAGATTTATCCATTTTGATTTAGGCTTATTTAACTTTATTAGAGATACTGATCTGCTGGGTTAGGTATTTCTCAGTTATTTCTCTTTGATTTCTGTATGTAGTTAAGACTTGAGTTGGAAGTTGGAGTTGTTAATTTTACGTTGCAAGTATTAAAATTCCTGATCTTTCAGGCAAAGGGACAAATTAGAGGAAATTCTGCGTGGATTAACACCTCGGAAGAATGATATTGGTGACGCAATGGTTTTCTGTCTAAATAACGCGGAAGCTGCTGAAGAAATTGTTGACTGCATTACAGAATCCTTGTCCATTCTGAAGACTCCTCTTCCTAAGAAGGTGCGGGGATTTTTTATAATCCTGTACTTTGGGTTGAAATTGCTCACTTAACAGTATGTGCATCTATTTCACAAGGGTTATGTTACAGGTTTCAGACAGTGTTGGGTTTAAGTGTGTTTTCCCATGGTGATGTTATATATTTTTATTCTTTCTGAGCCTGCTTTTAAGTGATGTCCTGCCTTACTGTGAGGTTGAGAACAACGGAACAGTCTGTTCAAACACCGAAATATGGACTGGAATGCTGTGGCCTGTCCTTTGTAATACGTATGACATTTTGTTAGGGTGGCTAGAACCCTGTAGCATAACAAGGGCTAATTGCCTCTTAATGTGTTTGTTAACAATGTATCTGTGTTACACTTGAACTATCTACAATAATCAAATTAGAACTGAATCAGTTTATATTCTCTCTAGAAAAATGTGTGTATTTTCAGGATAATTTGAAGTTTACCATTATCTTGGGTTTTGTTTGTTTTTTTACTGTAGATTGCGAGATTATATCTAGTGTCAGATGTGTTATACAACTCGTCAGCTAAAGTTGCCAATGCTTCCTACTATAGAAAATTGTAAGTATAATGTTCTAGGTGATTGATTTAGATCCTTATTTTCAATTTTCAATGTACATCTCTGGATGGGTACACTTGATTATAGAGAAATTCACACTATCCTCTGAGGATACTGTTACACTGATGATATTTATAGCTTTTTGCACAAATGTATAAGATGTAGCATGTTAGTACACAGGATTGCTTTGTAATGCAGAAAGAAGCGTATGTCTCATATGAGGGACTGCTTGCATGGAGCCTTGTAGATGTGAGAATAACTCATGTGCTTCTTGGCAGAACGAGAGCCTGTAGATCATGTTCAAGATATGGTGTAACAAATAATCGATGTGAAGAGATCTTTTTTTTGAAATAAGTTTGTTTTTGTTTTTTAAATTATAAGATGTTTTTCGATTCTCCATCAAGCTTGGAGAACTTAAAAGGGGGATGATATGCTACTGTCTCTGAAGTGCTGAACAGAATGTAGGAAAAAGGTTCCAAGAGAGAATACCCTTTTCTTTTGTCAATATTTGATTGTGTCTGTTTCCTAGAGTGTCTCCAATGTTATGGTAGTGTGGTGGGGAATGTTCAGTGTGATACAAAGCTCTAGGCATTGCAAATCAAGTTTCTCACTGCAGTGCGTCTTTGCTGCACTAACATTTATTTTTTGCAGTTTGAGAGAAGCTCAAGGGAAGCACAGCAGCTGTTACTGTGCTTTCATTGTGGGCCTCGCTGAGTAAATTAGTAGAAACATAATGAATTACTTTTTCAAAATACCAATTGAATTTTGAGGCAATTCTTGCCTAGTATGTAAAGTTTTAAAACCCCTTTTATCCTCCTCCAGTCCTTCCAGGCTGTATAAAGAGACTGCAGCAGATGTGAAGATTGCCCTTCACAGTTCTGTTGTTGTCCAAGATGATTTAATATGTAGTAATCATTTGCTTTATAGTTCAGTTCATGGCTGCTGTAGGGATCAGAATCTTGTGCTTTTGAGTCCTGTGTCCCAGGTATTTTCGTGAATTATGTATGTCCAGAAAACATATATTACAAAGTTTAACTAAAGAAATGTATATGTTTAATTCTAGTTTTGAATCAAAATTATGTCAGATATTCTCTGATCTCAATGCTACTTACCGTACAATACAAGGCCATTTACAGTCTGAAAATTTCAAGGTATGTATTTTATCATTATTTATGTGACATAGAAGTCAAATAGATGTTCCTGCACAAGAGGTTGCATACTCTGATAGGTGGTTTAAACTTCAAGCTTCCTAATTAAACATTTAAAAAAAAAATCAAGTTTTCTCTCTTGCAAAGATAGCCTTGAACTTAAGGAAGAAAACTAGCATCTAACAGCTGAAGTGTACTGGTAGGTGTATAATTGTGGAGTTGAGAGCAAATCTATCTAGTGCAAACAAGACCTTCTAGCTTCTTGATTATTTTTTGTTCCCCCTGTATTTGAGTTTCAAAAATAAATTTGGACTGCTCAGTGTGGAGAGAAACTGCTGGGCATAGCAGCGTAAAGTTACTTTTATTATTATTTTTGGTGATAGTTAAGCTTTATTTTTTAAACTCTGATAAGCAGTCTGACCATGGGTAGTTGAACATGATTTCATGTTTCTCATCATTTTCATGCTCAGCCTCGCTTTCCCTTCTCCTGCTTCAAAGGTGCATCTGCAGTTCTTTATTTGTTTTTCTGTATTAAGGTCTTTATCCTGATTGTCCTACCTTCTGTGCTCCCGTTACTTTCGAATGAGATTCAGTTTCGGTTATCTGCTATTTCACTAATGTTTATTAAATTTTGTGGTAGAGATAGGCAGTATATTTTGTTTTTTAAGATCTACATCTCCAGTTTAATGTATCACACTTGAGCTGAAGCCCAGCACTTCAAATGTACTTCTCTTCTACAAAATAACAACAGTAGGAACATAATTTCAGTTCAATAATGTGATTAAGCCAGTGTTGTGGTTTTTAAATTCTGTTTTATGAAGGGACAGATGTTTTCTGTTGCAGTTTGTAGAGACACCTGAGCAGGATGTCATCTACTAGTTCATAGGAGAGCTGTGCTCAACTACAGTTGATAATGTTACAGGAATGGAAAAGAAAACAGAAACCCAAGTGAAATTTTTAAAGAAATAGTTCCTATAAACATAGTTCTATAAGATTAGTAGTCTTTTCCAGCATGGTATCATTGTAACCCACTCCAGTGTGCAATTGTGTAGGACCAGCCGTCCAGAGTAGTTCTTTCTGGAGTGTTGCCGATCACTTAATATTTCTTCTTAGAAACTAATTAGTATGTTTTTCCTCTTGCTTTTAGCAACGAGTAATGACGTGCTTCCGAGCCTGGGAGGACTGGGCCATCTATCCAGAGCCGTTTCTGATCAAACTGCAGAATATTTTCCTAGGGCTTGTAAATATCATGGAAGATAAAGAGGCAGAGGTAAGTGACTTGGGTAGTGGTGCTAATGAATAGTGAGGAAAAGTGTATAAATATAAAATGGAGCTTGCAAAGAGTATTTTGATGTCACCATCAGGGGGAGGAACTGATGTTTCCAGATGCGAATATTATTTAAGCTCTTTGTGGGTTTGTTGCTTTCAACTCCACCATAGTACCTCTTCTACGTTGCGAGACCACTTCAGAGCAAAAGCTAGGCAGAATGACCAGTCTTTCTTCTGTGTTGGAAATGCTCTCTAGTATCTCTCTGTGAACTTTAAGTTGTAATTTCAGGTGTTAGTGTTAATTCCAGAGAGTTCTAAATAGCTTGGCATCTGGATGCCTGAATTATCCACTTTATTTTTGTGTGAGCATCACACTTACATGGAGTAGAGCTGTTAGAGCTTTCTTAGTTTGAGAGGAGGGTTGTGATAGATCACTTACATTGGTGATATTCTACCTTGATCCTTGCTGTGTTGTTAGTGCAGTAAGTTGCTAACTTTCTAGTTATGCTGTGGCATGTATCTTTCTTCTTTGGTAGAGGTTATCTTAAACAGGATATGTAGTAAATTTTAGTTATGGCATAGTGACTTGTATAAATTATTATTTAATATTTTCAAGCTCTATGCTTAAAATTTCTAGAATACCATTAGCACTGAATGAACACATACTGATCTGTTATGTATATAAAATATATACGAGAAAATCAGAAAGTGGACACTAAGAAATGGATGTATGTTTAAGTTCATTTTGTAGCTCTGAAAACATGCCTTTCACAATCATGGAAGGGAGACATACTGTATAATTCAAAGGTTAGGTTGCTTAGCAGTTGAGCAGGGCAGTGTTTGAAGGACAGTGCCTGTGCGTCACAATTTAGGATATGGAGATGTATTTATCATTGATGCGTCTTCCTTAACTTTGTGTTTCTGCTAAACAGTTGATTTCTGTCAATTGTTCAGATTACTGGCTCTCAGGGAAGAGGTAGCGAGTATAATTCCATCTGACTGTAATTGGCTCATTTCAAGCTAAGCAACAGCTTAGTATCTCTCCTTTTGAATATAGATATTGCAAAGCTTCCAGGACGTTGTGGACCAATTCCAAGTTCTTGCTTATTTTTTATAAGAGGATGTTGTGATGATATGTCTCCTCTGCAATAAGCAGCTGAACTTTGTAGCAAAAATTGTTAAAGTTTTGGGTGTTAGGTATTTTTAAAGCTGCTCCTTTAAAATGAAATGAATCAGTACTTGGAGAAGCAGAGGAAAACATTGTAGTTTTGCATTTAAAATAACGAATTATTACTTGTTTTCAGGAAGTACCAGATGATCTTGATGGTGCTCCCATTGAGGAGGAGCTGGATGGTGCTCCACTTGAAGATGTGGATGGAATTCCTATTGATGCTGCTCCTATTGATGATCTGGATGGAGTCCCAATTAAATCGCTGGATGATGATCTTGATGGAGTTCCCTGTACGAAATGTTTCACCTCTACTCTCAGTTTGAATCTTCAGTTCTAATTGTTGTTTCCCCTCCCTCCCAGCAGTTTTTACAATTACTGGCAACAGTCGACACATCATATAGCTTTGTACAATGTTGGATTTATTAATTTCTTTGTTCTAGAAAGAATTAGTTTAAAAACTGCTTTTAGATAGCTTCAGAGACACAGGAGTTGTCTTCTGATCAGGAACACATCGGGTTCCAAACCCTAATTTCTTTTGTTAGCAAATAATAATCTGATTGTTACTTAGAATTTTTCCATTTGAACTTTTAGAGAACCTTGGAAATTATTTTTCTGTGTGTGTCTCTCTCCAACAGTGGATACAGCTGAAGACACAAAAAAGAATGAGCCTATATTTAAAGTTGCACCTTCAAAGTGGGAAGCAGTGGATGAATCGGAACTGGAAGCTCAAGGTTAGTTTTTCAAGTATTAATATATTAAATTCAAACACTTCCATTTAAAAGTGTTACTATGATTATTTCTGTAGTAATACAGTAGAATTTTCAATTGTCACTGGATTTTTTTGTTTATAACTTCAGTGAAGAAAATAGCATGTTCTGTTTTTCTTGCTGTACTTTCATAACCCTACCAACCTTGAAAAATATTTTCCAGTTTGTTAAAAATAAGTATTGGAAAAAAATAATAACGTCTGGGCGCATAATTGGCAGTCTTTTGAAGTATTTGTTTAGGGGATAAGATTGTACAAACTGACAAACATTTGTCTGCTTCTGAAGTTTTTTCTGAAACATGATACACAATGTAAGTCAATAGTGCCATAAATAGTAAATATTCTGGTAACACGAGTGTTTCTATAAAGTAGAAACTCTGCAGTAAGTACTGAATGCCGGTAAATTTTATCGCATTATAATTTTTATTTTATCTACAGATACTAATTTTCATATTAAGTGATAGCTTTTTCTTGTGTTAAAATTATCTGTCTTTTCTAGCTGTTACTACTTCTAAATGGGAGCTTTTTGACCAACATGAAGAGTCGGAGGAGGAGGAAATTCAAAAGTAAGTACTTTTTCATTGTTATGAGAACATATTTATTTTTTTACCTCTGAGGCTGATTGTTGTTGGAACTCCCTACGGTTATCTGTATATATGATGAGAGAAGAATGAAAAAGAAATTTCAAACGTAGCAAAATAAGAAAAATCAAGTTTTTTTTGTGCAGCATGCTTTCATCCGTCATAAGTTTTCTTTAAGAAGACAAATCACACCTTTAGCAGAGTAGTTAATCAGTATGGATTTAAAGATTATGGTTAGGTAACTTTAATGTGTAATAGTAAGAAATAAGGTAGTAGTATTTTACAGTTTGGAAATCCTGATGTCAGATGTGTATGAACAAATCCAAACCTCTGCCTTTTGCTTTTGAGACAAGTGCCATGAACAGTGTTCTGATTCTTACGTTTGTTTGGATGATGATGGGCTCCATGCACTCTGCTGAGTTTAAGCAGTCTTTTGCTTTATTCTTTAGGTAATTAAGAGCATCTATTAGTATTGTTTTAATTGTCTTCCTGCACTATATGTGGTGCTGCAGCGCTCTAGGGGCCAGTCTGGGAATGTGATTTTGAATACCTGCAAGGTCTCAGATTCTTCTCCAAAACCCAAAAGTGTAGTAAATTGTTCTTTATAAGACTTACTGTATCTGAAAAGCATGGTTACAACACCTAGAGATTGGTTGAGTTAGTGGCTAGTTTAGTTAGTTAGATATGGATTTAGGGACTCTTAATTTCAAGAATTCCTCTGCAGTCTGTTTATGTGAAAAGTGTAATTTACTGGAGTAGTACAATCTGATGATTTAATGAAATGAAACTATTAAGATATCTGTCTCACAGATGGAGGCTGTTTTGTAGTTGCAGATTTTTATGTAACATGATCTTAACAGGTTTCTATATTAGTGACTAATTGTAGAAATTTAAAGTACTTAATTTTGTAAGAGGCAAGTGTCTTAAATGTGTGTGTGTGTATACATATATGTTAATGCTGTGTGTTTTCTATAAAGTCAAGAAGAAGAAAGTGAAGATGAGGAAGACACTCAGAGTTCTAAGTCAGAGGAGCAACACATGTATTCCAATCCTATTAAAGAAGAAATGCCTGAATCCAAGTCATCAGTCAAGTATTCAGAAATAAATGAAGAAAAGCGTGCCAAACTCCGAGAGATAGAGGTCAGCATGTGGTTTGTGCCACCCTTCTGTACCTTTTTAGTCTTCCCAGCCCTGAGTTCTCTACATATAACAGGGAGTTATTTTTATTGAAATAATTATAGCCCTATTACATAGTGGTGTTTTCAGTCCAGTATATTTTTATGAAGGTATATTTGTTTACAGTCTTACCTTCTGTTCTGGATTTGAAAATAACGCAGGAAGAAATTAAAAATTGAGTCAGGCAGTCTCGCATGCTGAGAATTACTCTTCTTTTTCAGCATCCTTTTTCAGTACCACTGGTAGCCTTAGCTTGCTTTGGTTCCTCTGCACTCTCCTTTTGGCAAATAGGAATGATTTTTTTGGATGTGACTTAGTCCTATGCCTTTCTTGTTTTCTCCGTCTCTTGCCTTAAAATGTCTGTATTCTGTTGCGTTTAAAAGTTGCTCTTTTCCTTGTGTCAGCCATCAAAGAAGCAGGTGCAGCTAAAGCAGGTGGTCCTGGAAATGGGACATTTTAATTGGCCTACATGCAGTGTATAGGACTTCAAAGTTCTTTCATCCTTTCTGCAAGTGTTGGTGTTAGTATAGTTATTAGGGGTGACGTGTGCGGACTCTTGTCTTCGTGCTCTTTTCTGAGCCGTGTGGTTGCCTGAGAAAGTATCTAGAGCTTAAATTTAGCATGAACTTTGTCCAGCAGGGAAGTCCTTCTGTCATACAATGTCATGCAAAACCAGGGTTAAAATCACATGCTGCTTTACAGCTTGTATTTAGTATTGAAACTGATGATACAGTGACTACTGAAATTCTTCTGCCTTCTGTGTTCAGTGCATGAAAGTGATATTAAGCAGCTGCTAAACTACTTCTTGCAGTTGTAGCATCTCCAAATGACGGATTATACTTTGCCTAGGATTTTGAAGATGGAAATTGTGGCTCCCTACTTTCTTTACCAGTTAACTAAACTCAAACATTAGCAAAGGTCTGTAATATTGTTCTACGATGTACAAGGAATAATATTCTAAAATGACACAACTGTTTCTCCCAAATGTACTTCTCTTTAATAATTCAGATTATTAAAATTAATGGGCCATAACTAAGCACTTAGAGACCTCTTACTTTGCATAGCGAATAGTTCATGATGCGCAGCTGGTTGAAGTGAGCGAATTCTGCATTTCATGAAAGCTAAATGGGATTTATGTCTGACTTGACTCATGGTGGCAGTAGTTCTGTAGAAAATGTATGGTGTTACTCTAACAAAAGTACAAGTGAAACTAGTTTTCATTTTGCCATGATAACGATTATAGTGGTTATGGAAAAGACTTCTTTCAGAATGAGTATCTGTTTTATAGATGTTGTCCTGGCAGTTGTGCAGGCAGGTTAGGAAGTAATTTACTTTAACCATTGTCAGTTTTACACTACACAAATGTTCTAAGTTCTCCAATCAATGTATTCGATCTGTAACAGCTTTAAGTGGTAAATATTTGAGGTTTTCAAGCATACGTTGCCATCTTTATTCTTTTTGTTAAGCAAATTACCTTCTTGGTGCCTGACTTGGATGTCAGAGATGGGTTGTAATTTTCATTTTCAGAACATTTCAGACACTCTCTAGAAGTACTTAACGTTTTAAACTTTCTCCTCAAGTTTGTCACTGACAGGAATGTACTCCTTGTACCACTTCATTCATGCTCAGAATTTCTTCTTTGTGTGTACCCAGTCTCTGCCAAAGAAAACAGCCATTATTACATCTGAGAGGAGGAACTGAGGAAAAAAACCAAACACCTCAATTATCAACTTTAATAATCAATAATTTAACAGTCAGTTTTTATCTGTAGCAATTTACGCCAGGACTGTGAGGCAGGCTGATACACATTTTTTCATGTGATTTTTTTAAAAAATTCATGAGTACAGACAACAATTCTTTCTCTTGGCACAGTTAGCAAATTAAGTTTGTCAGCTGGGAGGGGAAAGTGCAGTTAGAAACAATCTTTGGCCACAGCCATCAGACTTGTGCCATCAGAGAAGGCAAGCTATTCACCCTTTGTTTGCCTTTCCCTGTGTCCCTCTTAACCTTGCTGGGGTGTGAATTCTTTCCAGAACTGAACAAGAGCAGAGGCTTTTTTTCTAACGCTGAAGAACAGTGATTTTTTTACTGTTTTTTACGTGTAGAAGGATTGGCACTTTGCTTTATAAGTTATATTTGAGAATGGTTTTTATGGTGCTGTGCATGTGTGTGTATTTCCCCACCCCAGGGACACACGGAAGGAAGGATGCATTACTCCTGTAAAGAGACCTCAGTGTTATGGAGAGTTAGAAAACTGGAATTTTACATTGCTTCAGTTGTACGTTAAGCTTGTTCCTTCAGAGTGTGCAAAAACTCAGAAACAAAATGAAGCAGCATTGTCCTCTTTGGACCTTCCTTTAAGGTACTTTACTTCTGTCTCCATCTTGCTGTGCAAGGTTTTATAATCCTACCCCAAAATAGCACAGTGCAGGCTTCATGTGCAGCAGGAGGCAGGCTCTTCACAAATCCAGACACATCAGTTCTTCCAGAAGGGTTAAACAGGAGATTTGCCCTCTTTAGTAGCTGCCTTTATTCACCTCTGTGTTAGTCACCTGAGAGCTCAAAGCAGTGTTTGATTGCTTGGTCAGAGGAAGAAGAATCAAAGAATCATAGAATGGCTTGAGTTGGAAGGGTCTTTAAAGATCATCCAGTTCCAACCGCCCTGCTATTCCATATACCTCCTACTGGACCAGGCTGCTCAGTGCCACATCCAACCTGGTCTTGAACGCATCCAGAGATGTTGCAGCCACAATTTCCCTGGGCAACGTGTTCCTCACCACCTTCATTGTGAAGAATTTCCTCCATATGTCTAGTCTAAATCTGCCCCTCTCCAGTTTATATCCATTCCCCCTCATCCTATCGTGACATATCTTTGTAAAGTCCCTTCCCAGCTTTCTTCTACGTCCCCTTTGGGTACTGCAAGTGTCAGTCTTGCTGTTCAGCCTCTGCTGTCTCCCACTGAGCTCCAGGAGCTGGGTTCTTTCTGTTACTTTTCTGTGTCCGTGCTCTGTCAGCATCTCTCTGCCCAGTGTGTGAATGGAGATTCCCCAACCTTTCTCCCTTCATCCTCCCCATAGCCCCACAAAAAAATTGGTGTGGTATTTGAGGTGCAATTTGATTTCTTAACAGGAACCAAAAGTGTTTTTCCAGTGTGTGGCACTGGAAAGGAAGTTACTCTCCTTGTTTTCTTGGTTCAAGTTACTGTACCAGACCAGATCGAAGTTCCTTCATTGTAGTGTTCACTCTCTAGCAGGGAATGACGAGAGCACAAGGCAAGAATAGGTTAAACGTACTCCACGAGAGCAGATTGTGTCCAAGGCCTGTTCTGGGCTTCAAGGCTCTGTATATCTTTGTCCAGAAACTGAAGTTCTATACAGTTCCCATTATTTCCTGCTCTGGATTATGGATCGTAATATGCAGCAAACTCACTTTTTTGTGTATTTGTTCATTGAGTCGTAGGAGCTCTCGGAGGCTGGTAACTTCAAGAATGGACTAACTGTTTGTTCTTCACTCTCTGTGGAGGTTTCTGTACAGAGCTCATATGAGGCCACTGCAATGTGGCAGAAAGATAGCCAATTAGATATCTTACTCATTGCAGCTCAGTTATTATAGATGAGACAAACTTAGTCTTGTCTGATCAGTGGTTTTGCTAGTTATAGCAGTTCTTCCTTAGCTGATAATGACTATATTAATTCACCAGATTCTTGTCCATTTTATTTCTGTGACTCAACTTCTATTTCACAGTAAGGCAAAAGCAAGGAATTGCTTAGCTCCAAGACATGTGACATCCTGTGGATATGAATGAGGATGCCACTGGAGAGGTATCTCCCATATGTACCTCAAATCGCTGTCATCTGTTGTTGATAATACTGTAGCTGCAGCAATTCCACTGCTCGTAGGCTCATTGGAACACTCAAGCTTTCAAAGAAATATTTTGCTTTTCTGGCAAAGTTTAGGACTTGTGACATCAGTTGTTGGGAAAGTATGTTTAAAGGAAAAGCAAAACACTTTGGTCTAGATGTCTGGCTGTGCTGCCTGTAACCAGTCTAGATTTTAGTGCAGTTTAATATCAAAGCAGAAATTCCTATCTTTCATCAAGCATCTGGTGATTAACTTCCAAGTGAATCCTAGTATGTAGCATCTAGCTACTGTACCTCAAATAAGTTGTGTTTGAACCTGCCTGCTTAAGTACTGAGGATGTGTAACTGGGGACTGATCTCTTCTGAAAAAACCTTTTTTTTTCCTCTCGGAAGACCACTGTGTATGGACTTGGATGATATCGGCAGATTAGAATATAAAATAACTTCATATCCAGTCTAGACTGCTGCTTTTGAGAGGGAAGAAGAAACCTCTAGGGTTTGACTTTGTGCCTACTTCATATTTAGGAAGTTGCAGACCTGGAGAATAAGAATCCTTTCAGATGATCAGAATTGATAGAGGTGCAAAGTCATTCCCTTTGTGTGTTTTCAGTGTGGAAGAGCTAAATATTTCTAAAGAGAAAATTATGTCGTGTGTTCACTAAAAATGAAATATCAAGCACTGGAAAAATGAACTCTTACATAAATAAATTGCTATGGAGGTCAGTATTGAAACAGGAGATAGTGGGGGATTAGAGAATAAACATTTGGAAGAGGGCTGACAAATACAACATGACTTATTACCAAGCCTCTATGAAATTCCCCAAAAGAGAGGTGCCTCCTTATCCAAAACAGTTGAAGGACTGTTTGTAAAATGCTGTGTCAGTATGATGAAAGAATTGGCAAGTGGTGAGAGATGCGAGTGAAGTTTTATGATGGGAATTAACTTGGAGAAAGGTTTTGGTGTACCTAGACAGAAAAAAAAAATCCACATGGAAAAAATCTGATGTTTGTTTAACTTCAAGCCTCAGCTGGGGACATTGCGGTGAATGTAGTGTTACATTTAGGAGCACCAGTGAACTGAATTTTGTTGCTAGGCATGATAGCACCTCAAAGAACATGTTAGTAAAAATCACTTCATTTAAATCAACCACTCTATGCAAACAGCTCTGAGGAGGAGATGCATTTGTTTGGTGTCCTAATTATGTTAGTCATTTTTTAAAATATTTAGGATTAAATGGAAAAACGAGGCAGTTTCTGAAGCCAAACTTGGAGTAAACAAGAGAAGTTAAAATAATATATTAAGACACCTGCAGTACATGATTAATTTGAAAGAAAAAAACCCCAAACTTGTAGTATTTTAAGAAATACAAGGGTACAGTGCTCTAATCATGAGGACAGAATTCAGTTGAATGACAAGAAAATCCTTTTATTTTTAGTTGGTAATGTGTCTGTAAACAACTGCAGGTGACTGCAAATGAGTGTGGCTTTGTTGCATTGATCCAGTTTAAAGTTAGTGTCTTTTCATGCACACACTTTTATAGCAAGAATGAAGAACACTGATTATAAATGATGGAAGTTTCATTTTCAGGCACCTGCCTCACTGGATAATAATCAGCCTGATAACCTAATGGTCAGTATTGTTTTCACAGCTTAAGGTGATGAAGTTTCAGGATGAGTTAGAGTCTGGGAAAAGACCCAAGAAGCCAGGCCAGAGTTTTCAGGAACAGGTTGAACACTATAGAGACAAGCTGCTCCAGAGGGTAAGAAATGTTCTTTATGTTTGACTCTGATTCTGTGAGAGGCTTTTATTGAGTTTTCTTAAATGTAAGGTGGCATTAAATACAACAACACGTGGCTCTCATTAAAATTCTAACATCATGCTGGCATGTCTGAATCCAAGTACTTTGTGCAGAGTAGGTCTAATGTCTCTTTTCAAGTATCCTAATGTAGTATTTCACTCTGTATACATGGGTATCAGTAGAACATATCAAAACCTTAAAGAGGTCACTCTGGATCTGCTATGTAAGGCCAACTATTAGGTATGGGAAAGGGAGAGCTGTCAACCGAAGACATTTGATCAGACTTTTCATTTTGATGTTAGTAATTGATCTGTTGTGCTGAAGGATTCCAAAGGAAGAGAAAGAATAGTGTTAGGCAGTGTATGTGCTTCTGATTCTCCAGTGTCCAAGATTGCCTGGATAATTCCAGCTCATACTGTCACCCAAAAGTGAACAATTCTGTGCCATTACCATTTTTATCTTTTTTACCATTAGTCTTTACCATTAAGTCTTCTTTACCATTAGTCTTTTTTACCTTTTTTTTTTTTTTTATCTGAACTACGAAATCAGAACAGTTTTAAAAATTCACATCTTATATGAGATGTCATGGAATCTTGAACCTCTGACATTTAACAAAAGAACATGTAACTTGTTTGGACAATGCATTTAGTGAGACAGAGTACGTGACAGTTGCTTCTCTAATCTGGTTTCACAGCCTGACAGATCAGTGATGGAATCAGGCACCGATGCAGGTGTTAGAAGCTGGGTACAAACAGGCAGTTTTCACCAGGTGTCTGTCACATGTTCTTGCATTATTTGGTGCTCAATACCTAACTAATTCTCTAAGTAATTTAGTGATCCAAGGCACAGTGCCTCGAAGAAAGAAACTTGTAAAAGGTAAAAAAAAATGTTCCCTGGAGGAGTTTTACATGTTTGGAGGTTTATGTTAGCAGTTGAGACTTCAACTGTTAAAAGTAACTCAACATTTAAATATGGTTCTATGCTAAACCTTCCTGTTCCCTCAGTGATTTCTGTAATTGGAGAAAGAAGTTATTTGTATAGTAAGCTCAGAATATAATAATAATAATAATAACGATAATGTCATACTGGTTGTCATTGTGTTCCCTGTGAACTTGATGGTTAGTCATTGAGTTTTGTCCAGTTTAGTTTAGAACAGACTTTCCAAGGGCCAATTTCCTAGTTGTGCTGCTCATATTATGAGGACAGGGACTTAGAGCAATATCTAACACTGTTTATTACTGTTATCCAGATGAAATAATTAGTTTTGCTATGAAATATGCTAGGCCTATCTTAAGGGCTGTTCTAACATAGTTTGAAACAGTAGGTGTGGCAAAAGATAAATGAAAATTTCACTAGCAAATCTTCCATGTAAGGAAAGCATGAGAGTAGATTAGCGTAACTGTGTGCTGGCATTTCCTGCACTTGTGTTATCTCCCTCCCCCTCTTTATTTCATTTAGCTAAATCGCCCCATCTTTGTCTGCATTATTTGGTATGAAGGGAATATCTATTCATTTTTTTTTTGCCATGGAAGGAATTGTTTTTTATGCCAGCATTGACAGAGTGAATCTTTTAGTCTCTGAACATGGGCTTGCTGATGTTTAGGGTTATTTTTGCATCATTAATTTTTTGTTTGACAGACAAAGGAGGTTAGCTCAGGGTATGTATTTACTTTCAAAATGGTCCTATTGGGACATAGATCATATTTGTAGCATTTTTTTTTCTGACAGAGTAGATGACATTGCAGAATCTTGTTTGCATTTCTGTTTTTCTTTAAATATCTTGGAATTTTGAGATTATCTCAGTTTTCAGTCTGGATCAGTGAAGACGAATGCATACAGAAACCGATTCCTGGTATTGTTTCATGTTGAATTTGGCTGTGATGTTGCCCTGAAATTTTTATAATGACAGGCTGTTCCTTTCCAATCAGATACTTAGACTTTCTCACAGAGGGTGACATCTTTCCTTGTTTTGTCAGCATTTGTGTGACAATAAATGTTTCTGCCATGTCAAAGCACAGGAATGATTTGGAGATATTTTGGGTATGGTGAGACTGTCGTTTCGTTCCCAGGTTGTGTGCTGTGTTACTTCAGTTCTCAGTGCTTTTATGCTGTTTGTGATTAGCTTGATTGTCTTTATGTAACAATTAAGCCATGCCTCGTCTGAAATCACGAATGCTTCTGATAATTTAGGAAAAAGAAAAAGAGCTGGAAAGAGAACGGGACAGAGACAAAAAGGACAAGGAAAAAACAGACTCCAGGTCCAAAGATAAGAAAGAAAAGGAGGAATGTACGCCAACAAGAAAAGAGAGGTATGGCTTTCCATGGAGTGATGGGGATGGGAGGAAAAATCTCACAACTGGTGTCTTTGTATACAGTTGCAACCTTCAAATTATGTTGTGTCACACATCTCATTTTAAAAGAAAAACACAAACTCACCCAATCAAAAGAACCCAAGAACAAAAAATAATACACTTTGGCTGTTAAAGCATGTCTCAATTTTAAAGGCATTGTCATTTTTACCCTGCCCGAAGTGACATGTCCTTCTGAATAGAATCCGCTTTTGGCTCATTTAGGCCGTGAGGAAATCTAGTGAAATAATGACCAGTGTCTTTTAGCAGCACATTGACTGCAGTGTTTCAGCCCGAAAACTGTACTGAAGTCATACCACAGTTTATTTGTGGTGGTTTACATGTTACTAATCTCATAGTGAAAACTTCAGAACAGTGATTTTTTGGGTAGTTGATTGTAGGCTCTGATCTTCTATTACTTGCAGAGCCAAACTCTTCTGGGTTATTAAGTGTAGATACGGGAAAAAGCTTTTCAGGAAATTGTGACAGAATGTTTGTACAGTGCAGTAAACAATGATGAGTCACAGGCCTAAATGTTTTTTCAGCCAAACAAAGTCTGGTGCACATGTTGGACTTGATTTTTGCCTACTACCCTTTAATTACTGTATAGGATCTAATGTTATACTGGCAGAAGAAAATATCTGCAGAAAGTAATCAGTTTTCTTAATACATGTTTTCACTTCTCTGTATGTCTCCGTGTATGTATATAACTGCTTTCTTTACCCAGGAAAAGACGACACAGTGCTTCACCCAGCCCCTCTCGCAGCAGTGGCAGTAGGCGAGCAAAATCTCCATCACCAAAATCGGAACGCTCAGAACGCTCTGAACGGTCCCACAAAGAGAGTTCACGTTCTCGGTCATCACATAAAGATTCTCCCAGAGATGTCAGTAAAAAAGGCAAAAGGTAAGCTGGGATCTTCTCTGTTTCAGGTTGTAGGAAAGTTAAGTGCGTAGATGTGTTTCGGTTGGGCTTTTTGTTAGAGTGTTTTTAGCAGACCATATTTTATACATGATTTTCTCTCTTAGTGGACTACACTGCATGTTCCTGGTTAATATGTTTGGACATGTTGTGTCTGAAACATATGCAGCCTCCTACCTTGATACCTGAAGACTCTCGCTTCTATGTTCTTGCTTGCCTGTTTACCAATAATTTTGAGAAATACTGCTTTAAACCAAAGCGCATTGCTTTGTTATTAGCTTTTTATTTTCAAAGGGCCATTCTTCTGTGGCCCATAGAACTTCTAGTATTATAGTGAGCATGCATCTCCCATGGTTTGTTTTTATAATGAAAAAAAATTGAGATGAGATATGGCTTATGGGTTTTTGTTTCCGAAGTAGGTATTGCCTAATCTCCAGCCTGACACAAATATTTGTCTCTTGTTAATGTTAAACTTAGGTTGAGATTCTGTTATTGTCTTGGTTCTTTTGTAGCTCATAACTCAAAACTTCAACCTCCATTTCTTGTAGAGGTGTAGAATGTCTTACTGATATAAGATCCATCAGATACACTGAGGAAAATTCCTTTGATACTATTGAGAAAATCCTAGCACATATTTACAGTAATCAGATTCTTGTGCTATAAGTTAGAAGTTCCAACTTCTAAGAAGCAGAAAAATGAGACATTTTTTTAAGGTTAATATGATGGTCATTCCATTTAGGTTATATCAGATTCATGTGTGGGGTGTGGGTTAGCTTGACAGTAAATTTATTTGGTGTACGTTCTTTTTCTTTAGGGTTCAATCACAAGCTGAATGGGTTTGATGGAAAGTGAAAGTATTTCAGCATAACACAGTTCAACATAACTTTCCGTTTATGTTCTCTTCCACATGGATATTGGCTGCTATTGGTACAAGAGCCAAGGTGGCTGAGGCAGATGTGGAAGGTTATGAATTCTTCACGTTGGTTTAAGAAAGACACGAGTTGATGTTATTTTTCTTGTGAATTTTAAGCACTGAAGCTAAGCCCAAAATATGTTAAAACCTTTATAATGCAAAAATTGCCTTTTTCTCAAAAGCAGGATACTTGTTCTGTCCCCTTACTGGAGAAAGATATTTTATACCTTGTTTAGCTCAGTAAATGAATGCCAAGTGGCTGTAGAAAAAGTTGGTATTTTCAGTTAGTATTTGACATAAAAATTTATTGTTTTGCAGGTCACCATCTGGCTCCAGGACACCCAAAAGATCAAGACGATCACGATCCAGGTCCCCTAAAAAGTCAGGGAAGAAATCCAGGTCTCAGTCCCGTTCTCCTCACAGATCTCACAAGAAGTCAAAGAAAAGCAAACACTGACAACATTAATATTTTTTATGATGCTGTCACTTACTGGAAATGCGGTTTTGTTTTTGTGCCTGAACAGTCTGTTAAAAAACAAACAAGCATTCCTGATTTTTTTTTCTTTTTTTTTGTGAATGCACGTGTATACTCATGAGTATCGGCATCTGTAGGCCCATCTTTGTTTTATATTGTACAAAACTATCTTCATTGTGACTATTTCCCAAATGAAATATTTTTGTGTTTAGAAGTTTCATCAGATATGCGTGTAACTGATCTGCTGGCAGTAGTGATATTTTGTTTTAGGATGTTGTGACATAGCAGAAATAATTCAGATGTTCCCCCTTTTTGTAGCTTTGACAATTTGAATTAGATTTCAAATAAAACCTGAACAGAAAATGAAGCTGTTGTTTTCTTGCCCCTGTGGTGATGCAGATCTCTAAAGGGTTGCATAGTTTGTTTGGAAGTACTGTGTATTTCAGACACACTATGGTGCTTGGATCTTTCAGTGTAGTGGTAGCTCTGTTCCCCTTTTCACTAGTTTCACTATCAGGATAAAAGCACCTTTTGAATCTGGTGGCTGGGTTTTCGTTCCTACTGTGATGCTTTACTGTTAGAACAGCTGAACAGTCCTGCCACGAAAAGCTTTACAATGCTTCCTACTTCTCCATTTTAACTGTAGGGAATGTTTATGACACTAGAGTAACATTTTAGTTTGCTTTTAAAAAAGGGCGTCTACAGAGATGCATCATACGTCTGTGTGTGTATATCACACAGATATGACGTATCAATAACAGCCGTGTTTATGGCACACGTGGGGGACAATGAAGGGACAGCAAGCCTGAGGCTGTATGACTTCTTGCCCTAAGTAAAGGTACAATTACTGCATCCTACAGTACACTGTTGTTTTCTAAAACTGATTTTTACACCAAAAAGGACAACTTTTACATTATTTTATTGAATTTATTCCTCAGTTACAGAAATTCTTCAAAATGGAAAAAATTAAATTTTTTATTCCATACTTTATTTATTACTGGTTTGGAATGAAGAGGCTGTTTAATTTTTTTTCTTTTTTTAATGCTAGGCTTTCCCTTCTCCAAAACTGTTCTGTGTTAGGCATTGATGTGGCTTCACCTTGGTCTCTTATGCAACTTTTCTGTGGGTGGGAGGGTGGGAGGGATGAGGAGGGTTCAATGTTTATACTTGGAGGTGTGGGCAGATTGTAATAAAACATAAACTGAAAAGGGATCTGGCCTCCTGTGAACTGTTTGTAAAAGCAAAAGCTGTACTTGATTACAAGCACAGAGTGTTGGATGATGACCTGCTGCTATACTTGTGTATCAATAGGTTTTACACTGTTAAATCTTGTAATCGTGATGGGGAGAGTCTTCTGCGTATATGTAGCCTGAGAGGCAGCTCTTCCAGAAGCAGTATCTAAAAGGTCTTCTGAAAAACATGTATATTTAATTAAAAAAAATATTATTTTCTCCATTTTTTCCTGATGGGAGATTTATGTTAGAAGATTACATAAACTGCTGCATATGTGAGGATTGAGCAGAGAATTGTCTGATGAGAACTGGAAAATGATCTGGAACACTGGAAATATGCGTGTGCTGTAAAGATTTTCTTAGTGTGGCCATTGAATAGGTGCATTGATAATGAGAAAAGAATGCACCTTATCTTTGTGTTATGTTATAAAGTATCGGACATAGAAATATGCAGTTTATTTTTTTATATCTTCCTTTCTCCCTGTAGCATCAGGTGTTTCACATGTACAGGTGTAGATGAACTATTAGAAACTAAGTTACTGTTTCTTAAAGGTGATGTATTCACCTCTGGCACAGACTAGGTAAGGTTTTCTAGAGCAAAAAGTAGACATGAATATCAGTTGGGGAAAGGGCAAATCCTAACTTCACCACCTGGAAGGTGATTACTTCAGATCCGATTAACTTTAAAACTATTATCTTGTAGCTGTTTATAAATAGAGGAATGATAAATGTCAGTGCTCTGCGTAAAGTGAGACTGAAGAGAGTCCACCACAGGAATGTTTTACCTGCAGAATCAATCGCTTATTTCATTTAATAGCTAAAAATCCTTCAGGTAGAAAATCGCTTGACGTTATAGGTTAGCCATACTTTTTAATAATTCATTTTGATTTCAGCTTTTATATAAGAGTTCTCATCAGTGATTCTAGAAGGCCTGAGCCGAGTAGCTAGAGAGCTAAAGGCGCACAACCATTAGACTTCATTTTGTAGCAGCTTTATTATGCAATAATTTTTTTTTTCAGTATCTTTGTTCTCTAAATACCATTCTTGTACCTCTTGTTCTTTGCTTCATATGCTGGGCTTTTGAAAAGCTGTTTTGTACCTAATAATCTTTTAAGAGCAATTAAGAACCTGTGTCCTTAACTGAATGCCTGTTTTTTCTCCTGTTGAAAAGAACATCTTTTGATTCTACTTACTCTTTTTATTCCCTCGTCTTTTATAAATAGCTTTGTTTATAGCTTGCCTTTTCCACAAAAGACAGTGGCAGGGAGACAGCATCTGCTAACAAATCTTTTGTAAGAGATGCAGTTTAATATTGAAGACTAAAGATTAGGCTGCCTGTGAAATTGATTTTTTTCCTGAGGTCCTGTTGCAGTGACAAGGTATTGTTGGAGTGGGTTGTTACTGCCTGACTTGTGCTTCTGCAAGCTTTGGGGGTGAAAAATCATCCACTTAGTATGGGATATTGGTAATTTAAGCATTGATTTGGGGAGTAGCATTCAAAGGAATCCTTGTGAAAAAAGCTGTGACCCAAGAAGTTGTGTTCAGGTGTTTGCAAGTGGCTTTTGTGATCTTAGGGGTAGAGAGAGCCCCTTGCACTCCAGCTCCACGTGGCTGGTAAGCATCTCAGCCTTTGCTGTGGGGAGGGGAGGAGGCACGAGTGGGTGAAGGGCTTCTTTGTCCTCTCCTGGCCTGCCTCATGGATGATACCACAGCAAATATTCATGCCTCGGGTTTATCCACAGCAGAGGAACTGAGTGTAGCTTGCTACAGCCGAGTAGTAATGTGGCCAAATAACCCTTCCTAGCCTGGAATGGCAGCTGATGAGGCCTATCACAGTGTGGGGTCATGCCAGAAATGGAACATTTATGGTATATTCGCAGATAGGCACTAGAGACTGTTGTGCTGGTCCGTGGTGATTCAGCGCTCAGTAGGACCTTCAGTTATGTAGGCAAAGGCTGAGGACGTACAGAGTTGCAAACTCACAGCTGTTCTGAACCGGGGCTGACCTCGGAGTGTCTTTGAAAGACTTGGTCAGACTCTCACGCTCTGCGCGTGGGCCCCGTCTCGGTAGAGTAAAGCTACTTGGTTGTACGGAGTCTCAGGCGATTAAAATCTTTCCTTGCCAGTGTTACAGAAATGTTTATCTTTGAACTGACTTTTTTTAAACTTTGCGACTTCCTTTGACTTCTCCACGCACCAGCTGTGTGTCAATTCTGTGATACTATTTGAAGAAGAGTTGATTTCTGAAAGTCAGAGTTGGACTATTATTTGGGCACTGTGCATGAGCTTTCCCCCTGACTCCCCTTCGGAGGTTTTGAAGTGTAAGAATAAGCCACGTACAAACAAGGGTTACAAAATGCTCTTTTCTGAAGCTTATATTTAGAATTGCAACTATTGCTAGGATGAGTTCATCTATCCCCGTGACACCAAATGTACTCTGGCTTTCCGCATTTACAAATCCACTTCTGTACTAATAGAGCAGCTCTGCCTAAGCACTTGTGAACCCTCTGAAGTTGCTGGATTATTGTTTTCATTGTGGTTTTCTGCATGTAAAATTACTCCTGTGCTTTTCCAATGATGATTATCCCTGCTGTTGGGATAGTTTTCACATTTGTACTGGTTTTATGTAATAAATTTCTGAGGCAGATTTTATAGCTGAACCTGTGCAAAACTTGTATCAGACCTCTGCTTTGGTGCGAGCACTCGTGAGACACTGGAGTTACCGAGCACTAGAATGGGAAATCCAGTTTTATCCGTATGGGGTTCTTGGGGATCAAGCAGTATTTGAAATGTGTTCTTGGAATATTAAAAAAAAAAAAAAAAAAAAAAAAAAGAGTCTTGCTGTCTCTGTGCCTGTGAGAGGAAGGTATCTTGAAGGAGTTCAGTTAACATGACATAAAAAGTACTGCAGAATCTTGTGATGAGAAGAGCAAGACGGCAAATGTGTTCAGAGTAACTTTGATGGCTGTGGGAAGCTTGCTGGGGGAGGGGGTTCCTACACAGGCATTTACGGTCCTTTGGTGGAATTAATGTTTTAATAAACAAAGGTTAGAAGCATTGTTGTGTTTCTGCAGATGGATTGAAGTGTGAACTTTGTATCTGGTTTTAGGTTGCTGGCTGGTGGTATGGCTGCTAGAGGAGTTTGAGGTGAGACATTTCTCAACTACAGTGAATACATACATGAGGACGCATGTATTAGGCTCCATTAAGGTAAAGGTAGTTTTGAAAGATTTTTGAATTGCCTTTTTAGTAAAGATTGGTCTAATTTCTAGGGTTTTCCTTGAAAATATGAGATTTTGGGGCAGGTACGAATGTCTAGCAAGAGAAGTGAATTCTCTGCAGTTGAAGGCAGCACCAGTGGAATAATCCAGATGAAAGTTTTACAGTTCTGTTCTTTTAATATCTCCAGATATTGAATATCTGGAGATTTATCAGATCACAAACTCAAAATTAGCAGTCAAGCCCTGAAAATTATAGTTTACTTTAATGAATAAGGCTGTTGAGTTCTTAAACTTGTATTTTATTAAAACAACTCATAGTACTAGTTGAAAACTTCTTTGCTCAGTTTGCTACATGACCTTCTGCAGTGTGCTGCTGGTCCATGCTGCTGCTGGAGCTGCTGCTCTTACCTTTGTAAGCGACTCTTGTAAGAACCATAACTGAAATGCTCATTTAATTTCATCCAGGTGTATTTTTCTGTTTTTCTGATGTAGGATGCTGAAGTCTTAATTACTGACTATTTTTCCTCCACTTGCTTCTGTCAGCACAGTCAATTTTCATGGGTAAGGCTGTTCCATTTGTCAGTTCTTATGTCTGATCTTGTGCAGAGATTTCTATTTGTGGCTATTTAAAGAGGAAACGGTAGTTTCACATGAACGTTTTTGTCTTACTTGCTTTTGAGTTTGTATTTTATGCAGAAAATTTTCCAAATGACGTGGTGACAATAAAATTGTCAGTTTGCCGATATCAAGAAGTGGTTTTATTTTTAAACTGGAGAAGAGCAATGTTCGTGTGTGTTAGGCTAAGGGCAGTTTCTTGGCCTCTGCAGCTCTTGTGATGGTTGATGCTGATTCTGCCTGTGTTGTTGAACTGTAATTGCTGCTCTTCTACTGTCAACAGCGACCTCTGTGCTGCTGAGAAACTCATTAATGAGGCAGGGGATGCTCACTGTGTAGCTGCCTGTATAATCCTCTCTCGAACAAATTAAACCTCCCATTTGGAACTGTTGCTCAGATACTGAGATGATGAACAGCTTTTCAATACCTAAAGTGGTTTGCAGGAATGTCAGGAGAAGGAAACTGAGCCACTGTTATGCTGTAGCACGAGGTTTTGTGTTATGGCAGGGCCAGTGTTGCAGCTTGTTGCTGCTGTGGGATGCATGTCCTGTTCCTGCCATCTCTCTGCCTCCTGTTCTCTTGCTTTTCTGTCCTTTCTGCTACCTTTTGTGCCTGGTTCAAATCATAAGGGAAACCACGTTTTTAATGTGCTTGTTTTCACTTGGTTGACTTTCTGCTGGCTTAGTTCAGTTGGCTTAGCACAGAGAACAAAGGTGGGCAGTGAGCAGGATGGTCCTCGGTTTTGGTAGCAATTCACTTGTAACATGCAGCTTTGCTCACGTATTTTTATTTGGAGCATGTGTTTTGATAAGATGGGCTGAGTTGATGCCACCACCAGCTCTAGTGTGTGTTTGGCCACTTCCCATGTGGAAAGGTGGGACATGCAACATAGTAGGCAGGTTTATGTGATGAGGTGTGTGGGAGGAAGGAAATGCAGAACTAAGGCTGTGTCTCTCTTTGCAGCTGTTAGACTCTCTCTCTCCGTCTCTGCCTTTCACCAATGATGATTGAACCCCAGTCAAATCTGAGAGGAGCAGATGCCTCCAAGTCTATTTAGCTTCCATGAGAACTTTGAAAGACTAAAAAGGAGAAAGGGACCTCAGATGCCTCACAAGATGAGAAAGGTTGCAATAGGAAATCTTGTTGTTGGAACCTGGTGCATTCATATCAGCGAGATTACGAGTCCCAGTTACTAACAGCCTTCACTTAGAGCTCGTAGTCAAGAAACATGATATCCCTGTATCTACTGCTCTTTGTTTATTTTTATTGTTGTGTGGACTTGAAAATTTCTGTAGCTGCTTCCCTTAAATACAAACCATGGGATTTGACTCTTCAAGACCTTGTTAAGAAGTTGTCTATGAGCAGGTGTGGAATCTGTTTACTGATTCTGCTGCTTGGGCTTATGAGGCTGGACCTAGGGTTGAAACCGTGGTCATTAGGACCTTGTGTGTGTTAGGTGTGCTTGCTTGGAGCAAGATGAGTATGTAGAAAAGGTGGGTGTAAGGTCTACATGAAAGGTATTAGAAATCATTCATGAACTGTTTCTAACCTAGCAGGACAGGTCAATCTGTATGACAGACTGTTCTGGGTATAAAATTTAGGTGGTGTGGGAAGAGCAGGCTGGAATCCATGCACGCAGTTCGGACTTGTGGAAGATGGCTCAAGGAATTAGCCTGTGCTCAGGGTTCAATATCTGAGGTCATTACCAGCAATCTACATCATCACCAAAGTAATCACTGGGGGTGGAAAATGGTTTTCATCTTTTTAGCAATGCTTAAACCCTAAACTTCTGTCTCAGGAATGATTTAGCCAGAGTTTTTCACCTGCTGGATAGTGTGAGAGCTAACACTGTGCTGTTGCAAACAGAGCAACTCAGAAATTGGAGATGAACCTTCTGAACTTACGTTACAGAGGGTTTGGGTTTTTTGCATCTGATTCTGGTCATTCTCATCATAAAATCTGCATCTCTTGGGTTGATGATGACTTATTTTTTTCCTGGTGTTTTGGTTTTCTTTCCTGCATTATGGGAAAGAACTCTCTTTGTATTAACTGAATGGAGAATATCACCTCGGGCAAACTCTAGAAAAGAACAGGCTATAAAATTTCAGGCATGAGACTGAGATCGAATAGTGGCTGTTGTGTGAATTTAAAGGCTGTGGATTCTCATGCTATGTTTTTATAGAGGGAGTAACTGTACTAGCTAATTAAAAAAGAGAAAAGTTTGCAATAAGTTCTGATTTCTAGACAGTTAATTTTCACTGGGGGTGCTCATCTTTCACGCCAGCCTGCAGGAAGTTCTCAGTGTGATACAGAGTAGAAATCTGATAATGTTACAGATCAAGAGCCTTTTGCTCAAATGCTGAAGATTTTCAAGAGTTAATAGTGAGTGATTTATGTTTCTTGCTGAGTTTTCAAGACATGCGGTGGTTTAATTTCAAGGTCTTTCCTAGACAGTCATTTATAGCACGTTGCATGTTGGTTATGTGAGAAACACTGAACTCTCACTGTCTTTTTCTGAGCTTTGTATTTTAAGGCAAGGATGGGGAACACTGTTGCCTGGGACTTAATCTGTCCAGTCTGTAGTCAAATGGGGCACAGCTATTTTGCTTAGATCCAAGGGATCTAGCTGAATGCTTAGATCCAAGGGAAAGTCATGGAATGGCTTCTGTTGCCTGCTGTCCTTCAGGAGGCCGGAGGCAAGCAATGTCCCTATCACCCTGCGGCACAGCAGGAGGTATGAAGTGACATCCTGCCTGACAGCAATGCCTGGGTAGAACCCCCCAGCATGGGGAGATGTGCATTGGCCAGCTGAAGAGATTTGGGGGTTCCTGGGTGCTGCAAACCACAGGAGTGGGGGTAGCCAAGATGTTTTTGACCCAGGTTCATCGTTTGGGTTGCTGGGAGCTGAGCTACCCTAATGGGTTTGGCTAAGGTAGCTCTTAGATACGGCCTGCGAAAGGTTTTAGAAGCTATGATGTGAAACAGTACCTTGCCCATTATTTTAAGGTACATGGCAATAAAAGTAGAATCTCTTCATTTCCTTTAGAACTTAAACCAGTTACACAACAGCTGAGAAAAGATTTCTAATTTTCATAAAAGTCAGATAGAGAGTTCACCACACCACCATGTCCTCAGGACTTTCATAAAGTTCTGGAATTCCTCCCCCTGCACAAACAGGAATTTATAAATGTTTATTGAAATTAACTTTACTGAAAATGTCAGCTGTACAACTGGCGGTAAATAGAAAGGAGAAAGAAGGGGGTAGGGGAACAGATTGCTGCAGATAGGTTGTCCACTTTGCTATTTATTTCTGGTTTATGACTCGCTGGGGTAATTTCGGTCCATGCCAGCTGCTTCTGCAGCACAGCTTCTGCACGCACAGTTCAGAAGGAACATCCAAGAGAGAATAAGCGCTTTAGAAGGCAGATTGCTGCACCTGTCACTTAATCAAATGGCTGCTGAAGACTTCAGCGTTATTGGAAATAAGTGTGTTTCGAGGGAAATCAGCTGCCACTACTCCATGAGACTTTGAATGAGCTGTCAGACGTTATGCACAGTACTAGAAGGAAGGGTGCCAAATACAAGCATCTGCAATTCCAAATGCTCACCCATCTCTAGTGGTGAAACCAAAATATAAACTCAGAAATCTCTAGGTTTGGGCAGCTACCTGATTTTATTTAAATTTCGTTCACATTTTGTGATCTATAACTTGTATCTCACTTTTGAGCAGTGTTTGTGGAATTTGATGTCTATATCTGTCCTGAATATGTTAAAGTAAGTACAGGAGGTTTTAATCAACATCCAGAACTTATCACATGCCAACTGTATTACAACATAAACCTCCATCCTCATTCCAAAATAATTAGTCTTGCTGAAGTTTGACTTCAGGAAAAATGTTTCACCTTGTGCCTGCTCCATCCTTGTGGACATGAGAAAGACAAGTCTTCAAAGCACAAAAAAAAATGAAGCCAGGAAGTGTTCCAGGAAGGATCAAAACTTTTGCAGCCCCATCACTTGAACAAAGGGATATTAGGAGGGGGATGTTGGAGGGTTCTGTCTGGGGTGGTGTCACTTAGAAGGGGGAGAAATCATTCCAGTAATCAGGATTTGGGTTGTCTAAATCCTGTCTAAACACCTTACATATAAAAATTATAAATTTATTACTAAATATAAAATATTAAACTGTAAGATGAAATATTTAAGCATCAAATGCAAAAAAAAAAAGGCTTTTTTTTTTCTTCATAGTTTAAACTGGGAAATTTTAATCACAGTTACTTATCCCTTACTTTGTATGTTGCTTGCTGCAGAGTTTGAGGTAAAAGTAGCCACATTATTTATAGCTGAGGGGCGACTGGGTTGTGGTGTGTAACTACCTGCATGGGAAAAGATGCATTCATTTCTGCTCTAGCAAAGTAAGCAAGATGTAACGTTTAAAAAGTGAAGCTGGCCAAGGAATAATTGCTTGGGGGTTTTAATTTGATTTTTCAGTGGTGGATTTTACTTCTCAAGGGCAGGAAAGATTTATTATTCAACATAAGTGATCTGCTATACCGAAACTAATGAGCCTGGTTTAGACTGTCATGAAGTAAAATAGAGGGTGGAAAATGTGCACCAAAGTATCTGAACAAATTTGTGAAGGGCTGTATCTCTTCAGCTGAGGAATGTTCCTCTTTCATACTTACTGTGGCTCTTATCATGTAAGTTTTTGTTCTTTTAGTTTTGCACGTAGGCAAGGCAGTGTTAAGTACTTCATATTTCACTGACCTGGGGCTCTATTTCATGGTAGTGATTTTTATTTTTATTTTTTTTTAAGTTTAGGGGCAGCTGTAAAGCTCATGGAGGTGGTGCTGCAGGTGGGTGAGTCAGAGTCCTCTTTGGCATGGGTCTTGTCCCCTCCACTTGTAACAAAATCCTGCTTGATGACATTTTTATACATATGTTTTTTAAGATCTATGATAGTTTCCATATCTGTTCTTTAAAACCCCAGAGAGGTTCTTAGCTGCCAGTCACCTGATGATGATCTCTGTTAGTGCTTGGAAAGAGGCACTTGAAAGAGGCACAATCTCTCTCTATTTTCTGTCTTTAAAACTTGGGGTCTGTGCGTGAGCTTTTCAGCTACTCTGGGCAATTAAACGTCCTGCTACAGCCCCCTGCTCTGGCCTTGCCCACTGCCATGCCCGCTGCTGTGCCTCGCCAAAGGGCTGAGTGCCAGCAGCCTGCAACTCAGCCAGGAACTTGCTGCTACAGCTCTAGACTACTGTTGCCTACTTGCCTGCCTGCACTCTTACCCTCAAAAATCAGCAAATACTTGAAATCCCAGAATGCAGGAGAAAAAGCGAGATTCAGAATCTCTTTAAGGCGAGTTCTTTGTATACAGTGACCATGGCCCAAAACAGCCTCAGCCTCATCATCAGAGCTGCAGACTGCGTGATCTGGTCTCTTGCCATCTCTGTTTTCTAATGCTTTGCATCAGATGCATTGATGACTTAAAAAAAAAAATCCCAACCAGACCCAAACCAAACAACCAAACTCTGTGAGAATTGAAAGTTGGCCACATAATACTTTTTCATATAAAGTTATTAAATATTCATTGATATTGAATTGCTTAAAGAGGTAAGTTGATTACCAGGTCTAAAACTTGTTCCAGGAGGATTGGATATTGCAGCTGCTCTGAACCCAATTGATTTCAGTAGAGTTCTGCATGGGTTTTTGAGTCCATGTGCATGGAATAAATACATGTATTACTCAGGTTTTGAAAAATAAGATTATATTTTGCAGCACGTAGGTCAAAAAATTAAAGAGCTACTCTGACCCATGTTTCCATAAGTAGAGGTGGGACAGTATAATGAAGGCAGGGTTACTGTTGGTACTCCTGCACGCACTGATTCAGAGAGATGTAACCGCTGTGTAACAGCAGGGAAGGTGCAGAATCCAATTGCAGCATTTTAATGTTTGGGTTTACTGATTAGTTTTGCCATTTCAAATGTTATACTGGCAGTCTGTGTTTGCTTACCTTTATTTGTTACCTGCTGCATTTTAAATTGTCTAAGAACCGGTGATGGCTTTTTAGATTTATTTTTTTTCCAAATTTCATACGTGTCTTCAACTGAGTGAAATGGAAAGAAAAGAATTAATTTGAACTTCATGGTATTTTAAAGATTTTTCACTGCCATGAGTTGTTTTTGCTTCCCGTAGTCTCTGTCCTTTATTGCATTAGTGCTGCAGCACAATATTGGTGGGGGAGATGGTTTTATGAACTCTGGTGCCTCAGTACCGCTGTTGTGATTCATCATTTCATACAGACTAATTGATGCCATTACAGACCCCACTCCAAAATTGCAGATAAACATTTCAGCTTTAGCTGGATAAAAGTCGCTTAGTCTTTAGTGAACACTTTAAGCCATGGAAATATTCGATCTGTACCTTTATAAAAGGGATGTAGAAGTGGAAGTCTTTTTGTCCTTGAATAACTCAAGGATTAGGACTAAAGAATAACTGCAAGAGTTTTGTGCAGCAAGGTGCTACAAGGGATATCCTTTTTCATTACATACTGTGTTTCAAAAGTCAGTTGTTTCAAGCTCATCGGGTTTAAACCTTGCATTATTTTGCCAAATAGATACAAATTTTTTTTGCAGAATGTGGCTTTAAATGCTTCTTCTGGAGCGCTGTGGGGAAAAAATGCCTTCTCCTTTCCCCTCACTGAAATACAGGCTTTTCTCAGATATTTAGTGGTGGTTTAATTCTGCTCTTAACGAGTTACTTATGTGTGAAAAGTTGCAGTAAAATTTCAGTACGGCTACCAGAATCACTGGTGGGTTGAGAGGCGATTCCCCTGGCTTGTCCAGTGCATCTCAGGCAGGACAGTGCGGTGTGGGTGGCAGCAGTGTCTCGAGCCAGGGTTCACTCCCTGCTCCCCTTGCTCTGCCTCCCAGCCCTGCAAAGCTGTGTGGCTTGGAGAAGTGAGCAAGGATGAGTGGAGCCCTCCTGCCATGGATATTCCCTTCACTTTGGAGGTGGAAGGGGCTCATAAGCTTTCCCATAGAGGCAGCTTGGTTGTTAATATCCCCATAGAAAATCTGTGGAGTACAGCAGTGCTTTTGGTAAGCAATGTAGAATGCTTGCACATTTAGCTCCTTCACCCTATCTGTACTGTTCCGTTCCTTGCTTTACATAGTACTGCCCGACAAGACACACACCAGGGGAATTTGTTTTACTTGTTCTGTAAGCTGTAGAGTTGGATCCACACCATTCAAAAAATAAATGTTCCAGCAAATACTTTTATCAGTGTTGTCCCTCATTGAGGGCTGGGTCTGTGCGTGAGCCAGGTGCAGCCCTCCGGCAGCTCTGACCTGGTGTGCCAGGGTGAGGAGAAAGGCTACGAGGCTGAGGGAGCTGCTGGGTAGAGGAAGCGCTGGCAAGGAGAGGGTTCGCCACATGCTGCTGTAGCTCACAGGTTCCCCCCTTCTCCCTGAAGGATGTCAGAGAGGTAGCTCTGAGCTACAGCAGCATTTGGTGGGCCTCTCCTTTCCATTGCTTTCTTGGGGTTCAACAAGGCCAAGTACAAGGTCCTACACCTGGGTTGGGGCAATTTGCTGTTTCAATACAGGATGAGGGATGGTGTGATTGAGGGCAGCCCTGCAGAGAAGGACGTGAGGGTGGTGATTGACAAGAAGCTCAACATGAGTTGGCAATGTGTGCTTGCTGCTCAGAAGGCCAATCATATCCTGGGCTGCATTAATAGCAGCATGGCCAGCAGGGCAAGGGAGGCGATTCTGCCCCTCTATTTCTCTCTTGTGAAACCTCAGCTGGAGCTGTTGGAACAGGTCCACTGCAGGGCTACAAAGATGATCAGAGGGCTGGGAGCACCTCCCATATGAGGACAAGCTGAGAGTTAGGCTTGTTCAGCATGGAGAAGAGAAGGCCCCTCCTTCTCCCTCTCCTTCCCTCCTCTCATCTCTGCTCATCTCTTCTCCTGTTTCCTCTCCATGTCAGTTTCTCTCCTTCCCTCTTTCTCCCTCTCCTTTCTCTATCTCCTTCTGTCCCTGTTTCTCCCCCTCTCATTTTCCCTGTTTCTCTCCATCTCTCCCTACCCTTGTCTCCTCTCCTCTCCCCTTGTCTTCTTCCCTCCTTTCTCTATCTCCTTCTGTCCCTGTTTCTCTCCTCCCCTCCTTCTCCCTCTCCTTCCCCCATCTCCCTCTCCTTTTTTTGCCCTCTCCTTCCCCCATCTCCCCCTCCTTTTCTTTGTTCTCCTCTCCTTCCCCCATCTCCCCCTCCTTTTCTTTGTTCTCCTCTCCTTCCCCCATCTCCCTCTCCTCTCCTTCCCCCATCTCCCCCTCCTTTTCTTTGTTCTCCTCTCCTTCCCCCCATCTCCCTCTCCTTCCCCCATCTCCCTCTCCTTCCCCCATCTCCCTCTCCTTCCCCCCATCTCCCTCTCCTCTCCTTCCCCCCATCTCCCTCTCCTCTCCTTCCCCCCATCTCCCTCTCCTCTCCTTCCCCCCATCTCCCTCTCCTCTCCTTCCCCCCATCTCCCTCTCCTCTCCTTCCCCCCATCTCCCTCTCCTCTCCTTCCCCCATCTCCCCCTCCTTTTCTTTGCTCTCCTCTCCTTCCCCCATCTCCCTCTCCTCTCCTTCCCCTCATCTCCCTCTCCTCTCCTTCCCCCCATCTCCCTCTGTCCCTCTCCCTCTCTCCCTGCCTTCCCATCACCCTCCTCCGCCTCCGTTTCATTCCGCTGCCCTTTCCCGCCCCCGCGCTGTTCGGGGCGGGCTGTGCTGTACCGGGGCGGGGCCTGTGCCGAGGGGCGGAGCCTGTCGCGGGGCGGGCTGGGGGCGGGCGGCGCGGGGCCGGGTCCGGCCGTGTCGGGGCGCGGGGCCGGCGAGCTCCGCGCCGCCCGCGGTTGGTTTTCTCCCGGCCCCGCAGCATGAAAGCTTGCCGGCGGCGGGCGCTGGCGCTCGGGCTGGGCTACGCGCTGCTGCTGCTGCTGGCCGCGCTCAGCCTGCTGCAGCACCGGCGGCGCCGCGAGCCCCAGCGCTGCGCCGAGCCGCCCGCCGCCGCCGCCGCGCCCCCCCCGCCGCCGCCTCCGCCGCCCCCCGGCGCCCCCGCCCGCCGCCAGCTCGTCTACGTGTTCACCACCTGGCGCTCGGGGTCGTCGTTCTTCGGCGAGCTCTTCAACCAGAACCCCGAGGTGTTCTTCCTCTACGAGCCGGTGTGGCACGTGTGGCAGAAGCTGTACCCGGGGGACGCGGTGTCGCTGCAGGGGGCGGCGCGGGACATGCTGGGGGCCCTGTTCCGCTGCGACCTGTCGGTGTTCCAGCTGTACAGCACGGCGGGCGCGGGCAGGAACCTCACCACGCTGGGCATCTTCGGGGCCGCCACCAACAAGGTCATCTGCTCGTCGCCCCTCTGCCCGGCCTACCGCAAGGAGGTGGTGGGCTTGGTGGACGACAGGGTGTGCAAGAAGTGCCCCCCGCAGCGGCTGAGCCGCTTCCAGGAGGAGTGCCGCAAGTACCGCACGCTGGTCATCAAGGGCGTCCGCGTCTTCGACCTGGCCGTGCTCGCCCCCCTCGTGCGGGACCCGGCGCTCGGCCTCAAAGTCATCCACCTGGTGCGCGACCCCCGCGCCGTCGCCAGCTCCCGCATCAAGTCCCGCCACGGCCTCATCCGCGAGAGCCTGCAGGTGGTCAGGAGCCGCGACCCCCGCGTCCACCGCGTGCCCTTCCTCGACGCCGGCCACAAACTGGGCGCCAAGAAGGAGGGCGGCGGCGGCTCGGACTACCACGCCCTGGGCGCCATGGAGGTGATCTGCAGCAGCATGGCCAAGACCCTGCAGACCGCCCTGCGGCCCCCGGACTGGCTCCGGGGCAACTACATGGCCGTGCGCTACGAGGACCTGGTGGTCGATCCCATCAAGACCCTGCGGCAGGTGTACGGCTTCGTCAACCTGGCGGTCAGCCCGGAGATGGAGAAGTTCGCCCTCAACATGACCAGCGGCCCCGGCTACTCCTCGAAGCCCTTCGTGGTGTCGGCCCGGAACGCCACCCAGGCGCTGAGCGCTTGGAGGACTGCGCTCAGCTACCAGCAGATCAAGCAGGTCGAGGAGTACTGCCACCAGCCCATGGCCCTGCTGGGCTACGAGCGGGTCGGCAGCCCCGAGGAGGTGAAGGACCTCAGCAGAACGTTGCTCAGGAAGCCGCAGCTGTGATGGGGCAGCGGGTGCTCGCCCACCGGCCTCGGGAGCGGTCGAGCCCTGCTGGGTTGAGGAGCTGCTCCAGCTGGCTTGAGGGAGGGAGGGAGCCGGGAAAAGCAACCTGCTTTCCGATTTCCTCCAAAGACTGCTGAAGGGTAACATACAGCAATGTCAGTAACGTGATCATTTCTTCCTTTCAACTCTTTCTTTTTTTATCCCCCCCCTCCCCCCGATTGGGTTGGATGCTATTTAAGAAATTCTAAGTAAATGATGTGGAACTGAAAATCATGTGTAAAGTCCCTTTCCCGTTCTCTGAAATGCCAGGCAGTGATTCTGTACGAAAAATCTTGTTTATGGAGTTCTTGTGGGTTTGAAGATTGTAACAAAAACTCTTGCACAATTCCTAACACATCCTTATCTCCCTTGGTGTGGACGGGATGCCCTTGGAAAGCATAGTGCTGAAAATCAGACTTTTGTATGAAAGCAAATATTCAGACGTGATAGTAATAATAAAAAAAAGCCCAATAAATGATATTCATTTTTATAATTACCTCAATTGTTTGGGAATTACGGTGTTGCCTGTGTACAGCTGGAGGGGATGCTAACTTAAAATAGCAACGTGAACTTTTGCAAGGATGTAGGTGGAGGACTGGAGTGCAACATTTGACATGGTCCAAGATTACGAGCTGCTCTTGCAGAAACAAGTACAGATCGTGTGAATGTAGTGCAGGTTTTATGGCTGTGTCAAAGCAGGTTTCTATTTAAGTATTGTCTTTTCCTGTTGTATTTAAAAAGTCTTTCAAGTGCCACTGTATTAGCGTCCTAAGAATTTTAAAATGTTTGCCACCAGAGCAGTATTTATTTTTGTCTTGACATGTATGTCCAGGAGTCGCTGTCAAATAGAAGTGGATCTACAGTGTGACAAAGAAGTGCAGGATTTAAAAAGACATTTATCGTTCTGGAAACAGTAGCATGTGTGAAAACAAAAATAAAATTATCTATATTCTATAGTGCTAACGATACGTAAGATATTTCTTGATGTTGATTGGTAACAGGGAAGCACAGAAAAATTCATAAAGTGGTATATTTTTTCCCTTTGTCTTAAGTGTCTGAGAATATATTTATGTATGAGGAGGGAGGAAACATACAGCTGTGTGTTCATAGCTGTAATGGAGCTTTTACGGAGTCAGCCTAGCGTTTGATTTGGGAGCGCTGTTTAGAAACTCGTTTCTTTCGAGTTGTCATTGCTCTATGATGGAGCCAGATGGTGGTCTGGCTCTTTTTTGGCAACTTTGACTAGAGACTCTGTCCCATCGTTAAGACTTGATAAAAACAAAATGAGGTTTTACTACTTCTGCTTTTATAATTCCCTGAAAGAGTCCTGGTTTATTAAGGGGTGATGGGTTGCATATGAGAAGTGCAGGCACCTTAAGTAATTTTTAATCCTAGCATAGTGTTCTCTGATGTATTTTGAAGGCTTGTTTTGAAACTTTGAGTTTTTAAACAAAAGCAGATTGCTGAACTGCTCTCTTGGGAGACCGTAGTCTTTTCTACAGGAAGTACATTTTACATTGCCTGCCGGCGTGTTGTGCCTTCAGAAAATATGGAGAGTATCAGTGGGAAAAAGGAAACTGATCTGTGAAAATAAATTGATATAAACAGGATGCTGATAAGCGTGTGTGTGTGTCTGTGTGAAAATTGTAGTGATGTGTAATGTCTGTTTCTTGTATCTGTACTTTAAGTTAAAGAGGTGATAAGTGGCTACTGAGCTATTTGAGTTCTTGATGAAATTTTTGCTTTAGATGTTGAACTTATTCTGAAAAGGAAACACATTTAATAAACTAGTTTAAAGATTATTGCATAAGGTTGCCTGTGCACTTGCTGAATGACTACATTCCATATGTCTGTTCCCTCAGTTCATCTGCACTGTCAGGACAGACAGCATAAGTAATACCTGTCAGCCAGAGAGTTCTCATTGGCCCACTGGGATGTATTCCCAAATTCCAGAGAACAGTGTGAAAAATGGGTGGGATAGTTCACCTGATACTTAAAATACAGGCTCAAGTACTTGCAGTGTTGTGGAATGATGTGTTCTCTGTTATCACTGCATACTCCGGTGTGGTGCTGAGTGGATTTTGGATGTTGGGGTTTTCTGGGTTATATCCAGTGGGTTTTGGTTTTTTTTTTTATTTTTTTTTTTTTATTTCAGTCGTTGAGTCCTGGGGCAGTGCTTCCGAATCTGATCTGCTTGTAGAGCATGTGGCTGGCTTTTTATCCATCCTCTGCTTCATGAAGCACTCCTGTTAACTACCGCACAGTCCTGTCTGGCTGCCTCCTAACAGCCACGCGTGGTGCTTACCAGCTCTACTGTGGGCAGGTGAGCTTCCCGGGCAACTACAGAGTCCCTGCAGAGCGCTGTGCTGTCCATGTGGGAGTAAGCCCAGCCTTGCTCCACACTGGGACACTGCACAGGGGTTTCGACTCCCACTGGCTTAGCTATGAAACTTTACTGTGAGTTCCAAGCGGAGCTTTCTCATGAACGCAGCATGTTACAGCATAAGCTGTTAATTTTTGGGGCTGAAGCACCATCACTTATGTGTGCGGAGTTCCTTGGGCTCTTCTGGGAAAGTTTGCTGCGTAAATTAAGTGAACAAGAACTAATTGCCTCCGGGAGTGTGAAACAGATGAGCCCGATTGACTTAACTTCCAAAAATATCTTTTGGATTCTAAAGATATTAAAAAGCTTACCCTGTTGTTCTGAGAGAGCACTTGCTGTTCTAATAATGGTGCATCACAAGCATCTGCCTCACTTTACTGATAGGAACGGTGTGCCAGTAGAGTTACAGCGTCTGAATCTCATCCATAATTTGAGCTCCACCTACTAAATTGCAGCAAGGAGCTACCCAACGTACTGTGCAATGGTACCTGGGCATGTTTTGGTGAGTGGAAGAAATAATGCAAATCTTGTTTCGTAAAAATAAAGAACTGCGATTTTGTTCAGGTAAAGTTTCAGGAGAAATGAATGGGACTCTGCTTGTGTAAAATGCTGGTGGGCTAAGCCCTATGTTGAATGCTGCTCCATTAAAATAAAAAATAAGTACGTGGATAACCAGCAGTTAAAAGAGGGTATTTTTAGTCCAATTTTATATTCAGAAAAGAGGATTAGAGGAATTAAAAAGGAGGCAAATATAGTTCAAAAAAAAAAAAGGAGTTTTAAATGTGGAAAATTATAGAGAAAAATAGCATATTGGAAAGATTATGAATGTGGTTACAAAAGACCTCTGCCTGTTGAGGTCAGAATATTTAAATAATACTTGACTCTTATGCTTAAAAATAGCACTTAGGTTTGTTTTTTGTCCGATTTAATAGTTACAGTGTGCCGCTTCATCTGAAGCTAATGCTTGTACTAGTGAAGAATCAATGGTATCCACAAGATACAGAATGCACTAAGTTGCACTGGACTGTGAGGGAGGCTGTTTTGTAGACTTGGCACATCATTTCGATGGAACAGAAAGGCCAATGCACAATTATGTGTTGTTCTCTGCTGTGAACAAAACCAGAGTATGAGTGTTGTAAATGGTAATGATCACTTGCTGCCCAAGAACACAGGAAAACCCTCTAGCTTCCACTGAATCAGCTTAAAACACAAGACATGTAGAAGTGTGCAAGCTGCCTTAGGTGACCTATGTGCTTATAATGAGAAAACAGCGAGATGAAGTATCTTTTGGTTTTTCTAACAAAAGGAGAAAGTTCTTCATTTTTCTGATCAACATTGTAACTTGTTGGGTGTTAAGCTTCGTTCCCTGGCTGGTAAGAGGAACATGGAACATCACTGACTTAATTTAAACCCACAAACCTTGTTTTTCAGTTACAACTTGAACTTGGATTCTCTAGACATTAAGTGCTGGTGGTTATAATAAATTCTGAAACAAGTGTTTTTCATCCCATAGGCCATGTGAAGAGTGGGATCATTCTTCATTTCCCTCTTCATTTCTAATTACTGTGGTGCGTTTTAAGTGTCCTTGAAAATGAAGGTTGTTTAACATGAGCTTGTCTGTGCTGCAAGGGGTAGTCTTAGAGCCTGTGTTTCAGTTTTGCGCCCGCACATCCCTTTAAGAGCAAGTATGGGTCTCTCTGGAGTGGTGAATGCCAAATTGTGTCAAATTGTGTGGGCCTGCTCTAAACAGACAGAATGTCGGACAAATGCTGCCTGTGCTGCTTAACCAAATGGATCAGAAATGTTGTTTTTCTACTGCTCTTTCAGTTAAGGGTTTGTACCAGGATAAACGTTATTCTGAAATTCTGTGTGTATATATATCTGCAAGCAGGTTTAATTTGAAGGCTCTCGGTGAGTGTGAGGCTGCTTGCCTTTGATGTACCCAGCTTCAATGGTCAGTGCTTTCTGCTGGTTACCCTGGCAGTAACTGGCTGTGGTGTACATTTTGTAACAGAGCTCCGGAGCAAGATTTTATTAAAATGTACGCATGTTCTAAAATAAAAAAAAAATATGTGGAATAATATTTCAGCAATATTCATTATATTGCTGCACACACTTAAAAGAAATAAACTTTATATGGTTTATTTGGATTCATTGGTATCAAATGAGTTCTGTTGATGTGTTTAAATAAGAACTCTTGGCTGTCATGACATCCACGATTCTTCACATAAGTAATCGGTTCTGCAGAGATTTTGTATGACACAAACTGTTTTACATTTGCAAGCTGGAAAATTTCCTTACACTTATTTTTCTTAGGTGTTCCCTGCATCATGAGATCAAGAAAGGATCACATGAATGGGCTTGTATTATTGAGGGTTCAGTGTTTGGATCAATGCAAATTCAGTGAGAATCAGTGCAAAAAATAGTGTTCTGTGTTGATGCATGAAGAGCCAATGTTCCTCAGAGACTTCAATGGGAGACTTCAATCTCCCTGATATCTGCTGGAAGTACAATAGAGCAGAAAGGAAGCAGTCTAGGAGGTTCCTGGAGTGCATGGAAGACACGTTCCTTGCACAGCTGGTGAGTGAACCAATAAGGGAAGGTGCCCTCCTATACCTGCTGTTTGTGAACAGAGAAGGCCTTGTGGGGGATGTGGCAGCAGGAGGACGCCTAGGACTAAGCGATCACGAGATAATAGGGTTTTCTGTTCTAGGTAAAGTGAAGAGGGTGGTTAGCAGGACAGTAGCATTAAATTTCCAGAGGGCAGACTTTGAACTCTTTAGAAGGCTGGTTGGCAAAGTCTCATGGGAGACAGTACTTAAGGGCAAGGGAGCCCATGAAGGCTGGGAGCTCTTCAAAAAGGAGATCCTAGCAGCTCAGGAGAAAGCCATCCCCATGTTCCGGAAAAAAAGCCAGCAGGGGAAAAAACAACTTGGTTGAAAAGAGAGATCTTGAGTGATATCAAGAAGAGGAGAAATGTTTATGGGCTCTGGAAGAGGGGACAGGCCTCTTGGGTGGACTACAGGAGGGAAGGGAGATTGTGTAGAGAAAAAATCAGAGGGGCTAAGGCTCAACTGGAAATCAGATTGGCTAAGTCTGTGAAAGATAACAAAAAATCTTTCTAAAAATATATAAATAATAAAAGGAGGACTAGGAAGACCATACAATCCCTGTTGGATGCAGAAGAAACAACAGTGAGAGGGGATGAGGAAAAGGCTGAGGTACTTAATGCTTTCATTGCTTCGGTCTTTAATTGTAAAGAAAGTTGTTCCCTCTGTGTACAAACCCTGGAGCTAGAGGAGCAATACAAGGCTCTCATGGTCCAAGAGGGGGTGGTCAGAGCCTTGCTTGCCCAACTAGACACCCACAAGTCTATGGGGCCGGATGGGATTCACCCTAGGGTATTGAGGGAGCTGGTGGATGTATTGACCAAACCCCTTTCCATCATCTTCCAACAGTCCTGGAAGACTGGGGAAGTTCCACTGGACTGGAGGCTGATGTTGTGCCTATCTACAGGAAGGGTCACAGGGAGGATCCAGGCAGCTACAGGCCTGTCAGTCTGACCTCAGTGCCAGGGAAAGTCATGGAACAGGTGATCTTGAGTGCTATCATGAAGCGCATGCAAGAGAACCGGGTGATCAGGCCCAGTCAACATGGGTTCACAAAAGGCAGATCTTGCCAAACTAACCTGATCACCTTTTATGACAAAGTCACTCGGCTGCTGGATGAGGGAAAGGCTGTGGATGTGTCTTCCTGGACTTCAGCAAAGCCTTTGACACAGTTTCTCACAGCATTCTGCTACGGAAACTGTCAACCTCTGACCTGGACAGACGCACACTCTCCTGGGTGGAAAACTGGCTGGATGGCCGGGCCCAGAGAGTGGTGGTAAATGGTGTTAAGTCCAGCTGGAGGCCAGTGACAAGTGGTGTTCCCCAGGGCTCAGTGCTGGGTCCAACCCTGTTCAATGCCTTCATCAGTGACCTGGATGAAGGCATTGAGGGTACCCTTAGCAAGTTTGCAGATGACACTAAGCTGGGTGGAAGTGTGGATCTGCTGGAGGGTAGGGAGGCTCTGCAAAGGGATCTGAACAGGCTGGACCTCTGGGCAGAGTCCAATGGCATGAGGTTTAACACAGCTAAATGCCGGGTTGTGCACTTGGGGCACAACAACCCTATGCAGAGCTACAGACTAGGAGAAGTCCGTCTAGAGATCTGCCAGGAGGAGAAGGACCTGGGGGTGTTGGTTGATAGTGACTGAACATGAGCCAGCAGTGTGACCAGGTGGCCAAGAAGGCCAATGGCATCCTGGCTTAGATCAGAAATGGTGTGACCAGCAGGTCCAGGGAGGTGATTTTCCCTCTGTACTCATCACTGATGAGGCCACTCCGTGAATCCTATGTTCAGTTCTGGGCCCCTCACCACAAGAAGGATGTTGAGGGTTTGGAGCGAGTCCAGAGAAGAGCAACAAAGCTAGTGAAGGGGCTGGAGAACAGGCCTTATGAGGAATGGCTGAGAGAGCTGGGATTGTTTAGACTGGAGAAGAGGAGGCTGAGAGGAGACCTCATTGCTCTCTATTACTACCTGAGGGAAGGTTGTGGAGAGGAGGGTGCTGGCCCCTTCTCCCAAGTGACAGGGGACAGGACAAGAAGGAGTGGCCTCAAGCTCCACCAGGGGAGATTTAGACTGGACACTAGAAAAAAAATTTTCACAGAAAGGGTCATTGGGCACTGTAACAGGCTGCCCGGGGAGGTGGTTGATTCACCTTCCCTGGAGGTGTTTAAGGCATGGGTGGATGAGGTGCTGATGGGCATGGTTTAGAGTTTGATGGGAATGGTTGGACTCGATGATCTGGTGGGTCTCTGTCAACCTGGTTATTCTATGATTCTATGATTCAGACACATTGATACCATGAAAGAAATGAAAAGCAATAATTTGTAATGTAAATAGCACTGTAAATGGGAGGGTTAGGATTGAAGAATCATCTGCTTCTGTAGTGAAACACTAAGCTGTAAAATGCTTGTGAATATATATGGCATATTCCTTTGCAGAAGAAAATTCTGTATGTAAAGGATACATTTACATCCACTGGTGTGGGTGAGATCCCTGGTGTCCGCTTCAGTGTCTGATAGAGGAATATGCTTGTTGTAAACAGGGTGGTGAGAAGGGAATTGAGGTCAAGCAGTAGGTTGCTGTGTCTTTGTTCCTACCAGAGAAGTTGGTGAACAGCCAGGACAGCCTGCGGGTCTTTCAGTATGAGGAACCACAAACTTGTGCCTGGATACAATGGTATTATTCTGATAGGGTTTGAATGAAAATAGGTCTTTCTTGCTGAAAAACAAGATGCAAATCAGATTGGAAGAACTTCCCAAATGAAACATTATTAACAAAGCAATCTGAGCAAGGCAGGCTGGTAGGAGCTGCTGAGCAATCTCTTTCTAATGGTATTAGTGGAAGCTGAAGTTGCTAACTGGAAAGGAACCTGCAGCTGCGGTGTTAAGGACTCTGAAGATGCTAGTAAACTTTAAGTGGGATTTTAAAGAATGCTTTCATGTGTCATTTTCCCTGGAATGGGAATATTATGCAGGAGTCGGTGAGAGTTATATTTCTGTATGCCTCTGAAAATCATTGCCTTTTAAATGAACGTGAAAAGGGGCCTTGGGATGTTTCTAGTCCAACCTCCCACTCAAAGCAGGTAATGTTACTAGAGCAAACTAGGTTGCTCCAGGCTTTATCCTGATGGGTCGCTAAGACTGCACAATCTCCCTGAGCAACCTGTTGCAGAATTTGACTGTCCTCGTGGTGAACCATGACACTTCAGCAATGCTGACCCCAAATCACTAATGATGTTATGTAAATTTCTTGTCCCTTAATTTTGTGTTTTGCCTGTGACTACTGATGTGGGTTGTGTCCTCAGTTCCCTTTAGCTGCAGGAGAAGTTTGCTGCAGCTCAGCTGTTGTGAAGGGTCAACAGCAAAACGGTTAATGACTAGTGATCTCAGCGGAAAAGTGTGAATTCACAATTAGAATGCTGAATCCAAAAATGTCCTTTATTTTATCCAGGAGTGACAAAGAGAAGGGCAGAGGCAAAAGAAATACACTCAGAAGAGAGGAAAGGAATACAAAGTGGAGTTTATCAGAAGTTTCTTTTTCTTTACTATAAGAAGAAAGAAATACTGTTAAAGAAAATGGAAAAGAACAAATGATACCACATAGCAAGGTCGGGAGAGGATTAATAAAGGCATTTGCATGTTAAAAGCTGAAAGGATAGAAACCTGAAGGATATAAGATAAAATGTGCTGATGCTATGTGCCGTAACTGTTTTCAATTAATCATGATTGGCAAGACCAATTTGTCAATTCTAGCTCTTAGTTTTAGATTCACTGGGTTTGCTCATAATTTCAAGATGAATTTCAAAGAGGAATCATTTTCATAATGATTTGGTTACTTTTGGTGTTCCAGTTTGTTTTGGGTATAGATAGAAACAGAATAACTGACCTTTAGTCTATATGTTCCTTTCTTCAGACCTCTATGCATAAATTCTCAAGAAGTCCCAAGTAAATTCTTAGCATCTCCTCTTTTCCATCTGGCAGATGGTTCCTTCTCCCACCAGTCAGGATTATCAGTAATTATCTCTCTCAAGCCACATGTATGTCTCATAACAGTTTATCACAGGAGATGTGAAATGGAAAAGGGACATATTTAGCGTTTATATAACTTGTAGAGTCACTTCTGGCAGCTTTCAGTATTTATTTGCCACTGGTGGTTCCTGTGGGTGCTTGCTGTACTGGTCTGGGATCAACCGTTCAGATCTCACAGTTTTGGTGCATTTATTAAAATTGGACACATTACCACTCAGAGAGCAGGTTTTTGTTTTTGGTTTTTTTTCTGTGTACTAACTTAGCTGGTCGAGTGGTGACCTGTTTTGTTCTTCAGAACACCCTTCTGTTGGCTCACTATCTCCTTTATGTACAGTGCAGTGGCTACATGGGACACTACCAGTATCATACTAGAGGCATCTGGGGTCTTTCCTTCCATAAAGAATTGGAAAAATATCTGACTGCCAGAGCAGAGCTCAGGGTTGAAACATGCTGACCTCCATGGCGTTATGTGCTTTTCACCTGCTTTGCTGGCTATAGCTCTATCTCAAAGGATCAGAGCTAGCAGTACTAATGGATATCTCTTTCAAAAAGGTTTGGTGCAAAGGTAAGGAGCAAGTGGTGGGAAACAGTTACTTGTGCTTCTCTGCCCCAGTATGGGAATGAACATGAAGTGGTGTGTGCTGACCATAATGCTTTGATTTTCTAAGATTTTAACATCTGGTCCCAAATTGCACATTCTTTCATGCTGAACAGAGGTAAAAATACACTGTACAGAAGTGTAACATTGTGGTTAGTGCCCAGAGGATACCTGCTGTGTTGTTTTAACCCAGGAGACCTCACTGCAGGCCATAACTCGTGCACCCATGACCTCCTCCATTTTATTTTCCTTAAAATAGAAAAATGTTGTACCCGATGCCACTCCAGAGATGTAACCACTGGCCTTGGGGGGCAGTGCGCTGCAGGGGCTAATTAGGAATGCTGACAACTGATGTAGAAAAGGGGCACCTGAAAGTGGTTGAGGAGATGTGCTGCTAGACCCCTTCAAATCTCAGGCTGGTAACAGTTTATTGGAAAAACAGAATAAATGCAGTTATCTCCCACCTGGGTTGCACAGGGCTGAGCTGTCTCCCACCCTTTATTTCTGTCTGTGTTTGCACGTGTGAGCTGCTGGGTGTGGGTGGGTGCTTGCAGGTGTCCCCTGTTTCAGGGCTCCCCATGTGCAATCAACCTCACAGGATGAGGAGAGGGCGACTGGTGGGTTCTGAGGAGATGGAGATCACATGAGTGCAGGAGTAAGGGAGGATAAGTCCAGGAGCAGCAGGGGAGTTGTTCTGCGTGGTGTTGTGGCTTTACCTAGAGCCACCTCTGAGGAGGACTGCTGTAGACCCTTGGTGCTTATGGCTGCTTTTTTGTAGCCACAGGACTGCTGGAAGGCTGTGGGAAGGAGACTGAGCAAAAGCACTTTTCAGCCCAGGGATTTTGCTCTGCCTTGACTAATGGAGAGAGGTGATGAGGCCACTGTGCTCAGGTACCACATATAAGTTGCACTTCAATGTAAAGAGTTGATGAAACACACCAAAGAATGTCAGCTGGGACCATGGATGCTCCTGAGTGCAGTAAAGCAAGAAATGAGGCTCGAGCGATGCAGGTGGCTGTGTGCTGTGCAGGAGAGGCAGCTCACGACTGATGCAGGTGAGCTGTTGTGTGGTGGCCGTGCTCTCATGGTCAGGCATGTGAGCTGTTGCTGTCATGGTCAGGCAGGTGAGCAGAGGGTGGTGGCGGCTGCAGTATTGGACCTTACTTTGGCAGGGTTTGTGGATGAAGGTGGGGAGTGTTTGGGAGTGTTCTGTCTGTTCTGTCTAGGCTGAGGAGATAACCACCAGCAGTCTGCTTGTCCTGGTGATAACAGGGCTCTTGGAACATTGTTCTGGTCTGTTAACTGGAGGGACTGGAGCCTGAAGAAAACTTATTTGAAGAGGTGTTGCACAAAGTTCATGATTCAAGTGGGCTCTGAAGTGGGAATGACATGTGTAGGAAAGGACTGCCATTGGGAGCCCTGGGTGGCTGAGTGGCACTGGGTCAGGCTGTTGGTGATGCTGTAGGGGCAAGCTGTGCATAGGAGGCTGCTGGCAGGCAGTTGAGTGTTGGCTTCTGCTGAGGAGCCCCAAGTGTATTTTGGATGATGGCTTGGATCCTGTTGAGGGGCCTCTGTGGAGTTGTGTGGTACCTGTGGGCCATTGACTGCAGCCACAGAGAAAGAGGGCATTGTTTGGGGTGTCCTGGGTTGGGGTTGTTGTGCTGTGGTGTGCTGGCACACCGCTATGGGCTGTGTGGTGCTGCTGTGTCCTGCCTGGCACCGCAGATGTGCTATCTTGCTACCTGAGCAAGTGTTTCTGCTTGCCCCCACCTTCTCAGGGACACACAACAGCTCAACTAAGTCTCCTGCAGGAAAGGTGAAGCTTGAGTGCTGATCGTTCCTTATGTGTGTATTTATAGACTGGCAGAAAAAAAAAATCTGTGTTTTCTTGACATTTTTAAGTCTTATTGGGGCTTAATGTGGAGTCCTTCAGAATATCTAGGGACAGTCCTATGTGATCCAGAGCCACAGGTGAATCATAGAAAGTGTCTGTCTCTCTTTTTATTTCTTCTCCCTGAACTGACAGAGCCTGCCCTGCCCTCTCATCCCTCTTGCACAGGTGAGCTCTTGCCACTTTGCTTCTGTCTTCAGAACCTGCAGATGATCAGACTCCTTGTTTCTTAATTAGTCCTTTCATAATGAACGTTTTAGGTAAGTGCTTTGCTATGAGTGGTAGCCAGCCATTTGTCTTTGATACTTCTACCCGAATAAAGAATTAGTTTGAAGCTGAACACTTCAACTGCTGGTATTCACTGTGCCAGAGCCTCTAAACAGCGTTTAGACATATTCCTTAAATCATATAAAGAAATTGATGGACTTTTTCCTCCCTGCAGGCTTCAGACCTTGGTGTACGGTATCTAGTAATGACTACTTATTTTCTCTTATGAGCCTCTGTGTAGGCTGACGAGAAAACACATATGTATGGGCTCACAGCTGAAGTCCTATTGACTGCTCTGACCACCAAGAATGCGTGTCCCTGTAATCTATAACTCTTGGCTGAAACAAATTAGGTATACATTATTCTCACATATAAACCATGGATTTTCTTGCCTTAAGTGTACAAGCAACTTAACAGCCTACTGGGTTGCTGCTGAATTTATCCCTGTGGGAAGGTGAAATGAAAAAAAAAAGAAAAATTTAAACATAGTTTTAGAGAAAGAGAAGCTAACTGCACTGGCAGATGATGCGTTTAAAATAGTTTGTGTTTAAAAAAAATCCTCATAACTAGTTAGTTGCTACTATTATTCTACAATTAAGACAATTATCTGAAGTGTTCTCAGCAGTTCCTCTTCATTCAGTTACTGAGGCTAAATCAAGATGCCCGCTTTTCTTATTTATTTTTTAACTTGTCTGTAAACAGCTTAGAGGAGAAAGGAATTCTCCCTAGTGCTGTCTTTGGAGGCTGCTAGTGCCTGGGCTTTCTGCTTTCTATGTTGTGCAGGTGGATGTGAACAGAGAAGGGGATTTTCCCATGATAACCGATGGTGAACAAGCTCCCTGCACCCATGCTGGCTATGAAAGTGCAGCACAAGGCTGTGCTGGGTGTTTTGCGAATGATGAACAAGTGGGGCAGTGAGGAGATGATAACGTGCCTGACTATGTTATTGTCTAAAAAGTTAGTTTGACATATGGTTATTCTAGTATGAATAGTAAATACCTCATTATATGAAGCTACTGCTGTTTCTAACTCATCTCTCTGGCTGTTTCTAACTCATCTCTCTGGCGCTTCAGAGAAAGCAGTGCATCTTGTGCATTTATTGGGCTGTAATAGGGACAAAAATGCATCACGCTGGCATTCTTATGGATGTGCTAAACACTTACTTTTCCAGTCCACTGGACACATGACTGATGCAGATCTACTTCCCTCCATTGTCAATGTACTTAGCCATAAAAAACTTATTACATTTTCTAATAGTGATGTGACCTCGGAGAGGCAGATGGGGACTTGTGTGTGGTATATCTTCCTAACTCAGGTGAAGTTTCTCCGCAGAGACGTTGTGGTGAAGGTGGAAGAGGTCCTCATGATGCTCCCTAGACAATTCTGGAGGTTTGTAACCACCTGTGTGGTAGGGCACCTGTATCCAAGAGCTTTTGATTTCTGTCCTGCTACCTGGAGGATATCTAAGAGCTTTGAGCCAGTGACTGCGAGACGGAAGCCATGAAAATACAGTGAGTCACTTAATGTATTTTTCAGAAGGCCTTTAAAAATGATCCAGCAATGTCACTAAGTGCATATACATTGAACTGTCTAGGCCTCACCAAAGTGTGCTCTTTATGAGTGATAAGTGTATACAGGGGCAGATGCTGTATTCCATGATTGGATGAGCAGGAGATGGGCACAGGGGGAAATTCAGCTCCTTGATTTAAAATACTCTTAGTATTAAATTTGTGCTTAGTAAAAAATGTTATTGCATTAAAATTAGAACATGGAGTCTTAACTCAGACATTTAATTCTCACATAACCATCTTTTAAGTAGAACGCATAACTATTTAAGGTAATTTGGAAATGTAGGAAGCCTTTTCTATGCTGATGTAAGGCATTGAGAAGCAAGTGATGCATGAGCAGGCACACAAGGCATGGTGTTTAGGCAACAGGAATGACCATCACTATCAGTTATGCACGTAATGGCAAGAGCTTATCAAAACACATTTCTGAAGATGAGGACTGGGAGTTGAAGTATGGGCAGCACTCAGTTTGGATTTACTGTAGGGGCTAGGTGAAGAGGGTGGAAAATACACTTTTTGTACAGATGTTCATTCTTGTTTTAATGAAGCATATTGCATAGTAAATCTTCCTTCTGTTAAGCTGAACAGTCTTTGAAGTGTATACTACCCCCTCTCTGAATTGATATTGAAATCCCTAATAATTGCCCTCAGATGTATTGAATTCTAATTTAGCCTTGCCTTTCTTCTTGGGTTTGGCTTTCTTCAGCACTTCATCTTGCCCTAGATGCCCCTGTTAGCTCCGCAGCCTGGTATGGAGCAGTATGTGCTCCAGGATTCGCGTGAATCTGGAACTATGCCACATCTCTGATGGGCAATTCTTTCACAGTCTCTCTTGTGTACAGTTTCACAGCAATCTCGGCACATGCAGTAAGGGTAGTGTTTACAAATTTCCCCATAATGTAACTTTTCGGGCTGGAGGAATGCTTCTGGTCCTGGCAGGAATTTAATATGATCTCATGCACTGAACCTAGGCTGCCTTATGTGAAAGTAGGAAAGAGGTTTTGCTCTGTATTTCAAGCAATATTTTAATTATTTTTCTCTTTATAAAAGCCGTTAGCTTCCTGAACACTCCTATTATTTCTCAAGGCTTTGTAGGAATTAGTGTTGCTGATTTGGCACTATTGCTGTCTTATCCGCTGTTTCATCATGATTTCACTGTAGTGACATCTGTTGTCAGAAAGTCAATACAGTGAATTTAGGAAGAGCCACAGCTGCCTGGGAAGTGGATGCTTCAAGCTAAACAGTTGATCTATCAAGTTCACTTGCAGTATTTGTTTCAGTAATGTATTACAGTCTCTGAGCCAGTTAAGTGATGGCCTTGGCAATCACCTCAGTGGTAGCTGGTGCTAGAACTTAATCTCCTTGGGCAACAGAGAAAACAGTTGTGCTGGAGTCCCTGAAGGAAAATCAGAAAGTAGGGCTTCAGATAGGAGAGTTACAACTTGGTCTTTTTTCCCCCTCTGTACCCCTTTGAGTGTGCATGTGCCTGATACATGGGTGGGATTGACTTTTGGTATTGGAGCAGACTTGCCTAAGTGCTTCCCTGTGGGGCCACATCTCTTCACCTGTTTTTTCACTGTTAAACTTGAAAAGAGCCTTTAGTATGCTGATTGATTGAGTGAAATGACTAGAAAGGATACTATAGTATTGCCATGAATCAGGATTCGGATTTGATTTGTGTATTATGTTCTCAAATGTATTCAGCACAAAATCCTTCGTGTTTCAGTATGTGAAATGATAGGCAGGGTATCAGCTCTAATGGGCTGTGAACCGACTCATTAGACAATGCATCTGATTTTTACTGAGTGCATCTCTTTCAACGGCAAGTTTAGTTCTTCTTGATGGGAAGCAGAAATGTTCAGTAGGTAATCGGCTGCTTATTTGATGGACTTGAGAAATGAATAGCCTTCTTAGTTCAGTGAAGGACGAATATTTCTGAATAACCGTACCAAACCTAAGACAGGCTAGCTAGCTGGGGATTTTTCTCTGAAAAGCATTATTTCAAATTGATTTGGATTTGCAGGATTCAAATTAGCCATGTGATAGCTCTCCACCCACCAGGTTAGATGTTAGATAGAAAAAGTTGTTTGGCTTGTTTTAGAAGAGAATAAGGATCAGGAAAAGTGAGTTTATGAAACACAACTGTGGAATAAAGCTGTTTCTGGCCAGCCAAAGTACTAAATATCTATGGCAGCCTAATAAACAATGCCAGACCAAATTTCTGTGAAATCAAATGATCTCTAATGTGTCTTGAGTGCCAGCTACAGGAACACATGTTGTCTTCTAAGAATCGGCAACCATCTGCTCAGTTCATGCTCTCTTTGTGTGATGCGCCACCCCCACTGAAAGCATTTTGTGATGGAGAGTAAAGGAGTTAGTCAAATATGTAGATTAGCTTCAAGAGAAGGGAGCCCAGTATAGTATTATGCCAGTGCTTTGTAGACAACTGTGTGTGTACATAATGTGCCCTCATCAGTATGTGGGACATATGTTGTATTTCTGGAAGCTGAACCAGCAACACAGTTGTCTGTCTGTCTCTTTAAATCTTCCATGATTATAACTCATTATAATCACTCATTGGTGTAAGTGAGAGGGTGGGTGTAATAAACTTGTATAATTTGTTTTCTACTTATTGTTAAGCTCTCCCAATTGTAAATAACATGAATTAAACCGTGTCAGTGATCTAGTCAATGTTCACTAAATCAAATCTAACATATGTTTCAGAATTAGGCTTGGATGGTTTATAACACACGCTGAATATCACAATTCTTTTGCATACTGAAACACATGAAAAGCAATATTAAGTTTCATGTATAACTTCAATTTTTGTATGTGTTTTTTTTTTTTTTTTAAACCTAGAAGTAAGAATACCAGTATTTCAGATGATCCAATTTTTGTTTTGGTCCTTGTATTTAATCTTTATCCTACTTACCTGTTTTGATATTAGATTATGCTGCTTTTTGTACCACAAGGTTTTGAGGCAAAGTCACCTGAACTTTAGTAACTGTTGTCTTCATTTGTAAACCCTGATGACATAAGACTTCTTCATATATTCTAAGGATTGTTGAATAAAAGAGTCTGTACATATATTGCAAATATAGTCACTCTTACTCATGCCATATATATTTGTGGATGAAAAGCAATGTAAATAATTATCATTTTAAGTAATACCTATAATTCCAAGACTGTATGAAACTATCAAGGTATCTTAGTGGGGTTATCCCAGTGTTTTTTCAGAACTTAAATTGTCAATAATTTTGACTGGAAAGATTGTTTCAAACACCACCACCACCTGGGTAAACATCTGCTGATGTTCCAAATATGAAAATTAATTTTCAGGCAAAGGTTTCATTGTTATTTGACTTGCAATGTACTAGGTACTCTCTCAACTGTTGTCACAACCCAACCTCTTTGTAATAGGCCCATGAGATGTTGTATACCTGCTCTGAATATTTATAGAGCCTTTTTTACTAAAATAATCTGAATCTGGATGAAGAAAAGAATTTCTGGGTTGAACTTATGTCTCCTGAATACCAAAGTATTTTTAGTTATTGAAATAATTTAGTCATCTCTTTTTTTTTTTTAATTGGAAAAGAACAATGTATACCTTGGTGTTTGAATAAGAATTGTACTACTGAATTTTGCTCATAAAGCTATTGAGTAAAGACTACACAGTTGGCATGACTTTTGGAAATGCCCTTTACAACAATTCGTCCTGCTAAAGTAGTGTGCAATATGTGTCCTTTATATGGATTATGTAGCAGTAGCTTATTAAATACTGCTTAATCTGGGTGTATCTGGGCAAGTTTATATCTTTTGGCTGTGATTCCAAGAAAGAAGTCTGAAGTCAGCATGTATGGGGTTTCTGATTTTAGACATATGAGAGTCTAGAAGTTAGAAGAATTTAGTTTTTTAGCAGAGAAATACAAATCGGTGTGGAGTAGAGCTAGAGCAGAAAGCTTTCACAATGCCTGGCATGAGTGCTCTGGAGAAGTAACGTTCACTCCACAATCAAGTGCTTCATCTGCAGTGTCCCCCAGAATAATCCTTATGCCTTTTTGTGATGGGTCTTATGTGGAGTTAAGTTTTGTCACTGCACAGAGCTCCTTGGAAGGGGAGAGGATGGAGGGCTTGAATTTTGGGTTCTGTTACTGTAATAAGAAATGAATTGAATGCAAAGAGCATTTGTGTTGAACCTTATGACTAGGTGCTGTCAGGTGATGCTGTGTGGTGACTAATGCCTTTTTAGCACTTCTGTGTTGCTGAAATCAATGGCAAAACTCCATTTATGTTTAAGAGCACGAGACAAGATCCGAGGTAAGTGACAGAAGCAGATGACTAACAGTAATGGAAGTAATTGGTAAAGAACAGCCCTATCAAAGGGTATATTCAGAGTCGATTTAGAGCAGTTAAAGGTCATTGGATAGCTGACTCAAAACAAGATAAAGACAACATTGAAGGATATGCCATTGAAGGCATATCCACTGTGCACAGAGGGAGCGAGTGTCTTCATACATTTTAATTGGAGGGGGAAGTACTTTAATTCCAGATGGTGGTTATGCAAATGATCTTTCAATTGGTAAGCAGGAATATTTCCCTTTGCCCATATTTATATTTTGAGATTAAACTTGTGCTTGTGCAAACAGTGTCCACAGGCTGGTACATAGCAATGGACATCTGTGCCTTTTCAAATCATTAGCACTAGATTAGTAGTTTTGGCTGAATACTGAGCACTGGCTTCCAATACCTGATTTCAGTTAATCCATATTTGGGTCGGGTAGTATCCCTTCTCTGGACAATTTTCCTCTACCAATTTTGAGTCTGTCTTGTCCTGCAGCAGCCTTTCTTTTCATGGGAAAGCTCTGCCAGATGTGCTGCTTTCTGGGGTCTTTTCTCCCAGGCAAGAGGCTCCTTGAGAGCTGCAGAGCAGCAAAGCCACCTATGCTCCTAGCTCATGTACTGTGTGGAGGGATTCCCTCAATAGGTTAGAGATGGGCTGAATTATTTAATGAGTTTCTCTGGAATTGGCTGCAATTTAATGTTACACCGAACACTGCTCTGACCGTATGCAGTTGCTGTAGTCTCTTCTTTCTGAAAAAGTGTGCAGGTGGACAAATGATTGGCGTAGCCATGAAAACTGGACTGCAGTTGTGGAGGAGAATAAAGCAAGTTAGCTGTTTACCACTAGTCTTTGGATGTGACTTGTTTAGGATCGAAGGCAATTAGGAAGTTCAAGCCACTGTCTTTCTTGGTGTGATGCTACAGCGTTCAAGGAATATAGGAAGCCCCACACAGCGTGTGAGTGTGGGATTGTTGTGTAACCTGATTAGTGTCTCAACCATGGAGTATCATGTCTCCTGTTTGATTTATAGGGATGAATGGCCAGAAAGCAAACTGCTTTTTTTGTGGCAGTGTTGTTCAAGGGTTGTTAGGGTTCAGGTTCAAATCTGCAACCCAGCCTACGATTAGCACAGCTTTTTGGTTTGTTCATTTAAATACAATGGATTGTCTGTGGATCCCAAAGCATTTCTTGATGGAGATATGGAGCTCAGACCAGTAAATGTATGGCTGTAAATTAGAGAGGTGAAAACTTAGACTAGACATGAGGAAGAAATTCTTCACAATGTGGATGGTGAGACACTGGCACAGGTTGGCCAGGAAAGGTGCTCAGAGCTGTTGTGGGTTAAATGTATCACAGCAGATCTTCTTGGACATTTCTTAAAATACAGTTGTCACTTTCTGGAACTTTGTAGCAGAAAAATGGTGTGTGAAATCCTGCCTCAGTGGGAGGCAGAGACCCAAATCCTACAGTGAAGACAGCAGGAGTATCAGGATCTTGCTCTGGGAATCCTTTCTACTTTGTCTCCTGAAAAATAGTGATGCTGCTAAGCTCAAGAGGTTGGTGTAACTCCTTGGTGAGACTGATGTGCTGCATTTGGGAAAAAAAGACTAAATGGGCATTTTGTGGGGATGTGGGTCTTCTGGTAGCCTCATTAACATGCAGTCTCATCAAATCTGGAGTACTGCAGCCAGTTCTGGAATCATCAACATAAGGATGTGGAGCTGTTGGAACAGGTCCAGAGAGGGCTACAAGCATGATCAGAGGGCTGCAGCATCTCCCATACAAGGACAGGCTGAGAGAGTTAGGGTTGTTCAGCCTGGAGAAGAGAAGGCTTCAAGGAGACCTAATAACGACCTTCCAGTATGTGAAGGGGACTACAAGAAAGCTGGAGAGGGACTGTTCACAAAGCCTTGTAGTGCTAGGAGTAGTGGCAATGGGTATAAACTGGAGAGAGACAGATTTAGACTAGACATAAGGAAGAATTTCTTCACCGTGGGAGTGGTGAGGCCCTGGCACAGGTTTCCCAGAGAAACTGTGGCTGCCCCATCCCTGGAGGTGTTCAAGGCCAGGTTGGATGGGGCCTTGGGCAGCCTGATCCGGTGGGAGGTGTCCCTGCCCATGCAGGGGTGGGGGTTGGAACTGGATGAGCTTTAAGGTCCTTTCCAACCCGAACTATTCTATGAATCCAAGTTAAGGTGCTGCACATGTTCAAATGTGGGCTGCTACAAGACGGCAGTCAAATCCCCTGCATCAGGCATGCAGTTGAGGTGGTGTAGTGTTTAAGAGGAGGATAGCTGGCTGGCCTTGAAATGGGGCTTTGCAGCACCCAGGTTATATATGAAGGAACGTAACTACTCCATAGTGGGCACAAAGGACTGTGTGAGACAGATGGTGCCCTGGCAGGCTGGACACAGGGTGATGCCACCACTACCCCCTGGGCTGTGCTGTTGCCTCCCCTTGTTGCCTCTCCTGGAAGCCACCTCAAGTGTGATCATGGGGTAGATGTGGTTTCTATTTTTTTAATGCCCTAGGATACTGAGTTGCATTCATGTTCTGTGTTCAGTGAGATAGCCAAGGTGTTGGAGCACCCATGGAGGTAGAAAGCAATCACCCCTGCATCTCCTTTCTTGGTAGCAAATTTTCCTATCGGTAAGTCTAAAGCAGACTTTAGAAGTCAGACTTTTACTCCTCACCTCCTGTACCTCAAGTACAGTTCTTAGAGCTGGGACAAGGCTCAAACATGAATTGTGACACCAGGGAGTGGGTGGGCAAGGAAGACCTCAGCTTTGTAGCTCATAAATTGGAGCATTCAGACTGAAGCGGTCATTGGCTCCTGCTTCAAGGACTGTGTTAGACACTAAAATGTGATCATCCTTCTGTGAGTGAAGCAGCCGCATCTTCTAGACTGGTTTTCCTGAAACTGTTCTGGCCTCGGCATCTGTAACATTGTCCTGTGTTTGCCAGGGCTTTACAGCTTGTAAGTGGCTGATGGATCATTGGGAGGCTGGCAAGGCAGGCTGATGAATTAGTATAAAGCTTTTCTGTGTTAATAGTTGACACTTGGAAGTCATCTGAAACAGGGCTTCAGACTGAGCCAAAGGCAACAAAAGTGAACTAAGGTACTGCTATTTTATTTGGGGCATTTGGTCCTGGGATTTGTGAGCACAATCATGTAGCTGGATACACAGGTGCTGCTGAAACTAGTGATATTTACAGCTCTACAGGGTGTCATAGCTGAACTACTTGTAAAATCTTTTTATAAGAACTGCATTCAGAAGATTACATATTTAATATTTGTCTGACAAATTATGTGTGGTGATTATTTACTGTAAAGGCAGCACATATATTATTGTAAACTAAAGAGAGTTATTGTAAACTAAAGAGAGAAACCAGTCTACAGATGCTGAGTTTGGAAATATCTTATTGTCCTTCGATACTGCAGAAATTAATAGGCTTTCAATCTTCCTTAGTATTGACCTGTTGTGAGTTATTTGGCTGCTTTTATTTGTTAAGAATTTAAAAATGCAGTGATAAAATCAAATGCAAAATTTCAGCTCTATTCAGAGGTGCATGCGAGAGGAATAGTGGCTGTTAACCAGAGTCATTTAGCAAGTGTTTACACGGTGCAGTGCCTAACAAGGTAGGTCCCAGAAATGGCATAACTGCATTAACACTGTGCTTTGCCTCTGCGAATATACCCTCCCCCTTGGCAGAGCTAATTAGGCTAAATAGAAGGTTGCAATGACGTGTTTATACTGTTTCTAGGACTGGGAAGATCTGACTACATTTTTCATTATAAACCTAACCATCTTTTCATTGAGAGTCTCTTTAAATTAATTTTCCTATCTGCAGTACCTTGTCTTTTCTGTTGCCAGTATTCTCACTTTCTCCAGTTGACAAGTTTTGATGCAAGCTGGAGAGGATGTGTGTAGGTAGTGCCTGTAGGAACAATACTGGCCTTGAAAGTCTGTCTAGACTGTTTAAGTTATTAGAATAAATTAATGCTTTATATATTAATGCTTTTAAAAGTGCACTTTGTAAATATGATTACTCAGCCTCGTTTGTATAGCTTAAGAGTTTCTGTGCTGTTAAAATGGCCATACTTAAGTTTAGTTTTGCACAGCTGTTCTGGTGAGATTGCAAGATGCTGCAGTTCATATTTTGGCTTTTTATGCTTCTGAAGATAGTGGAATGATATTGCATCTAACTCCTACCACAGCTGAGTTGAGCCTTCCCTGTAGAAAATTTTCCTCTGATAACTCCTCTGTATTCCTTTTGAAGAAAACCATGCAAATGGATGAGGTCTTTCCTTACTGTGAAAGAGCAGTACACTAACTTCTGTACAACATGATTTCACTTGTTCTTCTCATGCTGCCTGTAACTAGGAATACTTGCCTGTAGAATAAGTTCTTTGCCATACAGAGTATTGCAGCTTCCCCAGATGTTGCATTTTAAGGAAGGCATTAATACTTGTTGCCAAGATAGGTCTGTTGCGATTGGCTTTTTATGCAAGATTGTTTCACTCATAAATCTATTTCTTTGTATTCAGCTTGTCATCTTTGTCTTATTTCTCTTCAGATGCAGATCTCCTAACACATCTCAGCTGCAGTTGTTATACCTGTGCTCGGAATAAGACAGCCTGGAAGGGGGAGTGTTGCTTTGGGTTATATTGTGAACAGCACTATTCCTTCCTTGTCAAACCTACCAGAAAGCAGAAAACTGAGGGACTGTCATGGGACTCTGCTGACACAGTAGCAAACACCAGAGCAGTTGGTGGAGTGGCTGCTTGAGTTTGTTGCCATGTATGCGATGTGATATTGTGGTGATTTTGGTTTGTCTTGGCCTTGTGCTTATTGAAAGGATCTATGGGCTGAGGCTACTCGCTGACCTCTGTCGATTAAGATGCTGATGACTGCAGATACTGACTCTGGCAAGAATCCATCCTTACAGCTGATGTCCTTTTCGGAGTCAAAAGGAAGTCATGTGGCAGTGTCTGTGAAAATTGTCCCACTTTAGTGTTCCCTATTTCGTATTTCTGAAACACTTAAATATTCAGGGATGTGAACCTGTCACTTCTCTGGAGTCCTAAATTGACTATAAAAGGATTTTAATTTCTCAGTTGAACATCTCTGTATCTAGCAGAGACTTGTTAATGGAGACTTATCTAGCTGTACGTGTTTCATTGTCCTTACGTTCCCACTTCATACCTTGTTATTGAAGACGTTCCAGTGATCTTGGTGATCTTTACTTGCTCTGATTTCATGCATGTTGACAAGGTTTTTTTTATATTTTTCTTTTTTTGTTTTCCTGTGCCTGCCTCAGGAGAGGTAACTTGCTTTACTGTTTCTTTTGCCAGTGGATTTAAGACAATATCTGACTGATTCGGTCTGTCCTTATAGTATATCTGCCTGGCTTATGGCTGTCCCTCTGCATTATACAGGCATGGCTGACAAGTTGATTCCTAATAAGACAAAGCTGTTGCTGATGCTTGTCTGCTGGCTGAAGACTGATATCTTTGCTGGTTCTCTTTTCAACTGACAACAATTTCCTTCCTTGCTTCCAAAAGTCATTACCATTTTTTACTTTGAATGTTCTTGGGAGGCTGATATTTATTTATTTGATTTATTCTTTCAATTTACATCAAACTGTGGTAGCTTCAATTAACCGGCATCCATCTGTGCTCTCGGCACCCTGATGGTAATTAAAATTAAGTGTCTCTGCGTTGTCCAAAGCAATATATAGAACCAAATTTTTCAAAATGCTTCTGGAAATGTCTAGGTGTAGGAGTTCCCTCTCCTGCTGGCTTCCCTTGGTCTGCAGTGTTGGAGTGCAATCATTGCTGTGAATTAAGCGTGTATTTTAACAGCTTTGCCTGCTGCTTCCCTTCAAAGCCTAGCAGTTTTTTTTACAATAGCAATACTTCACAATATGTACTGGAGTTCACACCCCCTGCCCAAGGCTGAGAAGTCCACCAGCCTATGTAAAATGGCAAGCTGTTGGGGAGGCAAAATATATAGTGAAAATGTAAATGGAAAAGTTGTGTGTCAGTTCTTCTGACAGGCTCTCACATTAAAGATTGTGCTGGTGTCTTGTTGGAGGCCTAAAAAATGTGGCTGTTACTAGGAGCTCATGGGTTCCAGCCTGCAGCACAACTTCACTGTCCGTGGTACATTATTTCTTAAGCTTCATTTGGTCATTTGACCCCAGTACGGAAATTACTAACCTGCCAAACAGTTACTTGCCTTCTGTTCAGTGTCTAAGTTCTAGAGGCCTTTATCTAATCATGAAAAGTAACTGCTTTTCATTAGTTTATTCTCCCTCTCTCTTTACTCTCACCCCAAAAACTGGAAAATGCTTTTCAGAAACTATTCTTATCTTGAAGGTACTGTCAAATGTCTCTCTGTTACTGGCTTGCTCCATCAAGTATTGGCTAATTTGAGAGTTCTTGCCTTCGTACCAGGAAGGCTCTGAGCAAGCAAGGTGTGGGAGGAATATGGGGTGGTTAGTGCAACGTACAGTATAATAGCATCCCATCAGATGTCTGCTGCCTGTCTTGAGACGTGTTTTAAAACAAGTGCAGTCTTAGGTGAGTGGTTTTATGTCTCTTTAATCTAGTAGAGGACAGGTTGCAGTGCAGAAAGCTGAAGGGGTAATTCCACGGTGCTAGTAACCTGTGTTAAAACTACTGGCTTAGTTTACCCTGGAACTGTGTAACCAACCTACGTGGCGACGTAGCAGGCAGCACCAAATAAGCAGCCTGCTTAAAATTGCTTAATTGTGATTTTTTTCTCTTGAAAGTCCCTGCATTGTTGGATTACTGGTAAGTGTAGTGTGAACTATGCTGACAAGCAGATCCTAAGGATCGGGCTTTCTTGTGCTATGGGTTATTCAGATCCGTTCTGAGATTTTCAGCTGTTAGTTTTTCCCTCTCTTTAACACATGTTACCAGACAGAATATGTCATAACCCAAGAGCCCTTGGCATTATTCACACCAAAGCTTTCTTCTGACAGTCTTGGAACAGTGTGCCTGCTAAATCTCACATCTATTAGAGTGAGAGTTTTGGGAGTGAAAGAAAAAGGAGGAGATTGAGGGAGAGGGGAATGCATTAATTAAATACCTGAGATTTGAGCATGTTTCTAAGCTACTCTTGCCTTGAAATGATTATTTAACATGATGAAAAAAATTCTGTTGACATCCTTTAAGCAGGAGCGTAGTTTTTTTTAACAATCTATACCTCACTACTTGTTAAAGACAAATATTTTTAAGTGGCTGGTTTCCCAGGAGTGTGTCAAAAGAAAGATGGTAATACAGTCTTAGGAATTCATTTTTTTCTTGTTGAGTTACTTTTTGAAGCCATTATGCCTTTGACTTGAAGATCTGGCATCCTTAGAGTATTGATTTTCATATTTTTAAAGTATGGATTGGGTGATACTTAGCAGTACTGGTAGGTCTGGCATTCTGCAGTCATTCAGATGTACAATATAGAATTTACAAATTGAAAAGATGTCTTTTAATGGCATGGTTGATGCAGCTGGAAAAAGTCAGAAAGCTTTTGAGCATGAGATCCCTACATGGATAAAATAATGTCAGACTTCATTCTAAGGGCATTAGCTGAAGAGCTACTGCACTTGGTGTAACTTCCTTGTATTAATCGGATGAATAATTTCAGAGAAATGTATGGGTAATTGTAGATATGTAAAAGTGTTTTCTGTAAAGTTATTCATGTGACTGTTTTGAAGGGCTGTGAATATATATTGGAGACAGGCACGATTGCTGGGAAAAACCTTCAGGTAAATGTATTTCAGCTTGCTTTTTAGGACCATGGACTGCTTTGAGGATGAGACTGCTTCAGGGTAGTTCAACAAAAATAATTCATTGGCCAAAACTGGGATTCACTGAAACAGCCCATGTTTAATTTGCCATGGCTCAGAGGACTCTTGAAGAAACCTGTGGTTTGTACCTTTTGGGAAAATTTCTTTTCAGCCAAATCTAAGCCTGTGAATAACAGCAGGATAAGCACTGCAAATCACAATCCCACATTGAATTGTCAATCATAGTCAATGTTTTATTTTACAATAAATTAAGCTCTAGAGTTGTTGGAACATGGGGCTGATTCCAAAGTGGGAAGCATTTAGTTGTAAAATGGAATGTATGGTGGGTATGAGGCTTGGGGTCTGATCCCTTAATCCCACACACAAGAGGAGAATTTGGAGACAGAAATCACTTGTTTCAGCATGTGCGTGGAGGGCCTGCTCGTTAGCAGGAGCTTCTGCCTTTGTAGTTATTTCTCCACCACTCAAGTGAAATCTTTTTTGAAGTACATACGATCTAACACAAATGCTGATAGCACCAGAGACAGGAATAAGTTTTAAAAAGATTAAAAAAAATCACCATTGTGTGAGTTATGCTCGACAAATACTGAAGTCAGAGCAGTACCTGGTATTGTTTCTTGTGGAAGCCCTTTTAAAAGCATGAGAAGAAATATAAAAGTGTTTCACCAATGTTGGTTAAAATAAATTGCCAACTTTAAAATGCTGTTCTCAGATTAAAAAATAAGCATCCCCACTCCCAGCAAAACACCAGTGATAGTGAGAATTATTAATGCAAACCATAAATCAGTGCTGGATTAAATAGGTAGTATACTTTTAAGTGGGGTATTGTCCAGTCCATACCTCACCCTATGTGCATCTCTGTGTATGTAACTGATTAAAGCTATGTCCTTCTATATTTTTCCACCCTATTGTACATCATGAAAATCACTAGTGCTCATCTGACTGAGGGCTGTTCTGTGCTCGTTAGGAATCGCAGCAGAAAAGCTCTTCTGAGCAACTGGTACTTGAGGAGGCTAGTGCAGCCCCAGCAGCAGCTGTATGAGATAGTCGATTCTGGGAGCTGGATCAGATCCTCTGCAGATCCTCTTGTGTATGTTTGTGTTCTAGCAGCCCTGTGTCTGCAGATTCCTGGGAACATGAGCCTGACATCCAGTACACTTGAGCTCTGGAATCCAGGTCTTAGTCACTCAAAATATATTAAACTGTTAGTAAGAAGTTATATTCACACAGTGTGAAGAATCACATGGGAATCTCTATTTGAACTTTGAATCTGCATCTGTGCATTTTACTCTGGAAATATGTAAAATGAGAAAGGCAACCTAGAAGGGCAGGGGGGCAGAAGGTGGGTAAGGCAAATGAAACAATGTGCAAGAAACATCCACAAAGGGAAGAGGCTGAGGGATGTGGTATTAATAGAAAGGGAATTGCTGACCGTGAGGTGTTATAGATAACAGACCTTTATTCCATGTACATTGCAGTAGTTTGCAGTGCACTGATACAATATCTTCCTTCTCTTTTCCTCAATGAATGCTGCTTGTGGCCCTGCTGAGATTTAATTTTGCTTTGTGGCTTATTCTGGATCAATTTAAGGTCCTGCCTAAAAGCCAATACTGTGCTACTGGCTTGAACAGATGAACTTGCATTCCTCTGTATGATTTTTTTTATTTAAGTCTAATTTATTATTTTTGAGATAACAAGTCTACAGTGTTTCCTTGTGGTAGAATAAAGATGTTTTGATAATGACAGCATGATTTATTATACCAATAAATTATTGATGGGAAACAACTAAAGAAGTAACGTGGGCTCTTTCTTCCAGAGTTGCAAGTACTCCCTTTGTAACACAAAAAAGGTGGTACTTCCAGCTTTTGTTAGAAGAAAAAATATGGATGTGACATATTGCTCAAGCTGTTAAGTCTTGGATGTGTTTCATTGCAGACTGTGGACACCATTACCACCCTTTTGTCATTTATACTTATCAACCACAGCAAGGAGAATGCAATGCAGGAAGAAAACTGACCTCCTCCTTTCATGCTGGTAGGCACCCTTGGTGTTGTGCCTCAGTATGGTATCTGTATCTGTCCCACTTCCCTGCAATGCTCCACTCTTCTCTGCCTCAAAGACAACTTGGTCCCATGGCCACTGTTAAATTCACTGGGATCAAATGGATGGAGGGGAAGAGGCTTGTACAAGGCATATTTAAGTACTTAATACCACAACCCAGCATCACATGTTCCTTTCTCACTTTCATTATTGAATCAAGTCTCTTTAAACATGATGGAGGGCATGTTTCTCCGCTTTACCTCATTAAATTAGGTAGTTGCAATAAAATTGACATACAATAACTTGGCAAAATAGTTATTGCTTACAATAACGGGGCCTCGGCACTAAGCGCAGAACAACATCATTTTCTGAAAGGAAAAAACACTCTTGAACCAAGGAAAGTGAGCTGAATTTGCGCAAATGCTACCTTTTATTCCTTTCTGGACCCTCTGAGATTGCTCTCGAATCAATTCTCTCTGCAGAACAATGGAGCCATTGTCTCCAGGCTGGCAGTGGTCATTTGCACAGCTTGTCTCAATTAATATTTTGTCAAGGTTTTTTTTGCATTGCCAGTCTTCTATGCTAACCCCCACCCCCTCAACTTGGAGCTAATTAGTAATGCAGAACAGAGGAAGGGCTGCTTTTCTTTTCCTCTCTCTGAAAGAATAATTTGCCCTGCTAACATGCGCCTCTTGGTATTATGAGAAGAACAGACCACAAAAATGTTTTTCTTATGGTAAAGCTGATGCTGGAGGAATGGATTCTGGAGGTTTTCTGGAAGATGTCTTGGGATTATTTGCATGTAGAACATCAAATATACCTTGGAAAATGGTTATTTAACTGACTGCTTATGTTCTTCAGCGCACTTTTCCACCCTCTGCTCTTTACTGTGTTAAGTCAAAATTGGTTATACTTATTATAGCTCTGTTACAGAAAAACATAGCTTGCAAGACCATGCTCTGTAATGCCTACCATGTGTTAGTTAATTATCTGAAGTTTCTCCACCCTGCTTTCCTTCCTTTCTCCTCCACCCCCACCATGGCACCACTGCTAATTCTTTTGTGGAGGCTGCTACTGTCTGAGCCATTTAGATGTGCTCTGAGAAAAGCTTTGTGAACAGTGCAATAGTCTCCTTTGGGCTGTCTCTTTTGAAGATGGTAAAATGTAAACTAAATGTATCTGTACAATCCAAAATTAATTTCTGATTTATAGCCAAGAATGGCTCAACTAAAAATCTAATTTGCAGCATAGTCTAGGGGAAACAATTATACACCAAGGAAGAGAAAGTGGTGATAGGGAGGAACAACAACAAACCCAAACAACATAGAACCAAATATACACTGTGAAAATCAGAAAGCACTGAAGTGGGCAGTATAATAGTTTATTAAGACTTGTATAGACATTTTTTTTCCTCTAAAAAAAAGAACCACTGTGCATTAATTCTGTTCTGAGCAAAGCCCTTTCATCTTCTAGGGATGATTTTGTATTCAGTGCTTTGAAAATAATACCAGTTCAAATTAAAATCAAGTCTGTCTTGAAATCTCCTAAAGACATGGTTGTCCCTAATTTCTGGTAGCTTATTCTCCACATACCGATTTTCATCACTAGGCATTGTGTTCTGTTGTAAACTGCATCCTTTTATTCATGTGTAGTCTGGCTGCCATCTCATGCTGAAGTAATGCAGTGAAGTTGCTCTTGATTTTTGTCAGCATAAGTTTGCTACCTTTATTAAAAATTCCAGCTTATGTTATTAATTGATGATAGCAAAATGGATATAACAGATTTCCTGAGTAGGAGCTCCTACATTTGCTGTAGAACTTCCCATAATTGTTCCTTGGATACTGGAGTTCTTTAATCCCTGGATTTTGATTATTTGTGAAATCCACTACTTGCTTAGGTAGCAAAAAGACTTCTGCAACCTACAGAAGACCTCATCAAGTTGGGTGAAACTGAATGCACATGAGTTGAGGATTTTGTTGCTAATTGTAATCTCTAGTCACATGTATGATCTTCAACTTCTCTTTCTAGGACATTCTATTCTAGGACATTCTAGGACTTCTATTAACTCAACTATGACTTTAATTTAACATGTTTTACTGTGTAAATGTTTTTGTAAATATGCTTATGAAACAAAATTGCAGTGAAATAGCTGTTTGACCACAACAAAAGTTGATGATGCAGCTACTCTAGGAAAAAAATTCCATGAAAGCAGTTTATTGCTTGTTTTTGCAAATACATCTATCTTCAGCCCAGCTGAAGGGCAGTGTCAAAAGATGCTTAACTGTTATAAGTTTGATTTTGATAGGATCAAACTTTAACTCTGTATGGTTTTGAGTTATCAGAAAGAGAAGGTTGAAATAATCATGGAATTATGAGAAGGGGTGAATGCATAGTGACTGAGAATGTGACTCTTCTGTCAGTGATAGAATCTAATATTGACAGAAGGGATTTCTTCTAAAGAGCTGTATGAAGTGTCCATTGTCTTGATGGTGTTCTTTATAATGATAGGTTTTTCTACGTAGTGCTTGCCGTGTAGCATCTGAGAAAGCTGAACATAAATCAATACATGCTCTGAAGAGCTGCAACTCTTTTGTAGTTATTTGTAATCTTGGCCTTGGTGTCAGGACCTGGAACAACTGGAGCAGGGTTGTCTCTGGCTAGTAGTAGAGAGGCTTCTGCATAGGCTGGACCAGTAAGGTGGTGTGTAGCCTCCTGTAGCTATGGTCTGATGAACATCTGTTGACTATCCACTGAAATTCTTGTCCAACCTACAGATGATCTCCCTTCTGCAAAATATAGCAAATAATTTCTTTACCTACTACATTTTATTTGAGGGGATCAATGTGTCTTAGAGTTGTTCTGTATATTAATTCTCCTGTCTGCTACTAAATGTATTTCATGGAAGAATAAGCAGAGACAGAAATTGTATATTGTTACATAAGAAAATATAGTTAAACAGAAAGGTCAATTCTCCCATTTTACCTGTTTTTTTTAACAATTTCTAAGCATGATGTTCAGTTATACATAATATTCAAGAATTTCTGCCCACTGAATACCCAGTCATATGAGACATATGGGTGAGGTTCTTCAGTAGCACTATCGCCAATCTCAGCATTTGTGGGAAGTTTTTGAGCAGTTTCGTAGGAATGTACATCATTTTGCAAGGCTGTATGTTCTTAAGGAACAGGAACACAAGAGACTTCCAGTAGTTTTCAGGCACAGTTATTAAACTGTTTGCTGTTCTTCCAGTCCAAGTGATCAGCTGTGGCACTGGCATCAAATGAGAAGTTGTGGCAATGTGTCCAGGATCAGTGGGTCAGTTTCTCTGAGGAAAAGCCAGATGCAGACTTTAAGGGACTGGTAGGACTATACCTTCAGTGCAGTCCAAGGTGGAACAATCCATGTGAAGATTCAAGCTTCCCTTTGAAAGTAGCCACGCTCTGGGGGCTTCAACTGAGCTACTGAGTGCACGAGTGGGATCCTGCATGGGCTTGTGCAGACCCTGATAGATACCAGGTATCTGCACTCGCTGCAATGGCTAACAGAGCTGTCTAGCTCAAAGTTAGAGTGTTTTCTTGTGTACTGCAGATACAGTTCTTGACTGCATTGCAGATAAACTGTATATATAACTTGATTTATGAATGTACATGTTTACTCACCCAGGAACAGAGAAACACAGAGACTGTTTGCAGCATTATCCCTACTGCAAAAAAATCTTCCAATAGCAATAAACTGATTTCCAGGGAAGAGTTGTCTTATTTGCCTTAAACCAATAATACCTTCTAACTGCTTTGTAGGATATTTTACAATTTTAACATCAACTTGTATCATCTTGAAGAAGAGTATATGTTTACGTATTGCAAAAGTAGTTGAGGGGGAGTAGTTGAGTTGAGTCTGAGACTTGCTCTTCTTTGTGTCCACAATACCAGTCTAGTATATGTGTGAGTTTCTCACACTGATTAACATCAAGTGAACTTGATTCCCTTCAGGTAATGAGTAAAAATTACAGAGGTTGGTGTATGACCAAACCACCAATGACCTTAAAATTTTAAAAAATTGCTTCCTTTAGTAGGGCCGTCTTTATTTCTTTGATGGCATAACTGCAATTTCTATTTATTTTCAAAGAAATGTTCAAGTATATGAAACTAGTAATGTGCGGAGTGCCATGAACGATACAGCAACCTGGAACAAGCACAACTGCTATGTGCGCTCCAGGCAAACACCGGGGAAAAAAATAGCAATTTAGCCAAATGTTCAGAGCATATAATCTTGTGCCTTTTCCTGTCTTTTTGAAGTTTCTGTGAGCATGCTGCAGAGCCAGACTTAAAGTTCGACGTGACTCTAATTAGTGACTGAGAAAAGGTGTATGTGTGTGTGAGCTGGAAAAAACATGCCTTCAAGAACTCGGCTCTGTTGATCTTGGATCTGATTTCAAATTGGCTGACTTGCAAAACAGTCCTTTAAACTTAGATAGTGCTCCAAAACAACTGCTGTCAAAACAGTAGAAAAAATAAACAAAGTCATATGTATCTAACCCTGTAGTGTATGCAAAAATCAGCTCTAGGAGGAGCATGGGTGACTAGTATAAATATGCTATTGGCATCCAACTATGTAGATGTAAGGCTACTTCTTCTAGAAATGCCTGTGCATCCCTTTGCATTTGCTGAGGCATTATCCAAACTCAAATATACATTATTTCCTTAGGAACAGAATTCCATTTAAATGATCTACTGGCTTCATTGAACAGTCTGGAAGAAATGCAGTTGGCTGCTATATGCATTTGAAAATATAGGGACAATTGCACCTTTTTCAAATGGAGTCATGTGAGATAGAGATGGGAGATGTTAACACCTGTCCACAGAAAGTCGTGAGGCTTCTGCTATGTAACCACCTAAGCAGCCCTGTCAAATTCCATCCAGATGTTCCAGCAACAAATCCATTTTTTTAGATATGTCCATGCATTTATGAGATGATTTGAGCTTTAAGAATTTTAATCTACTATTTCTTTGGGCTCAGCTTTTGCAGAAATATATTTACCTGCTTAGTAGATTTACAGTTATGACAAATCTGTAGGATTTGGAGAGCAGAGTGGTTTATAGACTTTAATGCTAGAAAGAGCTGTTCAAAACCTGGGATTTTGGTATTAAAATCAAATTGAGAAATTGGACAGTAAACCCACCATTGTTTAATCTAAACAATTTTTGTGCATATACTTTTCAATAAAGTGGGAAACAAGTAAATTTGCTGGTAGCAAGCGATCCTTCTTTCACAAGAAGCAAAATAGTTTTTGGATTGTTTTCCCTCCCAAATAGATTGCTATAAATATGGTTTCAGGCAAGCTGGAGACTCAATTTGAAAATGTAACCCTAGAATATCTTAATGTTTCCCAAGAGAATAGAGTAATTTGAAAATGTCTGAATTAAATGTTTAAACCTGTACAAGGATCCCCATCTACACTTTTTTTTTTTAAAACCCATTTGCTGGATTTGACATGGATTTGTGAACGTTTCTATTCCCTCAGAATTCCCTTTCTCTGAATTTGGGAATGGATTCAGAGCAAATCCTCTATCACGACTTGCTATTTGACTGTAGGCAGACCATCCCCGCTTCCAGTGTTTGTGAGGGCATGCTGAGCACACTTGTGTATTCAATTATTTTTTCATCTAACGCGGCAAGCCCAGGCTTTGGACAAAAGCTGGCCTTGTGGATTAGGTCTGTGGGGTTTCGTGAAGCAGCACGTAGTGCTTGGAAGCAACAGAGCTGGAGAAGCAGTCTGACTGATGCTGCAGAACAGAACTGTTATTCAGAGCAGTTCTGCATTTGTGAGTTATAAGCTGCAGATTGCTGTTGCCAAGCCTGATCTTCTCCAAGCATGTACATATGTGTCAACAAGTTAGAGCAAGAGTACGAGTAGCCTGGCACTCCTGGTTTGATTTGCTCCTAGAGAAATGACCTGCCCTCACACTCTGAATTTCTCTCTGCTGCAGAGAATATTAATATTCTGGGTAATAAACAGAATACTGAAATAAAATCAGGATGATGCACCAGTTGGAATTGTTTGTGCTGCTCTGCTTGTCTCTCTTTGGGCTTTTTGCCTAGCTGGCCATCGCCCAGGGAGCTCAAACTGCTGCTGCTCACTCCAGGAGACCAGCAGCTGAGGGAAACTGGTTGGGAATTAAGTCTTGCTTCCCATTCCTGATGATGAGAGGCACTTACTGAGTGCAGCAGGGGAGTTGATAGTCTGTCTAAGGAAAGCAGCTTGCCAGAGCTCCAGAGAGAATGGCAGCTGCTTGGGGAGTAGGAGGAGCAAAGCACTGGGATGCAGCAGTGCGTTAAGGCCAAGCCTACAGCTGTAACAGAAAACGTTACTTTAGAAATACTGAGCCAATGCAAATAACAGCCTGGCTGAAAAACTTCAGCATGTAACACCATCCTGAAGGAGGCATCGAGACCTGTCTGAAGCACTGGAGCAGTTAGGGGTTGGCAACTAAGGAAGCAAAGTGGAGCAGCTTGGGGAGATGCTCCCAGGCTCTATCAGAGACCCACTGTGGCTTATCCCAGAGAAGGTCTGCTGTACCCAGAGAGAGAAACTGGGTGGGCATCACACAGAGGAGGCTGCTCTGTGGGTGTGTGGACACAGTGCAGTGGAGTAATGCTGCACGTGAAGTTGTCATAGGGCGCTCTGGATGTGTGTGATGGTAGGTACATCCCCTGAGTCCGTGAAAGTGGAAGCAGAGGGGAAAGTTGGGAAGGCTGCCCATGTCCAATATGATGTACTTTAAAGTGAAAGAGGAAGAATGGAGCATAGGGGGAGAAAAAAAATGAAGAAACTGTAATATTCTGGCATGGCGAGCAAAAGGAATTTGGAGACAAAGTGTCTTGTGACCAAAAAGTGCACTTGTGGGAGCAGCTTCTACTACAAATGACCCTGACAACAATTGAAGAAATAATTATGTTCCCCTGTACCATAAATTTCTCCCTTTTGTAGAATGGGGACACTAACACTCTTCAATTTAATGTTGTGAGTGCCTGCTAGTTGTGTGTGGGAAGGCTCAGAGACCCCAGTCAGGGTCTGAATCTCATTATACCAAGTGTTGTAAACAGCAGAAGAGCCCAGACAGCTTTAAAAAATAATTAATCTATGATTTAAGTGTATTTACCTATTGCTTTAGGGAAGATGTTTAGTAGAATCCTAGCAATGTGTTACAGCTGAAAAAGAAGGGTGTAGGTGGGAAGTAAAGAATAACCATGAAGTAGCAAGAATGAAATAAATGAAGCTTGCAGAATAGTCGTCCTTAGTCATAGACAGAAAATAGTGGGAACAGATTTACCAATATCTGGCAGAACTAAGAGTTGAATCTTTCCTTTTTTCCTGACCTTTCAGTACAGATAAAGAATAAAAATAAATAAGACTTGGGGTACTTGGGCGAAAGGGGCACATAATTAGAATGGATTATGCTGCTCTGACTGTGAGAATTGAGGCAATTGTAAGTCTCTAGTCTAAGACGTCTGTGGCTAGGTGTGGGGTGTACTGTTGACTTTGTGATTTCCAGTCACAGTGTGGAAAGCATTATTTGGTATCCTGCATGCATTTAGCTGGCCTAAACGTGCTTTGTGGTGTATTTTGGGGTTGTATATGTGTTTGTTGCTGTTGGTGTTTTTTCTTTTTCTCTTCTAAATGAATAGTGTAGGCAGAGTGCACTCAATCCTGATCTGGTTAGAAGGAGGGTTGTTAAATGGGAAGTGGTTTATTGATTACTATTTTCACAAGCTGTGATAGCTTACCTTTATCATTTTAAGAGATTCTTGTTTTACCCTTTCACTTAGTGCAAGGTCATGGAACAATTGATTCGGCATTTGGTACAATTTGCAGTTGAAGGGTTGGAAACCATGGGTAAGGAACTAGAATAGCTGTGGTGTTGTTTTACTCCTTTCCTTTTGCTCCCCCTCTGTACACTAGGTGATTACCTGCTGCATTTGCAAGGAGAATTAATAACCAGATTGTCAGTCTACAAACTTCTGCTTGATCAGAGGCTCAGTTGGATCCAATAGTTCTTTCTCCAGTAGAAGCCAAAGACTGAATGGGATTCTTTTCCTTTACCCTCCCTCCCCTCTTCACTAAGATAACAGCAAATCTATGTTTGCATGCTTTTATTAAAAAGTGTAGCACAGCATTCAGGGTGCAGTGTGCAGTTATTCTTTAATTGTTTTTAATCCTTTGCAAGGTACTCATTTAATATATGACAGGATTTTTTTTAAAGCTGTAAACCAGTGTGATTTACTATCTCAACATATTTTTTTAAGCCACTGCAGACCAACATCCAACAAACAGTTTGGAGCTCTCACACGTGTAAAGATGCTCTATCATGAAGTTAGATATTAACTTGCGGTTGATATAATCTACCTCTTAATGCAGCAGCCCTTTCTCCATGTGGGACAGAGAGGTCCTGATGTAGTTTGAAGGATGTCAAAGCTAGTGTGTTTTTTGCACAATATGGGCGGTGGTTTGGCTTTTGGGCTGGAAGTGCAGTAGCAGCAGCCCCCTGACAACAGCTCTGTTCGATGCTCTTGCTGTGACAAATTTCCCTAGCAACTGTGGCTGGCAAGCAGGTGCACTTGCAGGGATGCTGTTGTCCTGCCTCAAAATGCTGCCCTCCACATGCTACTGGGGGAGGAAAACGGCCCAGCTCCAATCCAGAGTGTATGCCTGAACAACTGGGTAGCAGCTGTCTTGCAAACGGCAGGTATGCTGAAAAACTGTTCATGTGCACCTTGGCTTTCAGAGCTATAGTGGTCTCTAGGATAAAATGCTTTGTGACAGATATTAGCCAGTGTTTATGATGGGTATTGTCCAGAATATATCATACTGGCTAAAGATTCCTATAGGATACTCTCTCCTCTGTACTGAGGACAAGAATAAAATACGGACTGTGCAGATTTCTTTCCTTTTTCTTTATGAAGAGGAATTTATGTTTAGAATTATCTGTCACACAGCAGCTGCAAAAAGAAACCCAACCCCTACAGCCTAGTATCTAAGAGTATTTTACTTTCAAGAAACACTGTGAGGAATAAACTGTCCTTAACATTATTTTCATAATGAAAATAGAAATCTAATGAGCCTTCTGTGATTAGTAAAGCTCAGAATCTTAAGGGGCTCTGTTGTAAACAGTAGCCTAAACTTATCTGTGCAACCTCGCTAGATAAGAAATTGCTCAATGCTCTTTCTTATGGAATATTTTCTGTTAACAAGCCCTATTTACAGTGTGCAAAGAGTTAATTATATCCTATCCTTAATGAGCTTTTAGTTTTTGAGAACTTCTCTGGCTGAGGCTAAGAACTATTGACGTACCTTATAGACAAATGATTTGCTGTTATCCCTTGTTTGCTGGAAGACTGCAATTGCTTTTCCTTTGTAGGTGCTGGGTGGATGATAGGAATGGGAATTCCCTGAAAAAATATTGTGCTATAAAACATGTGCTGTACAACTTCCATAAGAAGCTTCTTAATTTTTGTAGCCTTGCTCTTCAAAGCTGCCCAGCTTCAGGAAAAGTACCTGTGTATAAGGAGGACTACTTGTGCCATGGAGACATTTTCAGAGGAAATGTGGGAGGAGGAGGTGGTGGTAGAAATCCCCTAGAGCTAATAAAAAAAGTTGCATGATTTTTTCTTCAATTCATAAAGGAACCGAGCTTCGTATTTGTGAGAAAAGACAAGCTTGTTAGTATTGCTGTAACCTGTGATCAATATAAGTATTACTTCATCTGGCTAACTACATATCAAGATGTGGGGAACACTTAATCCATTTCTTGTTATGCCTACCTAACTGTACCCCACTAGTAAAGGATCAGTGTTTGAGGGTTATTGACTTTCATGCCTCAGTAAGAGCTGGGGCTGCCCAGCACTGGACAGGATGAAACCTTTTAGTTGTCTTTTGCTGATGTCAGTCAGAACTGAAAATCCAGATATGCGAGTGTGGTTATGGTGAAAGACAGAAGAGGCTGGATCCCTGTGTTTGTTTATTTTATTTTAATGGGGATACTAGCTATTGCAGTAGAAGTCTGCATGTGTGAATGGTAATGAGAAATGAATCAGGAAACGAATGGAGAAGAACATGTAGGGAAGCAGCCAGGAAATGGCAGTTAATATCAGCTGAAAGGAAAATGAGCTGTGTACAGCACTTCTGCAGAAAGGGGCAAAAAGGAGAGGAGCAATATATTTAATATGCCTTCTCTCATCATATTTAGTTTGTTGATGGAGGTGAAAGCCTGAAAATAAGCTGGAGGCAGCAGACTTTCTTCTCTAATCCCCAAGCTCTTTTCCCTTTTCCAGTGTAACTAGAGGAAACTGGCATTAGTCATTACTTCAGGTTATTGGGGAGTAGGAGGGATTTATGACTGAGAAGCAAAGGGCTTAGAAGTCAGTCACCATTCATCTAATCACAGCCACTGAACTGACTTTAATTTGAGAGCATTTGGTGTGTTGTTGGCAAGCTTTCCATCTATCATAAACAAAGACACCAAACTAATGAAAATACTTGCCAACGCACTTACCTCCTACAAGAAAGCATTAAAAGGCAAGTGGCAGAGATGTGTCTGATGCTGAATTAATACTGGCAGGGGTGGGAGAGCATCTATTGATCTGCTTCACGTAAGCAACTCTAACTCGGATGGCTGTGTTAAGATGAAGTAGCAGGTATGGAGAAGTGGTTTGATATTGGGAGAGAAGGCATCTGCTTCTAATAATTATACACATGAGCAAAGGAGCTTTTAAGGCAAATCGAAGTGAAGAGTTTGGTCCAAATTCAACTCTGCTAAAACTCCACCGAGGGCAGTAGTGTTACACCAAGGATGGATTTGTCTTTCAGACCTTCACAAAGAGGATGTTATTGAGGCTGGTGAAATGAATTGACAATATAGTGAGTCTCAGGAGGGACTATTTGGAGCAGTAAAAGCCCTGGCCTTTTTTTGCCAGGCAGGTACTGCAGACACTGCAAAGGGCTCTGTGTTCCCCACAGTGACACAGGGAGAGAGATCTTTCTTTTGTGAAAGAGAAAGGCATTGATGAGAGAGATAGATGGCAGCCTACCTGCTTAAAGGAGTAGTCATTAACATGACAGAAAATAATCAACCCTTTGTCTAGGCGGGAAAACCACCAACAGCCTTGCTGAACAAATGAAGATGTTCAGTCAGGTTGTATGCATCTCTCTGCTGGGGCAGGAAAGGGGAAGCAGTTGGAAAAACACTGCAAAGCTTGTGTAGTACTGCTATTGTCTGTTTTATTTACAGTTCATAGAGCTTTCAACTCTGGGTTCTTTTGGTGACATCACTACTAGACTTCCACAAAATGACTGCGAAGTGATTCTGATTCAGAAAGAGGCACTGCTCTCCCCAACTCAACCCTGTAGCACCGTGGGACCAGGATGCACTGTGCTGTCTGTCATTTAGATCAGCACTAATCATGGGTTCTTAGTTATTTGTGTCAGAAAAGATGCCTGTCCCTCTTTCTGGGGGAAAAAAAAAAGAACTTTATTCATTAAGAGGGTCAGCTTCTTCAGCAAGAAAAATGTAGGTTGTTCTAAATGAGATTTGTGTACATTGCTTCATTCGAGGCTGAATGTGTAAGGGCTGAAAATGCCGCTTCTCTGATTAAGTTATCACTTTTAAAAGTAGAAATGGAGAGAAAGGCATTCTTTGGTTTTCTCCAGTCTCTTTCCCAGTTTAAGTAAACTTGACTGAGATCGTTTTAAAAATCAGAAAAAGTAAACTAATTTTCTGTTACAAAATTGAAGTCTTCAAGTTTCTGAGGGGTGTAAATGCTAAAAAGAAAGAGACTTCATTTTCATAGTGATGAGCAACATGCCAGGAGAAACAGATTGAAATTAAGGGAAGAAAAAGCTGGGCTTTATTTCATGAAACACTGTCTTTCAATGGAGCTTATGTGTCATTGTCACATTCTGAAGAAGAGGGTGAGCGTGCCAGAAACTGGCTCTTTTAAAAGCGGAAAAGCTGAAATGCTGAGCTGTGTGCTGGTCCTGGCAGTAGCTGGGAGATAGCTGGTGATGGTGTGAAGGTCCGAGACCTGCACGTTCAGTGATACTGAGGTTATGATTTTACTTGTGCCTTGTGCTTAGTGCTGGAGTGTGTGGCAGAGACTAGAGTTGTTGCTATGCTCCCCAGTGAAAGGGATCTGGTGCTTCCTGAGCTACAGGAATGTAGGCATCTATGGTTTCAGTTTTAAGAAACAGCCTGAAAAAGCTATTGACTAATTGTGAAATAATTTCTTTTGATTTTTAATGTTAGTATGTTCTCCTTTGGCACTGGAAAGATGAAGAATCTAGAGGAGATCTGGAAACTTGTGATAAGGTGCATTACCTCGTGGCAGAAGCAAGGTTCCAGAGATGAGGGAAGTTATCAAAACTGGAGCTGCAATGGGAGACTTGGCTGTGGTTCCTGACCTTTTTGAACTTGGGGTAGATGCTATTCAGGTCTTTATTCCTGGAGTAGGTACTGGGCCCTCCCAGGACTTGTTGCGCGAGGCTGATTCTGCCCAAAGTGTGACTGTAACCTTGTGTGCAGAGTTTTTGAGATGAGTTAGAAGCAATTCTGATGCAGTCTGTTCCCACCAGTTGGGTCAGTTTTTATTTGCAATGTTCAGTCTCTGCTTTTTGCTAGTCCTAATGTAAACCCACCATAATACCTCTCACTTGGAATACAGTCTCCCCACCCCCTCTGCAGCTTGTCATATAGCAGGGCAAAGTGGCATTTTTTTTTTGGAGTAAATGGGACTCTGCAGTTATCTAATGGTTGCTGATTTGCACATAATTGCTTCCAGTAAACACAATTTGCTTCATTGAAATAAAAATAGATGTATCCAAGTTATGAGTTTCCTTCATTAATTTTTTTTGAGGTGGATATTATCCCAACAGTGGATATTATCCCATTCAAGAGGCAATTCAAAACCACTAGTGACCTGTTCCTCATTTCCCTTCATCTACCCCTCTCTTGCTGAAGGTCAGGAGGCAGAGAAGGAATGCACTAAACTGCGTGTTCTCAGTAATAATAATTCAGTGGGCAACAAGATGTAAGTGAATAAACTATGTCTCAGAAATATTTTCTTTTAACTGAGTTTACTAACTTCTCAACTGTGTTACCATGGTGCTTTCTAGTCCCTTGTCTTCTGGCTCCTTGGGGTACTGACTTTGGGCTCATCTTCCAGTTGAGCAGAGAACATGATTCTGAAGGCTCTTTCCCAGATTGGCCTCCCTGTACTGCATCAGGATTGGGTTCAGCTAAGGGCAGGTGAAGCCTTCCTTGTGGCTGAGTTGTTTGGCAGCACTGGCAAGGAAACCAGACCCAGGCATGGTGGCATGTGTCCTGGTAAACTTTCTAAAGTACGTCCCCCAAATCAAGGTGAAAAAAAGGATCCGCTTATCTGCTCCCCAGCTGCAAAGGTAGGTGGTCCTTCAAGGTGAGAGGCAGATGAGAGTTTGGTTGTTATTGCAGTTAAGTTCAAAGATCTGCAAAATTATTTGGTATTTGCCTTCAGAGTTTTTTAAATTCCTAAAGGCAATCTGCTCCCCATCCTTAAGAGAAAAAAAAAAAAAAAGAAAAGGCAAAGTAAACCTGGCTCCTAGTCAGGAGGATTTATTCTCTTGGAAAAACCAGTAGTCCTGGCAGAGCATTTAGAGAAACTGGCTGCACTGTCCAGACATATGCTTGGTTCAGTTCTTAACATTGCTGTAAAACTTGCTGTAGGTATTTGAATTCATGCCACTGATGCAAGACAGGGAAAAGCAACCCTACAAAAAAGGAAGCATTTACAGGGCAATTGCACTGCCTGTGGCAAGCGCCTGTCTAAGCACAAGAGCTCTGTCTGCTGGGACTAACTCCTCAGTTAGGATTAAGCATTTTCACAAATAATGATAAACCTGCACTTGGATTCATGCAAGATTATAGCAGGTAGATCTGAAATTAAGATCACACTGGGTCCCCACAGTCTTCTCTCCACAACCACTTTGCATGCATTGGAGAAACAGTGTAGTTAAAACATGTATCACAGGGCTGTTGTGAACACTGCCAGCAACATCTGTCTTGCCTCCCCCCTTTATTTCTAGTGTAGAGGTGGGAGGTAGCTGCCTAGATCATCCCAGGTGGCAGATGGGTGGGTTTCACACTGCTAACACGCTGGGCAGGCAGAGCTGCAGTCTGCAAGGGCCACGGCTCCTTCCCTGCTCCAGCACCTATCACTGGCAAAAGCCCCTCTGACCAGAGCCTCATCTCCTCACAGTGCTTGAAATGTCCATGTCAGCTCCTCCTGCCTTCCTAGAACTGAATGCCACTTCGAGTTTTATAATTTACTAGTTGTTCTTATTTATTTAAAACAGAAAAACATTCAGGAAAATGGAAAATTGATGCTTCTTAGTTATTTTTACTCTCAGATTGATCTTGAGCAATAACAGAATTAAATTTTATGGAAAAAGACAATCCTTCCACTGGTTTTGGATCTAAACATTTAGTTTGGAATTATGTTATCAAGTTGAGAGAAGTCCAAGAGAAAAGATGTGAAGAAAATGAAAGCATTTTCTTCTAAAAGTAGAAGTCTAGAGTTTGTACTAGCAGAATTTATTTTACCAGGAGAAAGACACTTATACGTTGTCTCTTCAAAAGTCTTTTTTCCTTTCTCTATAAACTTTCTCATTATCTGTGTTCTGTTTTCCCTAGAAATTATCTTAAACAAAACTCCAACCCCCCCGCTTCCCTAAACCTGACTTTACAAATCTAGGAAACTTGTCAAGTTCTCCCAAGTGTATAATTCTTATTGAATCCTAGGTTTCTTTTTAGCATAGAGATATGGTACTTGAAAATGTCTCCATTTTCTCTGTAAGGGGATGAAAAGAACGTTTGCCAAATAGACAACTTATGTGAATGACTTCTGAATTTATTTTTTAACAGAAATCTGCCAGCTCTTTGCAGCTGAGCATTTGATTCATACTAAATAATATATGCAAGAAATTCTTCCGTGTTTGTATTCATGAATTCTTTTTTAACATAATCTTAATTTAAGTCTTAACTCCAGTTTAACAGATGCTTTTGCCCATGAACATATTAATAGACAGTTGTCCTTCCTTTAACTATAGTGTGAGTTTCCTGGCTTTGTCGTCATGTTCCCATTTAAACCTCTGGGGGTTTTGAGGCCCTGTGATGGAAAAAGATTATTATTGTGGGATGGAGCTTATTTGGGTGAAGCAGACAGGGAGGCACTGAAGAGAGGAAGTGAGCTGGTTTGAGAGCACTGGAGTTTGTGTGATAAAAGACACTCTTCACTACCCTGCCGTTGCTGGAGCTGAGAGATAGTTGTAATTTCTTATCTGGGATGCAGTGTCCGTCGCCTGCATCCCTTGTGGCCCTAATGGTTGGGCTTTGGGACTGGAAGCACCCTAAAAACTCTGTTAGCCAGAGTTAAGGAGACGCATTGGCATTTTTATAATGGCTAATACTGAGGGGAGGAGATGGAGGGAAACAACAGAAAATCCTTGTGTCTGAAGTTTATTCCCAAATTCTGAATTATAACGAAACCCTGAGATTTCTTATGATGACCTCAAACAGTATTATTTGATAATTTTCATTGTTTTAAATGTACTTCTGAATTTGAGCGTAGTATACAACATCAAATAATATACCTCTATACAAATATTTAATGTAGTAAAGGTATAAATATGCAAAATTTTAGCTGGAACAAAGCAACAACCAGAATGATTAATATTGACTTCTGTTCTGTGGAGCTTTTGGTGAAATCAGCTCAGTATTGTGCAATATTTGATTTGGATGTAAAGGAGCTTGTTTTTTTATTGCAAAACATCTGAGCAGTATTTTTGATCAGTTGTATGGCAAGTGCCATGCAACAATGAGAGCTGCTTTAACTGTGCCTGAGTCACTCTGATTTCTGTAGCTTATGGATGGCACTGCAGTGGAACAGCAAAGGTAAAGACTCTCCAAGGGGAAATGAAATAATAAGGTGCAGAAAATAGACCATCAATGAATGCCAGACCAGAGAACTCTGACTTTGACCTGTGAACTTTTGCGCTGCCTTTGCATTGTTGAGGCAATAAAGAATATTTTATATAGAGACGGAGGGAAAAAAGACATTGCTGACTCTGAGAGCAAGAGGGTTTATGGCTGCCTGTGAAGGGGTGATGCTTGTTGACCTTCATACACATCCTGAGTTTTGCAAGGGTTTTGAGACAGATCTGACCCTTCTGGAAGACACCAGGAAGGAGAGTGGACCAGTGCAGGAGGACAGTTTGCCATCTGCAGGGAAACCTCAGCATAACACCGTGACAGGCACTAGGGCTAAGTACTGGGAATAAATAATTTGTTTCTTTGGCCTTCAGTGGTTGTGGTTTCTTGTCAAACTCGTTTACTGTGGAGGAAACTGTGGAAGTTATGAGTCCTGGAGGAGACTGGGAAGAGTGTATTTCTTGTCTTCCTGGGATGACTGTTGTCCATGAGGGCGCGGCAGGATCTGGCCAGGGTTCTGCACCCTTAGGAGGTGGTGGAGCAGGTCATCCTGCAGAGTCCTTTGCAGAAGGCTGCTCTGGGGGCAGTTTGAGGCATGAGTCATCAAGAAGGTGGAAATGGGCCCAGAAGTCAAGAATAAGGGCCACGGCCTGTACTTATGGGAAGGTAGATATTCAAGCATTTTCTTCATGTGACTACGGCTTTAAAGGATTTAAATTATATTTTAGCTATAGCTTAAGTTGCTAAGTATTCAGAGGTATTGATTTCTAGATAATACAAACCCTCTTTGTAAGTTCTGTGTGAAGGTGAGTTTATTGTTAAGTAGAAAACCTTATAAGCCTTCTTATTTTCAGATAGTTTGGGCCTCCACTTGATACCGTGGAGTTGTGTGATGGCAAATTAATGTAAAACAGAATTGTCTGACTGTGCAAAATTAAAGCTTCAAATCTCAGTTTACGCCTGAAGGAGAGACCTCTTGGATCTTATGAACTGTTTTGCCTGTATGCAGTATATCCCAATATAAACCGCAGAGCTCATCTGTGTTTGTAGTTGCTTGTGTAGCATATTCTCTTCATGTTTTCAGGATTTGGAAGAACAGATGGTGAAAATTTAGTCTAAATAAACTAAGTCCCAACCACGCTCTCAACATGAGTAAATCCCGAATGTTAAATCCACAAAGTACCCAAAAGCTTCAAGTGTTTCTTAGCTTTAACAACCACATCTCTGGCCTTGCACTACTGCATCCTGAAGAGATAACTTTTGGTACATGAAACTTCTGAGAAAATCCCATCAACTAAGGCTGCTATGAGTAGGAGATGAAATTGTAAAGAAGGCATATGCTGAAGCAGCTATGGAAAAATAAGCTGCAATGCATATTGTGCTTTGATGCAAATCCTGGCTCTCCCAACAAGTCACCATCCATATTGTCACCATCCAGGCTGAACAAAAGGTGAGGTCAGTGCTCCTCATGCTTGTCCAGGTCTTAACCTGGTCCTCCCCAGGTAGCCTCAAGTTCAAAAAAGAAAAATGAAAAGGCAAATCCAGCTGCAGTGACATGGAGGGGGTCAGTACTCTTCAGGTCTCCACATTATTCCTTATGTGGTAGCTGAGTCATGCTGCCATGGAAATATGTTTCATTCTTGGAGTAGAGAGCTTATTGTGCTGATCAGAGTAAGGAGCATTTTATGCTGCGCTTCTGTCTTACAAGCCCTGCTGGGAGCAATGAGTGTTTTGGCACTTTCTACAGGCTAATTTTAGTGCGACTTTAAGCCTGTGATAGTTTCAGTGTGAGATGCTGGGTATTCATCACTAACAAAAATCAGATTAATTATGAGCCCTTGAACTTCAGGAGCTTAAGGTTAGACTCACTTTTAAAAATCATATCTCGGTTTAACATGAAGCCAGTCTTTGTATAAACTTGTACTGTAAAAAAAAAAAAATCAGTAGTGAAAATGAGCTGGGGGTGGTTATTATGGTACAACCTATTCTTGATCAGGTACCAGTGGGAAATGAAGGGGAAAGTGGTAAAGAGGAGGCTGTGCACTGTTGACAGCATCTGGATCTCCCCTGCCCCAATCGTGGAAGCTGGAGCAGTGCAATTGTGTGGACTGTTTCCTGGCTCAGGTCACCCACTTCAGCATGATGGTCAGTGCAGCAGACTGAGGGACGCTGAAATAACTTTCTGAGTCATCAACAGGTGTAGAAATCATCTGGAAAGCCCTAAGGCCAGAAGTGATTTCTCTAGTGGTCTTCCTTACTTCTGTTGCATACTGCTTTGAATGATTTTTTTCTTTTTTGTTTGAAGAAAAGTACCTAATAAAAATCAGAGGTCATTCAGACAATTCTCATGACATGGCTATTTCTAAATCTTTTAGTGACCCACATGAAATCAGTGATGAGGTGTGGCTATTTTTAAGGAGGCTAATGAATCTCTCTGATTTTCTTTAATAAACCTTGTTAACCAGAGTAAATGGTTTCAGGAAACTGTGCCAAGTGTCTGTGGAATATATCAGTTTTGCTCAGACTTCTGATTAAGGTGGGACATTAAATCAACTTTAAAATTATGTTATTGTTACAGTGTTCATGCAAGTGCTTCCAAGCTGTGTTTGGGACTGTTTATTAATGGCATACGCTGTGGAGACCTCGACACTTATTCACTGTGGATGTTGCATGAGCATATAGGGATATTTCAAATGACTTTAGATTCATTTACAGAAGGTGAAAACTTCTGTGAAATGGGTGTAAGTGTGTTATTCCTTTGGAAAGCTAGCTGGAATACCTGCTGTTGGTTACAAACATATGCAAATAATGCTCCCTGTGTGGTTTTTTCTCTGAAGGGAAAGTTAATTGTTGGGAAAGGTGGTTTATGGTTACCCTTCCAGAGCATCTGAACTACACTGAGTCAGGGAATCCACATCTGTGTTCCTGCTAATATACTGAAATCCTCTTCCAGTGCTTTAAAATTACAATTTACAGATAAATCGTTGCATTCTTTGATGAACCACGTCAGTATGAAACCATGCCAGATGCTGAGGCATGGGGGCTTGTATGGAGCGGGGAGAACTTAAGGAGCTTGAGGGTCCATGGCAGATTTTCCATTCCTGGTGTTCGGACCTGTAAGCATAAGGATCTTGGTGTTCACAGTTGGATCCTTGCAGTAAACAAAATAGTTAAAATCTTTTTTGCATAAGCGTGATGGTCCATTCAGCAGAAACTGGAGTACTTGTCTCAAGCACCCACTTCACATTAGCTTCCATCAGAAAAGGTGCTCTAGTCACTTCTCAAATCAACATCAGCAGCAGGGCTCTTGGAGTATCAGGAGGAAAACGTGCCTGGACCACAGAATGGTGAGAGAGCAATGCTCATTTCCCTACTCTGCCAGCTGGAAGCCTCTGCTTGATTTATATACTGATAAGTGTAAGCTCTTCCGTGGATGAGGGAGCTTTCCCTCCAGGAGCTACCCCGGGCTGTGGGAATATGTACCACGTGTGTGTATGGGGGCAATCAGGTTTGGCTTTAGGGTGTATATTGTGCTCTGCAGCTGTTGCCTGCGTGGTACCACCCCAGCAGTGCCTGTAAACTAGTGCGCTCTGGCTTTTGAAGGCTGTGCTGCCCTGTTCTTACCAGTAGAAAGAATGTGGAGACAGGTTGCTCGTATGACAGTGCTGGCTGGCTCTGAACCCATATCATGTCTGCCTTGGTGAGAATGATTTCTGCAGCCTCTCGTAAGGGTTTTTGTTCCTGTTGGTCCCTGTCGTTAAAATATACGAGCGCTTGCTCTTAACTTTGCTAGCCTTAGTGAAGTGCCCCAAGGATGGTGCTATATGTCAGTCCCACCTGTCTTTGAGTATGATCTCCACCTAGGGTAGAATTTATATAGTTGACACACTCTTGCATCGCATTAGTTTCTTTCTGAAGAAATGTTAAAGCTGTTTTGAGTGTGGATATCAAGTGAAGGTGGGGAAAAAGGGCTTCATAAAGTTTTGCTTGCCCAAGGGGTGGGGAAAGTAAAGGTAAACCAGAGAAGGTGAAAGAGACAACTAGGTGAAAAAATGGATAGCTAGTGAAGAAGGGAGAAGTGAAATAAAGAAGACTGCAGAATTTATATCTTCAGTTTTTCCCCTACACTTCTGCAAATACCAGGCTTGTGGTGCTTTTATTGTTTAGCTAACAGTGCTGTTGGAGGATTAGCCTTTCACCTTGGGTCCTTTTTCTTCATTTTCTTTAAATTTGGTCAACCTTCAGCTGGCAGCAGTGGCTCCCTTTAGGCTTGTGAAATGCCCGAGTTTGTATAGTGCAGTAGTAGTATCAGCGATGGAACTCTATCAAAGTTTATAGGAGTGTTTTTCAAGTGAATTCTTAGTTTCTTACAGTATTGGTAAATTTTTAATTTGACGTTTAGTCTGCAGTTATGAATCCTTCTGGTCTTTCTCAATTTGGATATCTTCTTTGGCACTGATTCTTCTCTCAGTTGCTCTCCCTTTTCTTCCTTTTATATTTTCATTTCCAGTCCGGCATATTTTCTGAAGTATTGGGTTATATATAGAAGGTACTGTACCTCTGGAATAAGAAATTCTATTATGCTTATGGGATATTATCCTGTTTCAACTCATGCGTATAACTTATCCCAGGCCTACATAACGCCTTATATCATGACATAAGGTTATTCCTTTCAGCATTTAGTTTGTTGGACGTTGTGTTATCTCTGGTTTCAAATCCTTATTGAATAAAGCAGCATTTTCTTTATGCCTATCTGCCTTTGTTACAGGACACCAGAAGCAGACAGCTATGTGATAAACAATGATGTAGAACAGTAGCTGGAAAACACTCCTGGGTATTCTCTGCTTCTGAGGACCCAGCAGGGCTTGAAATTCTGGTGCTAGTAGAACGATGTTAATTTGACTTGCTCAGACCTGGGATCCTCTGAGACCTCAGATCTGACTTTTGTGGGGGAATAATATTGACCTGTGACTCTGAATTAGGAGGGGAAAATCTTGCATCTGCTGTGACTGGCATAGAAATTTATTTGTGAGCAGAATCATTCCTGTTACAGGTAATGTACAGCACTTGCTGTCTCCTCTGGTGTGCAGAGGGAAAACTGCCCAGGACCAGGGTGAGCCAGTGGTGGGGAGGAAGCCAGTGTGGTGGTTAACAGTGGGAATGCTGGAATGGTGTTATTTGAAATGTGAAGACTGTGGGTTCTTTTTCCCAGTGGAATTTCCTGGAAGTATGAGAGAGTCTTGGCTGCTTGCTTTTCTAGCAGTGCAGCTGCAGTGAGCCCACACTGATGGTGCCAAGGGGCCATTAGGAGTAGAGCCAAAGTTGGAGATGGAGACTTGACACTTGGGTTAAGTGTACGAAAGTCCCTGTGCTTTTTGTATGGGAAAGACAAGCCTGGGCTTCTGTTTAGTGCCATGGAGCTGACAGGCACTGTTTTGTTTTTTGAAGAATTTGTGCTTCTTAATGCGTGTCAGGATGTCCAGTAAGTTGTTTTAAGTCTGTAAGTGTGACTTGCACTCTCAGCTGTTGAAGGGATATTTTCTTGGCTTATGTCTGTCACTGCACTAGGCTGTCCTGCTCCTTTAATCACTTGAAATGGATGAATAAAGAGAAAAAAGACAAGTTCTGCATTGGTGGACAGTTTTCTTTCACACTGTTTAAAATATTGCACTCCTGTACATGATTATGATGTAAAAATATGTAAATGTGTAAAACAAAACAAAAAATAAAAAAACCCCAACTCCAACCTGAAGAACCAGCAATACCACCTACAAAACCCAAAGAGCCAAAAGCCTTGCCCCAACCCAAACCCTACGAACCCAGACCCCCTCAAACCAAACAATATCAACAAGACAAACAGTATTCAAATTAAAACATGTTCAGGTGTTTTGTCTAACTCTCCTGAAGTGTAATATCTACCACAAAACCTCATCGTTGAGCTAAAGTAAGGAAGGCATTTTGTGATCTGAAAATTGACTGGTTTGGGACCAAGACTGTGAGTTAAACTAACATTTACTTAGGAAATTTAGATCAGCTGGAGAATTTTCTAGTTCTGAAAGACTTCATAAAATGTCAACAAGTCCTTTACAGCTCACTGAGCAGAACTCATATCTGTTGAGTTTATACTGCCAGAGATGAGCTTGCTTGGGTTACTTAAAATGATCAGAACTAGTTTGCCTTAGGATGTTGAAAAGGACTATTTTCCATTTCACTAGAAGGAAGTAGGGGAAAAACAACTTCATCTTTAGAAGAGGTACTTTCCAGCCCCTAAATCGGGTATTCAGAATATCTTTTTTTTTTTTTTTTTTTTTTTTTGTTCTCAGAATCCATAATGTTTGTATCCCAAGAATTCTCAGTTTGTGGAAACAAAGAATTTTGAAAGCACACGTGTAATCTCAAGCGCCTCTGAAATACTGTTAGGTATATTACTGCATTTATGTTGTACCCAAATGTAGTCATCAGTCAGGGTGTTATAGGCACAGCATTACTTACTGATAGCAAAATACAGACCAACACTCAACAGGGAAGACTGACGTATTGTATAGGCTGTTTTCTGCTAAGCAAGGCACAGAAGTTCCTAGGAGGAAAGGGAAACTGCGCTGGCTTCAATGCAATTAGTTTAGCAACTTCAGTTATGCACAGAGTTGATCCGTTTGTGGGAGATAGCCATAATGTGGTTACCATGGAGAAGTCTGGGCTTTTAACAGGGCAAAATAAATGCTTTTTTATTTTGCAATGGCCCCAGCTTTTAGTCAGGTAACCAAATATTACTCTTCTCTATGAAAGTTATTGTATTTTGGTACAATATCTGTTTGGGCTGGCACTTCTTTGTCACTAGGAGTCATTCTGCTGCTTCCAGCCTCTGCCAAACACTCTCTGCAATTCAGTATAGCATTTCAGTTATTGTTTCTGAAGCCTGGAAGGTTTAGTAATATTGGAGATTTCCATCTTTCCTAACATTTTGGCCTTCATTCTGAGTATGCAGTCACTACATTTTGACAATATATTTTACATTTCATTTTCCAAGCAGTGTTTTATTAGATTAACTCTGATGCAAAGAAGAGCTTCACATTTATCATGAGTGACTTGCACATTCAGTTAAACACTATGTGATATTAAGTAGTTTAAATCTCCAGCATATGAGCTGTAAATTAACATTAAGGCCTCTCTTAGCATCCATTCCTCTGTTTAAACAGTCATGCAGAATTACTAGTTGCCAGTAATTTCCTGTGAATACAAATATATCATCTGTTATGATGTTTTGGGTTTTTTTTTAAACTCTCTTGATCTACATGTCATGAAAAGAATATCTTAAAAATAGAAATTGGCAAGGATGAACAGTGCCATGGATAATTGAGAAGTTCATTGCCTTTTAGGAAAATTTTCAGGTTTGCTTGCAGCTCAGACTTCTAATTTTCCTAAAACCCAATGATGCTGTGTTTGCTCAGCATGGTCCCAGAGCAAGATACCTGCCCTGCTAGGATCACTGATTCGGCCTCTTGATAGACTTAACATGAAAATCTGACCTGTGAAGATGAAATATGTGCTTTTTCGTTGCAAGGGATGAATTTCTTTTGCAAGTGAAGAAATGACTTGCCTTTAAGGCATCTAGGCAGAACAGCGTAGACAGTATTCACTATAGACTTTTTTTTTGATAAACAGTATTTCAGACCCCAGAGCTCTCCATTTATCACATTGCACAAGTGTGAGAAATTTGAAAATGGGCACAATAAATAAATCACTAAAAAAAACCCCTGGAGTATGCTACAGGATGCATTTCAGAGTAGAATCTAAGAGCAGAACTGTTGGTGAAGAGCTTGTCATTTCCAGTTCATGTAGCAGTTGTGAAAAACAGCTTTACATCTTCATAATACTACAGCAGTCTATTGATTTGCGCTATAATCTAAGGACAGGGATCTGTGCTTCCCAAGGAGCTTATGAAGCCTGGTGATGGGCACTCAATACTTCTGAAGATTGAAATTGGAACCTCTGGCTACTGAAATTGGGACTGTGTTAGCACCCATCTATGACAATACCCTCTCACTGTGTTGCCACACATTTACCTCACTGCAGTGTGTCTCAAGGTGCACAGTACTAGGCCCATAAAACTTTACATAATCATCCATTTTCTGTCCATTCTTACATCCTGCTCTGCATCTCTTCACCTCATGCAGCTACACGAGGTCAAGCAGGGAGTGCGAAATTCATTAGTTCTTCTCAGAACTTGTTATTGTACCTGAATATTATTTGTTTTGAACCACATGGGGATTAAGATGCTTTGAAGTTCCTTGATTAGTGTTTAGGGGAAAATAAAATGCCACTTAAAGCTTCTGATCTTTTGTAGCAGCACATATAACTCCTGTGTTCAAATTGATGCTCAAGCCAGCCATTTTAGAGTCACATTTAACCAAGGATTAATTAGCCTGGAAAAGAATGACTAAAACTTCATTATATTTAAGGTTGTATTTAAACTTCTATCTGTAATAAAATCAAGACTTGGTCAGCTTTATGAGCATTCATGGAGATTATTTTTATTCTTACAGATTACACATTTCTTTTTTGCTCATTGTCTTTGTATGTTAAGAATGACCTTATTTAAAAACTCCTCATGGTTTAACTTTCTTAGTAGGAACGTGATCTTGCACAGTTAATTGAAACTTCTGCAGTGAGAAAAGGCACGTGCTCTAACAACAAAAGCCTGGCTCTGTTCCTGTATTTGCATTGCTTAGCTGATCCATGCTAAGGCTTGATAATACTCTGTGGCAGCTAAATGTATGTATGGTTGACCAGTTGTTAATCTGGTTAGTGTGTTTATGCAGACATAATTCATACTTTCATACTTAAACTCTCCACTTGGTTTTTATTTCTAACCACCACTGTCCTCTTCACGACTGTGATACTGAGCACCCAGCCTAGAGACAGACAAATTTATCCTTGGAGCACACAGTCTTAAGATATAGGTGTTTTGTGGAAATACTCACTTTCCTTGAACAATAAAAAATTACACACACTCCTCAAATCAAAGCATACATTTTATTGTTTTCCAAGATCATTCAAAACTTTCCCCAGCTTCTATATTGTGTGATTTGAAGCTGTAATGACAAATGCCTTGTGCAATCACTGTTTAAATAGTTGTTATGACCATTCAGTGCAGCAATAAAACGGGATCTGTTGCTGACTTTGTAAACTTCAGTGTCTCCTACTATCAATGTTCAGTTTCTGGCAGCCTGGTGTGACCCTATATGGACTTAAACTATAAGCTGTATTTAGAAAGCAAGTGTTGGGCTGGTTGTCAGAACAAATCTATCCTGTGAGCGTGAAGAAACTTGATGTATCAAGACTGGGGTGCTGCAATGAGTGTTTGAAGTATTTTTGGATCTTGTACTCATTAGACAAAATTTTCTGCTTCTTCCCTATGTAGGTAATAGCTACTGAAGTCGTAGTTATCTGTGGATCTGTTCAGGGCCGGCTGTATAAAAAAAGTGTTGTCATCATGTGCGCATGAATATGTTAGGAAGCTGTTTCTCTCCATTCTGCTTAAAGACTATAAGCAGCATTCAAAGGCCTGTGTACATGTGAGGTGCAGGGTACAGGCAAGTGTTATTTGCGATAATGCATTGCTATAATGGATTTACAGTAGACTGGCAGTGCCCTACACGTTTTTATTCAACCTTGCTGCAGTCAGAAAACCTGCATGTAGTTGTAGGTATATGGATGATTAACTTTCCCAGGGGAGCAGGCATTTAGTTGGTAAAATCTATTTTTTTTTCTTTGATTTTTCTGCTTAGCATGCTTTCTAGCCTCCTGTATACATAATAGTATCTTTTTGTTGTTTTAGTCTTATTTCTTGTGATTAACATTGCCCAGTTCACGCCAATGAATTCAGTTTGGGTTGACCTGCAGTGTGTTCAAACTGGAGTTTGTAGCTTCCTAATCCTAGGTCTCCTTCATGAATATCTACCATGCCTGTAGCCTGGGTGGAGCTTGTTCTGTCCTGCGCTGGCACTGGTATGTGAGCAGACGATTCATAGTTTTCAGTCAATTCATCATTATTTATTATATAATCTGTGTCATTGTTCTTCAGCTGATCCTGTATTCAAACAAAGAAAGGTCAGAGAACGGGTAAGTCTTGAGGAGTCAAAGATTAAATTAAGAACAAGTCTGATGTAATTCCACTTTAATTTTCTTTCCTTATTTGCTTACTTTTTAGGGTGTTAATTTACCATTTTGATGTTAATTCATGTATGTTCTTACCATGTTCTGCTCTAGATCAGTGTTGAGAAACATAACCTACCCTTCATGTTTTAAGACACCTTCAATGCTTAAACTTCACTGATAGGTAACCAATACTTTTAGTGTCTGGACAAAACATTTAGAATGCATCACCCGTATTTGTAGCTCACAGTATAGTGGCCATTCTTGAAAACGTAGCACTGCAACTTCCGAGGCCTCTTCTCCATGGCCCTGCAGAAATTCTTAGCCTTAAAGTAATAAACTTTGGAAAAGGGGCTTTGGTAAAGTGTTTGAGCATGACAGGTTTGAGTTTACACCTTAAATATAAGCAACCAAGCTAGGTACTTACACCATGTGCACTGGGGCTGGTCAGAAACCTGGCAACAGGATTACACCATTCAGGTAGTGTCGTTGTGAGAGGTGGTCCAGAGTGAGTTAAGATAGGTTTTAGGTATCTGTGAAGTTTGTTAAAGAATATTTCCCATACAGATATGGATACTAACATGCTTTATTGCACAAATAAATTACTTTTTAAAGCAAAAGGGAATAATCCAACTGAATTGTAAAATATGGTTGGACTCGATGATCCGGTGGGTCTCTTCCAACCTGGTGATTCTATGATAAAAAACCCATTTCTCTACCCACCGCATGCTACATACATTCACCTGTTTAGTCTAATATGTTTCAGTAACAACAGCAAAAATACACCCAAAACAAACCAGCACTTGATGCTCAAAATTGGTCTTGAAGGGTACCAGAATGCCTGAAGGGGATGCAGCAAGAGCTGGAAGAGAAGAAATGTGCACTAGATTGTCTTGTTTACTATTCTCATTAACTACTTGCTGTAAGTGTGATCTCTTATGCAATTTTAACAGGAAACAATTTAAGATGCAACTGCATCAGTTACTTTAAAAACAGCAGTGAACATTTTCTCAAACACATACACTCAGCCTTTTGTAAAATCAGTGCAGTTCTTTGCTAGACAAAGTATATTCCATGAAGTATTAAGTTTCTTTATCTCTGAGAGTATACATAGGTTGTTCTCTGCAATACTTTATTTTCAGCATTCAGTGCATTTGTTTTACGCTTCACACATCAATGCTCCTTTATATAAAATTATGTAAATAAGTCAGGAACAGGCTTTATGCTGCTGTCTTGCACCTGTGTTTCCAATCTTTTCATCCAAAAGTTCTTTATTGAGATAAAAGTAAAACTTGCCCATCTTAAGCAGTGGTATCATCCTTGTATCTGTCAATAACAGCTCTCCCTTGAGTCTCTCAAGCTGACTTATCTTCTCTTCTACTTTTACTCGTAAAGTAATTTTCAGTGTTGTTTGGAAGCAGGTCTGTTAGCTACTTTTTGCTACTTTTTTGAAAATTTGTTCTATTGATTGTCATCCCAGTTCCTATCCCCTGCTCCTTTTCCCTGCTTTCTCTGCCTCCTTAAAGAAGAAAGGAACAGATGTAAAAAGGAGCAGTGATTTGAGCTCTGCTGGAATATCGTAAAAATACTAAGTAACAGTTGGTCTTTAACCATGCCAATGCCTCTGTTTCTTTCATTATCAGTTGTTTTATAGTATCATTGCTTTACAAACAAAGTAATAATTCTGTATGCCAAAGAAACTTGCCTAAAATATCCTTATGACCTCACTCACAGATTGAAAGGCTAAATAACTTGCTCTGCTGTCAGCTATACTACAGCCATGGAACTTGTTCTATAGTATCTGGGCTTTGTTTGTGTATACTTCGGCACTTTTTTAAAAAATTAAATTGCGTCTGCCAGAAGATTCCTTCATCCAAGGTCATATACTGAGTTAGAGCCAAGATTTCAGTCTACTTAAGAAATGATTATAAGATTTGAATATAAATTTTTATCAGAACTGTGATCAAGGTGAGAATCTCATGAGGTCAAACTGTGTATGGGAAGTCTTGCTTCTGTAAGAGTAAAGCAAAGCCAAACAATCATTTTCTGATCAACTGCAAATCTTATCTGAAACCTCGAAGGCACCAAGCAGTTGAGCCATTATTAAAAACCTATGTGTGAAAACCATCAGAGTTGTTTTGTTTTCAGCACTTCAGAAAAACCTAATTTAAAGGCAAAAATGGAAGTAGGAGTGTAATTGTGGATTTTTAATTTTTGGAAATATGGGCTTTGTTAGTTCACAGAATCACTGGGTTGGAAAAGACCCACAGGGTCATCAAATCCAACCATTCAAGTTGGTTTTGTTGGGTTGTACCACTACCTACTCTGTTCTTTATTTTCTTCCAGAAGAAGTAACTGAAGATGAATATTACTCTATTACCTCCCTAAGGAGTTATTATAACTCAGTCACAATTTGAATCCTGTTTTCCCCCGATGCTTGCATGAAGCCCAGCACCACATCAGAAAGGACAGGGGTACACACTGAAACCGGTGATCTACTTGGCTGCTGCTGTAGCTGTCAGTGTTTCGAGCCACCACCACTTTTAGCACAAACCTTTGTGTCTAGTGTTTGAGTGGTTGCTATGTGTGTACACTGATGATTAAGTTCAGTGATGACTTCATTCTGGGCTGCAACAGGTTTTCCAAGTCCCCTTCCTTTTGCATTTGCTCTAACACACTCATTGTCTATGCTTCTGTTCTGAAGCCTGTTGAGATTAAGTTTAAACTGAAGACAACTTGTTGAGATTGTGACAATTTTGAATCTGTAGTAAAAGATTTATCTCTTTATTCCTTTTTAAACTAGCTCTTATTCAGCCACTAAAGGAATTTAAATTGCACTGGCCTGTTTATCATTGTTTTAATAACCTATGCCATAAATGTTTCCTCTTTACTGTTGACACGGTTGCTTTATAGTATTACAGACATGATCGCATCACTTAGCACAGCATGAAAGAGGAGTTTTAATCTGTGTGCAGTGCTGGCATTTCAAAGTATATCAGACATGGGTCTGTAGCCTTTTAAGACTGGAAAGAAGTCTTATCACACTCCAGCTGCTCTATCTGCATCTTCCAGCATTTCCAAGGAGAAATAATTTAAACAATCTAGTAGACAAAGGTAGATTTTGCAATAAGGGTGTTTTTAAAATTGAAAGAAACTAAGTGTGAACCTCTTAGCATAACTCAGAAATTACTGCCAAACCAAATTCATGCCTGTCTGATTTGGGGAGAGGAAGAAGATTCTAGATTTGCATCTCAGCCCTACATATGCAAAGCACTGCATACACATGTCTTGGGTTCTGCATTGTGCAATGCATTGTGTTAAAGAACATTATAAATATCATAGAGGTGTTAATTTCTAAGTTGGAAAACTGGATCCAGCATGCCTATATATGCAGATGTATAGAATTTTTGCTTCAAAATAATCTTTGCATCATATCAGGATGAAAAAAAATCAGAATCTCAAAATCTTTGTTCTTATACCCTATAAGCACTGAATGACCACACTTTGTTAAATTGATGCGTTCTGTCCAAATTTTGAGGATGTTGTTGAAAATCACTCCTTTTAATAGAATGTATTAGCGTGATCAAATAGGAAAAAATAATCCGGCAAAAATTTTGTGGCTGTTTTGACTCTGACTTAAAGGAGGCTAACTTTCCTTTTGTTGGAGGAAGAGTCCTACTCCAACTGTGGCCTTCCTGAAAAGCTCAAGAGTAAGAGAGAAATAACCTGTATATGTGTGTGTGTGTGTGTGTGTGTGTTGGTGGGGGGAGGGCACACGGGTGGGGGAATGACACAAATTACAATAAAAAAACCCAACCCCCAAGAAAGTGGATGATCTGGCTACGGTTAAATACCTATGGCAGCTCTATAAAGCTCTACGTTTGGCTCAAGATGTGTTTTGGTTTTTTCTCCATTGCATAATGGGTTTTCTATGACTTGAAGAATTGCCATGCTCCCCAAAGGCAAATATGCTCACGATACTATATTTAATATGAAAAAAACCCCAAATATAGGAATTCTTGTGATGCTAGTCAAATTTGCATATAACTTTTTTTCCCAGAGACTTTCCTGATACCAGACTACTATAAATACACATCTGTTAAAAGTATATTATTTAATATTCTGTTGCTAGGTGCTATATTTCTGCTGTAGGCATAAGTCTCTAGAGGTAAATGTCACCACTTGCAGAATTCATCCTTTGAGCAATGTGTTTAAGATATTTTTTTGGGGGGTTTGCAGCCTTTTATTTTAAAATGTCCTTTTGTGAATATTGTTACTTAAGTCTAAGTTTGTAAATTAGTTATGTTACAAGTTTAATATTAGTCTTTGTCTATATGAAGAAACATACAAAAGAGAGGTATTAAAGAAAAGATGTCACTTATGTGCGTCAGAACTATTTTCTGTGGTAAGGGTAAGTAATGTTTTGTTCCTTGGTAACTTAGTCATTTTCTTTTTAAAAAACAGAACAATTTTGATATTACTGATGTGATGGACTGAAGAGCAAATATTTCCTTTTTGTAGTGTTTGAGTGGGAGCAGGCAAACAATGAAACTTTGCCTATACAAGTTCTGCACGTGGCTGACTCCTGCTAACAGCTGACTGAGATTATTTGGTTATTTTATCCACCAACTCTTGTGCATGACTGAGCTGGTGAGGCACAGGGACATCTCCAGGTCTTAAGTGCATGCACAGGAGATTAAAATCACTAAAAGGAGAGGAGCTGTTTATTAGAGGGTTCTCTGCTCCCGACTCTTGCAAGAAAGGAGGATGTTTTCTTATGCGCAATGGAACATTCTTCCGAGGACAGGGAGTTCTCAATATAGACTAGCTGAAATTTTAGGGTATGGTTATATTAGATTGGTTTTATTAAGTATGTTTTTGAAAAGACCACGAAACCTGCAGTGACTTAACATGTAAAGATAACCTAATCTGCACTGTGGAGAAAGCTGAGAAAGAATCACTAAAACTGGATGTGTTTATTTTGTTTTTTGTTTTTTTTTTTTTTTTTTTGAAATCCTACTACTGTTGTAACTTAAATACTGAACGACTGATGATAAATAGTATCATACTTCAGTCCTTCAAAGTCAAATCATCAGGTTTCTCTCTTCTTTAAGATTCATTCTTTCTTTTTCTTTCTCATGTCTGAGAGCAGAGAGGGTGGATGAAAATCGTTGGTAAAAAAAACCTAGTTCAATGCAGGAAAGTTCCTGTAGGAAAGTCTGACTGTCAGATTCTAGATTTACATTTAATATCAGACCCGAAACTCTGGCTTTCCCACAGAACATGGCTAAAAATTTGGTGCTTTCACCCTGGAAACTGGAAGTATTGCAGAGATGTGTGCAAAATGGGAGGGAATTGCTAGCATTGATCTTGGGTCTTTTTAAAATATAAGTAGCTGCAGAATGGGAAGAGACTTATTCTCTGCTATGTACTGAGTAAAGTGTCTGGGATGTTTGCAGACCATGGGCCTCCTAGTTGTGAGCTCACTGAGGCAAAGTGGAAAACTGAGACATGTAACTAAAATTTTTTGAAACCTATTATATCCTGAATAGAAAACGCCTCCATACAAATAAAAAAATCCAAGGCATAAATGGAGACTTGCTTATATAATTGATGAGTGGGTAATGCAGCTACTCTTGAAAATAGAAGGATACTCATATAAGATTGAAAAGAAATATATGGACAGATACTGATATCACACAAGTTAACATTAAAGAAAGCTTTGGAAGATGCAGACTATGTGAAGCAGCTAAAGGGAAGTGGGGGGAGGGAGGAAAGAATAGCCTCCCTGACATCAGTTTTAGAATAACAAGGAAATGACTCGCTATCTAACAAACATAATCCTAAAAAAATGCACCGACAAATGCATAGGGGTCAGCTACACACACAATGAAGAGATACTGACACTGGTGGCACCAGCATCGACGATGTGCATGTGATTTCTCAGAAGAATGTGTGTCGCTCAAAGTTGACAGAATGGGTAGGATTCAACTCCCTTACCTTCAGACACCTTAGAGTAGGATATCTGAAAGCTAATCTACTGCTCTTACCTCCTCATCAATAAAGTGATACAGCCAAATCCCAAGACAGTTAGTCTCATTCTGCGGTGCTGGAGTTAATTGGAATGAATTGAAACTAGGATGAGTTTTTCTTCTTTTATTGACTATAAAAGAGTCTCATCAACTAGATTAGACTTAGATGGCTAATAATTAAATATCTAAAGTTTGCTGAAATGAATCTCACTTCAGGAGATGTGAAAGTAGAACCCCTGAGGCATAATATAAGAAACCAAACACAACATCCTTCCTACCAAGGAAATCTAGAGTGTATGAAAATGAATGCTTTTCATAATTAGAAATTAATGTATTAAATGCATTTAGAATAGAAGACAAAAAGAATATAAATGTTGGTGTAATAAATATGAAATCATAGCCAGCAGCAGAGACAATAACTTTAAAATCATTAAGCTTGCGGAAATCTGACCGTGCAGTTCATAAATGTTTTAACTCAGTGAAAACAAAGATTTCCTGGCATGTTTGAAGACAGAAATTTTCTCAGGACATTGCAAAACCAGTGGCTTGGCCATAGGGTTTCTTTTCCTGTAAAAAAAGAACTTCTGCATATGATACATCTTTAGCATGATTATGAAACTGGAGATACCACTGACATGAGAAAACTAAATTATTTGAAGGGATGAATACTGATGTGGCCTGGTGGTGCATAGACTTTTAAGGTCTTAAAAAGATTCTGAAGCCAACTGCCTCAGATGAGATCACTTTCAGGCTCTTCACATGAAATGCCTTCATTGTATGAGATGCTTCAAGCCCTGGTACTGGCAGAAGGAACAAATGTAGAAGAGCAAGGAAGTTAGCAGGGATTTCTCTCTCTGTTTGGAAGGTTGTTTCATGGGAATGTCCTTGGCATTGCTATCTGCCTGAGCAGTATTCCAGAAAACAGGTAAGTGAAGAATGAGAACTAGCAGTGGTTACATGCCTTGCAAAATGGGAATCTAATCCCACTGGTACCACAAACACCATCTGCAAGATGCAGGGAAGAACAAATACAAATTGGTACTGAAGAGGTCTGATCCAAGTAAAGATAAGGCTATAAAGCTTTTAAAAACCTCTTGCCAATTAATTATATCAGGTACAATGAACTCACACCTGCTAAGGTTGGTACTGAGGGGCAGCAATGATTGGGGTGCCTCTACTCTTGAAGAGAACTTAGGCACCAGGAGGCTGGTGGAAGTCAGCAAGAGTAACGTGAACAAGACTTTCCAAACAAGATGGCTATCATTCTGCTCATACTCAAATACTACAGTGAAAGCAGGGCAAAAGAACAGCTGCTAGAACTTTGTAAGCAACAGCTGGAGTAATATTCTTGCTATGGCCATCTGGTGATGTGGATTGAGAGCAAAAGCCAGTGCACCAAAATTATACTCAATTAGGAAAATAATTATTTGGCATTTTTTCAGGATCTTAGGTCAGGTATTTCCTCATTACATAGATACAGCTGTGCTGTAACAGTTGAAATAGTTCACAGATCTGTGGAGACTGTTTTTGACAGCTGTCCAGCTTCTGCACTGCCAAGATTCAGAGGATGCTCTCACTGTTGTAAAGGTACAACTTGAAAGGGAAATATGATCCCCTGCGAGAAAATCCTGTAAAGAACTTTTGCTTGCACGATTTTGTTGAAGGAAGAGCTATGAACATGGAGGAAGGCGTGGAGGAACATTGTGTCTTACGTTCCGGAGATTGCTTGTGTTTGTAAAGAAGCTACCAAAAACACAGGAACAAAAGTGATAATATCCTGCATGTTTTAGAGAAAAATATAGCATGATCCATCAAAGAATAGAGAATCTTTCTTTCTCTATCAGAATTCTGTGTAATAAGAGTAAATTAGATGATGGGTGTTATGCCAGAAGGGAGCAGAACTGAAGCTTTGAAGAAAATGAGAAATCTGAGAGCTTCTTTGAGGACTGTTCGGTACAGTACTGAAGATAGACCATACAGCTGTTCTCTTGGCCCAGTGTGAGTGTACAAACAGAGCTGTGGACAGGGATGTGTGTATCCCTATAGAACATAAAAACAGGGCATGAATGCGACCTGTGATGGATGAAGTCTATGGCAAAGCTGACAGCAACAGGACAACACAATGTATTCACAAAATCACATTATTGCTTATTTGTACAGTTGTGAGGACGAAATCATACTTGTTCCACATATGGAAGTATATTCAAAACCTGTGTGGCAAGATCAGGATATGGTTTAGCACTTGTGCAGCAGTGTAGTTTGCTCAGTAATGTGTTGTACTTCTGGACAGTTAGGTAATAAGTAAGAGGTACTGGCAGTGACTTAAAAAGAGCAGTCTCTTAATCTCCCTATGCTGAGCTGAGCTGCTGAGAGCAGGACAGCCTTTGTAAAGCCTTGTTAATCGAGAGCTTTATTTTAATATATCCGCTAAGAATCTCTAGTCCTGTGAGCAGATTGATCCAAAGATTGCCTTCAGATTCTCAAGCGGCTTTTTCCAATGTGTAACCCATGTTATATGTACAATTAGCTAGTTGGATGAGTTGAAAGCCTAATAGGTTTGTGAAGAAATCACATTAAGAAGTGGAGGGCTCAGTGCTGAGGAAGGGAAGACATTGCACAAGAATAGGTTCTGCTGTAATACAAAGAAAGCAGCCTTCTGGCAAGCCAGCTCTTTACTTCTGTGAAGATATTTTAAAATGGAGAAAGACTGGTTAGAAAACCCTTGTGATATAATGTTCCCTGAGAGGTATGCAAATTTCAGTGGAAAGAACAATTGAGGATAATGAATTATGGCAGATATCCTAGCAAAAAAAAAAAAAAAAGTTTTTTTACTGAACAATGATAATAGCAGCTTTCATATTGCTAGGAGTGAAAGAAATGTGAGGTATTTATCTAGATATTACACTTTAAAACTCTAAATAGGTAGAAAATGATATTTTGCTTAGGAACAGTGGCAGATTGAAGTAACAGCACAGAGGATACGTATTCTAACAGATCAAACTGCCTTTTGGTCAGCAGAGAATCTTATAAAAAAATAGGGAAAGCTAGCACTAGATTGCAGCTGGGACAGTTAAATTCACTGCTGCTGTCACCATACCAGTCTGCAACAGGATAACCAAACTCTTGATAACTGTCTTCGAATATCTGAATGGTTTCTTGCAAGTCTGTGGATGCTGGGCAGAAATGTGTAGAGTGAGGACAGTGTGCTGGAATGGAGAAAGTCTGAGATGTGGGGCGTGTGGGTGGAAACCAGGTAGACTTTTGCAAATGTGGCAGGCAACTTCTATGGTATGAATAGAAATATAGTTGGGCAAAGGTGGAAAAAAAAGTGCAGATTTGAGGGACATATAGTTTTGCAAAGCTATAGTATCCCATTTGAGAAGCTGTAATGAGAATTTCTAAGCCTTCCTTCTGCTTGACCATATTTTTGAAGGAATGTAGGGACTTAATGAAATTAAAGGTCATTTGCTTTAAGGCAAACAGAACGACAGGCACTATTACAGCAGGTATTCAAGCTGTAGCAATCATTGCCTGAAGAAATCATTGAGCCTGCGATAGAGAGAAGTGTAATCGGATGCTGTAACACAATTACAGCTGTGCAGGGCCAGGAAACAGCCCTCTAGGCCCCTGGAAGGGGTGAGGTTGTCACCTCACTTCTTCCTGTACAACCCACAAGATGTACTTTGAGGCTTTTATTTGTTCCATCTGCTGCTGGAACATCATCATGATGGTAAATAATAGATTGCCACAGTACAAGGAAATCTGTGCCCTTGTAATGTTGTCATTGTGTTTGCCTAAAGTATAAAGTGCTGTTGTAATTCTTTTTAATGGATTATTTTGACATGTTATTGGAGATGTTGCAGGTATTAGTCAGGCATCAGTATCAGAGAGGTTAAGCCAGTCTCTTAAAGCCTGCCTGCCTCATATCTGACAGTTCATTATGCTTCCAGAGAAAGATTCTGGAAACAGATTATGAAAGATATTTTTGTTTTAATTTGACATTGTTCTCTTCTGTTTATTAGTGGAATACACAGCACACATGTACAAATACTGACACTGACCCAAATGCAGGCAATAATAGAAGTGGGGAAAAGTACAGTGCAGCATGAATGAGCATGAGGTTTTCTCAACTTCAGTGTTTCTTTGCAGATGGAGAGGTCAGATGTATGGGTTTCAGTCATAAGCTGCTCATAATACAAAAGTGAGCTATAGTATGCATGAGAAAGTATAGCAATTCCATGAATGTGATTTGATTAAGAAACATGTTCATTGAAATCACAGCTTATGTATTCCTTTCCCATCTCTGGCAACTCCTGCATTCAACTCAGAACCCAGATCTGATTTTAAAAGTTGTTTGCCATTCAGATTTCACTTTAATGGTGCATTTCAAAATACATTCACATTTTAATTGATTTAGACCTAGTTTTACATTCAAACTCTGTGCGAACTTAAGCTTATTTCCTCTTTTTCCCCAGCTGCTTTTTTCCTACGTAAAACTGTTATAATCACTTGTCTATTTTTCTCTCCCTCTCTCTTTTTTTTTCTATTTGTAGAGGTATGACCTGCTCTCATTCAGTGCACTTCAAAATTATTGTTTGGCTGTTGATAACAGCATGTAGATAGCTATGCCCATTGATTTATGTCCTCAAGCTCCGCCAGGGGAGATTTAGGCTAGAGATTAGGAGGAAGTTTTTCATGGAATGGGTCATTGGGCATTGGAACAGGCTGCCCAGGGAGGTGGTCGATTCACCTTCCCTGGAGGTGTTTAAGGCATGGGTAGACGAGGTTCTGAGGACAATGGTTTAGTGTTTGATAGGAATGGTTGAACTCGATGATCAGACGGGTCTCTTCCAACCTGGTGAGTCTATGATTCTATGTGGTTTTCCCCAGCAAGAGAGCATAAGAAAGAATTTGGTCACTTGAAAGCACTTGGCTTCTCCAACTCTTCCAAAGTTTCATTGCATGCAGAGGGCACCTGTTTTCAGCAGTGCAGTTAATTCCCTCCAGCATGTTTTATGAAGCTCTGCAGGCTGTGGTAGAAGGGAAGAAAACCATGGTCCTTTCTTTTCTGGGACTCCAGCTTTAAAGTTTACTTCCTTTGGTTTCAAAGAATGCCCGTGACTAAGACCTGCAGATATCAAAATGACTTCTGAGCCTATGAGAGAAGCATGAATAACTTCGCCCTATAAATAAGATACGTTCTGCAGTGGTGTAACTAGAGCTAATTCAGTAACAACCAGAGCATTCTGGTGTACCAGAGAAAAGATCAAGCAAAGAACTGAAATGCTGTCTAGACCTGTTTCTTAAAGTGTGATTGAGTTTTACAGTACTGTATTGGCTTTGTAGTCAATAATAATAATTACCTTCAAGTTTGTCAACAAAAGGCTGCTGAGGACACTTAACTCATTTAGCATCTTGAGAAAACTGCTGTGTGCAAGGTATTTACATTTAAAATAATTCTGATTTTTTTTTTAAACTCCTGTCTCCAACATACATGAATACAGTAACAGTAATGGAATATTCTCTTTTATTCTAGAAAAAATCTCCCCAAATCACATCACAGAACTAAGGGAAACAGACAAATCTATGAGTCAATCTCGCAGAACTGTGGGTGTTAGTGTGCAAGGAGATGCACTATCCCAGCCAGGATGTCATTAGTGATGGACAGATTTCAGTGGGTCAAATGCTTATTTTTGTTACACGTGTCATACATAATAGGTGCCCTGGGCAATAGATAGCTTCAGTACTGCCGTGGAAGCTGTGTTTTAGGTGCATTAACTGGACTCAGTCTTCACAAACATCAAGATGACAAATATCTATGACTGAACAGCAGTGGTCCTGTATCACCCTAGATAGCTGAGACCATCCTCTCTTCATGCTCTCTTTTTCTTCACTGTTGTGTGGTCCAGTTCCCATCCCAGTGTTGTGCATGACCTTTGCTTCTCCTTGGAGAAAGACTGCTTTTTCCCTCCTTTCTGCCTGACCGGTGGTGCTACTTCCTCTGTTCCCCAAAGAGCCAGAGCACACGTGTGTGTGATTGGCTGGGGCTGTCTGGACTGAGGAAAACCACAGCAAAGAAGGAAGCTGTGTTGGGGCAGGTTGTTCCCAGTGCCTCATAACCATTTCTTTGTGAGGCAGAAACGCTTCTCTTCTGGGGAGCTACTGAGATGCGAGAATGATACTAAGTATGACCTCCAGAAACCTGATTATCTCTGTATCTAGAAGGATTAATAACATGGTAGTAGCTTCTAGCTAGTGTGTGATGGTTTGTGGGCATCAGTATCATGAAACACTTAAAGGATTTTGCCTCTCCTTTGTTTCACCCTGAACACCCTGAGGGGACAGTTCCCTTTCATCCATTCAGACTGTTGGCATTGCCATGATCTAGTGAGAGGTTATGATACCTTTACTAAAAAAATATAATTCTTGAATCTATACCTAATTTTTCTTGGAGAGCATCCTTGGAACAGTGCTTTCTGCTATTTTTGGCATATACGTCTATACTGCAGACAACAACTCTCTGTCTGACCCTTCCTAAAAAATTATTTTCTGTATCTGAGCATGATGTTGGGTGTTATTCTGGACTCTGTCACATTAGTTCTGGGCATTGCAGGAAAACTCTTTTTGATCAGAGTGAGGGACTCAAACTACGACT